>WNGS01165523.1:18830871-18889397 GCA_020271785.1 Procambarus virginalis | reverse complement strand
AGCTCCTATTTATACCCACTTAGTGGGTTATATGAATTGTACATCACATTCTGAAACCCTTTATTTTCATTGTATAATTTTAAATCATAAAATTTATTGAATGATTCTGCAATGAACTATTAATGAATGATGTATCATACAAACAAAACATTATTAAATGCGTTATATAATAGACAAAAGTAACAGAAAGGTAATAGCCTAAATATATTTTGGAACAAACATGTTATCATTTAAGCGTGTTTGCACCGACAAAATTTCCAAATAAAATACTGTATTACGTCAAGCAGAAGGAAATAGGCTTCCTAACCATGTGAATGATTTTTGCCTGAGAGGCACCATCTCTAAACTAGCTTGACGGTGACAGTGAGCCAGAGGCTTTTAAAGGTCATTCAACCCCTCCAATTATTCTTGATTTTACGAAGACTATTTAATACTTACTTGGAAAACCTGACTTGGCCGTTGTTGGTAACGCCAGAGATGACCAGACAGTGAGCTGCAGTCAGAATGTGGTAAGGGGAGATGAGGGAACCCCCGCACGCGAAGGTACTTCGACTTCTCAGGGAATTATCAGTTACTGGAATGGGGCCTACAGAAACACCTTCATCATCACTAGGGGATTCTCCTGCACCTCCATCATCACTAGGTACTTTCCCTGTAGTTCCCTCATCACTAGGTTTTTCCGCTGAAGCTTCACCACCATCAGGTACTTCCTCAGTACCCTCATCATCACCAGGGGCTTCTCCAGCACCTCCATCATCACCAGCAACTTCTGAAGCACCACCAATAATTCCATCACCAGATAAATCTCCGGTATCAGATGCAGTTCCAGCTTCAGACATTGGAACAATCCCAGCACCAGGAACAACTGCAGCAACCGAAATATTTCCAACATCCGAAACATTTCCAGCACCAGAAACTGTTCCAGCATCAGAAACAGTTTCAGCACCAGAAACAGCTCCATCATCAGAAAACAGCTCCAGCATCAGAAACAGTTCCAGAACCAGAAACAGTTCCAGCACCAGAAAACAGTTCCAGCACCAGAAATAGTTCCAGCATCAGAAAATTTCCAGCACCAGAAATAGTTCCAGAACCAGAAACAGTTCCAGGACCAGAAATGTTCCAGCAACAGAAACATTGCCAGCACCAGAAATTGTTCAGAACCAGAATTGTTCCAGCATCAGAAACATTGCCAGCACCAGAAATAGTTCCAGGACAGAAACTAGTTCCATTATCAGAAACATTGCCAGCACCAGAAATTGTTCCAGAATCAGAAAACATTTCCAGCACCAGAAACAGTTCCAGCACCAGAAATGTTCCAACGTCAGAAACATTTCCAGCTCAGAAAACATTTCCAGTACCAGGAACATTTCCAGCGCTAGAAACATTTCCAGCATCAGGAACATTTTCAGCATCAGAAATTGTTCCAGCATCAGAGACTTTTCCAGCATCAGAAACATTTCCGGCACCAGAATATTTCCAGCACCAAACCATTTCCAGCAACAGAAACATTTCCAGCAGCAATCCCCAGGAAAAGTATCAGTTCCAGCATCAGGATCATTAATATGGAAAACAGTTCCTGCACCAGGAATAGCCTCAGCATCAGGAAGATCTTCAGTGTTATTAATGGTTCCAATACCAGGAATAGTTCCAGCACCATTCAGACCTTGGCTGGTGTGGGTGGTGTTGACGATTACAGAACTGGCGTGAAGATGGTGGCGATGGGTGGTAGAGGAGGAGGTGGTGGAAGGTTCGTCCCTTGGTGCAGGTACAGCGCTGGATAACTCTGCAGATAAATTATGCTGTATAATTTATGTTAATGCCGTTAAAACAAAAATAGTTAAGCAAAAGAAACACTTTTTCCAGTTTACAAAATATTAATAATCAAGCATCTTGGTGAGGATAATTATAGTATATTGTAATAATTGGGATTGAACAAAATACCTTGATACACCTGCATAATAAGGATATACAACTTTTGCTTAACCTTTAGGCTGTATTTACAGCAATTCAATTAACTATACACGATCACACTGCGATCAATGTTCAATTAGCATTTAACACTATAAAAATCCAGGATAATTGAGTTTTATTTTCTTTAAATTCTTAAAATCATCAAGAACTGACATAACATTATTATGATTTTACACATTAAAATACGCTCATAAGAAAAGTTGGAATTTACCTGAGGGCCACTATCTCTCTAGTGGCTTCGACGAGGACAGGAATTGGGCATCATTAATATTTAAACAAAATAATGTTTGAAACGATATTTGGTATTTTTATGTCATTCTTATTTATATGACATTTTCTATTATTTCATAAGATAAGGAAAAGTGTAATTAAGGAATAACAATTAATTCAAATTTTAGGAACTGAGAACAGTATCTGAATTTAGCCGCCCAAACTCCAATAATGAAGTACGGTACTTATAGCAGCTGTTTGATCAAACGAACACAAATATGGATTATTTGGACCCATACAAAAGTTTACGTTTGTATTACTGCATTAGCCCAAATTACATAATAAAAAAAACAAAGTATCTAAGGAACCTAACCTAAGCAATCCTAGGCCTAAGATAGTATATATATATATATATATATATATATATATATATATATATATATATATATATATATATATATATATATATATATATATATATATATACAGTACATGCTTTATTAGGCCTAGAAATGCTTAAGTTTGGGTTTGGCTTTTGTTTTCATGCCCTCTACAAAATAATATTATAAAACATGAACATTGTTGGCTGCTACAATCTTTTTTGAGTGTACCAAATACTTGCTTTATGTAAAGTTATTTTAGGAGGATGGGCTGAAATTCTGTATATCCAAGGTACAGGTAGTTCGATACATTTTTCATTATATACTTTAACTTATTTGTAAAGAGGATGCTTATTAAAAAATAACCTTATCATTTTCAAAATTGTGCATAAAGAGGCATTACTCTTAAAATGATTCAACAGCCTTGGACTATTTGACAAAAACAAAACAAAAAAAATCAGTGGTAGTAAAAGAGTACCCGGCTTCTTGAAGTATTGTTTATAAACTGAGTTTACTTTAGTCCTAAACTATCTTCAGGAGGAAGATATACGTGCTGGTTGGTCAGCACCTATTGTGGTAGCCTTAATAACCCTCCAGAGGCTGGTAAGCCCAACGCCAAACCAAAAATACAAACACTCAAGTACTCACAATTCCAGGCCAGCGCTTGGGTGGCGTGAGGGACACCTTGGCCTCTTGGTCGTTGAGGAGGATCTCCATCGGCGAAGGAGCGTGAAGTGCAGTGGTGCTTGTGGCACCCTTCCCACCATGACGTCCGGGGACCCCACACCGTACTGCAGAAGGTGTCGGCGTTAGTGCCACCGTCTCAGTGGTATCGTAGATATAAAATGATAGTAGTAAAGCCAGTTACTACGTCTAGTGTACACGTATTAGCAAATGTTGCTGCACCAAGGACACTGAAGATTATCCTATAGTCTGCTGGAATACTAATTGTTAGACTTATCGAGACCCCCCCCCCCCACCGCTAGGCCAACGACTGACTTTCTCCCTGGATGTAACCCCACAACAATTGCCTATAACTTTCAGGTGCCTATGTACTGCAAGGTGAAAACGTCACAGGAGAGAACACAAGCCACAGTACCTTGCAGAAGGTGACGGCAAGGGCGAGGTAGGCAGCTACAGGGCTGAGTGGCCGGCCAGTGTTCCTGTTGATGAGTCTCTGGAGGCGGGACACCAAACTCAAGTAGCCGTTACCTGTACAGAAGGGCACTAATGCTCGTATCCTCGCCTCCACTGGCGGTGGCGGTGGTGGCGAAGACGATGAGAGCGGAGGTGGTGAGGATGGTGGTGACGGTGGTGGAGATGGTGGTGGCGATGATAGTGGTGGTGGTGGCGACTGCGGCGGCGGTGGTGGTTGACGTATTGACAGCGGTGTTAGCGGTTGTACTGGTGGTAGTCGTGGTGGTATCGACGGGGGTGGTGGCGGTGATAGTGATAATGATGGTGGTGGTGGAGGCGGTAGCGGCGGCGGAGACTGCAGCAGTGGTGGGGGTTGAGGTAATGACAGCAGCGTCAGCAGCTGTATGGGTGGTAATCGAGGTGGCAGCGGCGGTGGTGGTGGTAGTGGTGGGGGCAATAACTGTGATGACGGTAGCAGTATTGGTGGAGGTGACAGTGGACTCTGCGTTGGTGGAGTGAATAGTGAAGATGCTTCTGTAGTGGACGACACCTCGCCAAAAATTCCTATTGCTACTGCGGCGCCAATGGCAACTGGTACGGCAATCGGTATGGCGATTGCGAGGAGAAGGCAAAGGTTGACGTCCATGTAGCTCATCCGTAACATACAGATATCTAGAGGCTGTGGCGCTGGGGACACTGTTATTGGTGACAACGTTGTTGGTGGCACCGTTGTTGGTGGCATCGTTGTTGGTGGATAACAACATGTTAAATTAGACTGATAAAAACAACATGAATTAGGCTGATAAAAACAACATGTTGGCATATAGCCTTGAGTACTATTACAGCAGGCGTTGTCGTCTCTCCTCACTCGCTGCAAGGTTGCTAGAGGTCCCGGACGAGAACCATCACCAAACATCACTACCAACTCACTGGAATTTTCCCATCGTTGAATACCTCTACCTAAAGTCTCCTGGTCGACGAAAGTGTGCCCAGTATGTCCCTGACCTTGGTCGCCGCCAGAAGGAAGCCTTGGCGTGATGTCTAAACCCATGACCGTAGACGTTTGCCAGCGCTTTTCAGCGCTAGCTATGACATTCCAGTTTTTACTTTTTCTAACAACTATTAATGAATTATTCTCAATTCCGAATAAAACCTTGGTTATATTTTCTTGGTTCGGAGGCCCGACCGCTGTGTTTGTCTTATCACTGAGGTAAGGATCTCTAACACTGGAGGGACCCAGTGCTAAGGCTTCCAGCGCGTGAAGGGAACTCATAGTTCTGCGCTGTCCAGGCCAAGGGCTGAAGCTCATCCTCCCGCTTCTTGTCGGGCTCCTACTCCTGCTCCTACTTTTCCTGGTTAGGCTTGCAGTTGTGTTTCTGGACACAGCAGCGGTGGTGGGGTCTATACCACACTCTGTACCTGGTAGGAAGAGGGGACCGTGGTCATCACATACAATATCCAAAACCAGCCGAGGAAACCCGTTTTGAAAGAAGCAGGTCACTGCAAATAGATTATTTTCAAAATAATTGATAGAAAAGCCAAAATAATTAGTAGAAAAGTAGTAACCTTGGTTCAGATCCTTTGTAGTGCAGATGTCCCTCACTGCGCTGCTTCTGTCTGTAAGAATATAAACATTGAAAATTAATATTACACTGCTGAAACAAGTAAGTAAATATCAAAAGAAAGCACCTCCGCCCGGGAAGAGTATGCAATATAACAAGAAAATGTTTATTCAGGTAAAAGTACATACATTAAAAATGAGTAACAAAACATAATGTAGGATTTCTAGATATATCTATGATTTCTATGTAGCACTAATGCTCAGCGGTGGTGATAATCGTGGTGGTAATGGTGGTTTCTGAAACAAATACGATTTTTTTTTTACTCGTGTAGGTATAGGAGTAGACGCCTTCTGACTCCTGTTAACAGGCTTAAAGTTCTCCCTTCCCATAGCTCATGTTCACCTTATCCTACTACGTTACGCTGGAACATAACCCAAGGTGGGTTATGCAATTATTGTATGCCCTTAGAAAATGAGGTCTCAATGTTTGAAACCTGACCGTAGAAAATGCTCCGTTTAACGAGTTATTTGAAATTAATATATATTTAATGCATTGTTAAGTCATATTTGGTGCAACTGTAGTCATATGTGTGCTAGAGTCTTCACAGTGACCTAATTTCTCGAAGATTTATCGAGAGAATGCATTCCAAATGTAATTTAACCAAAAAATGAATCTTCACTGAAATAGTGATTTTCTTTGGAATAGAATGAAAGTGCTACCGACTGAACGTTTTGTTTTGCAGTTTTCGTCTTCTTTGTTCTTTCAATTCGTCGATAAAAGTATAATGTAAAAAGGGGATTTACTTACTTACCCTGCTTACAGATGGGGATGAACTTCCTGCAGGAGTCGGCGCAGAAGATGAGATAAAATGAAGGGTTGGCCTGGCACTGTCCCAGGATGGACCCCAGGAAGCAGAGCTCGTGCTGATCCCTACAGTCCTCGGACCCTGGCAGAGACAAGGAGGAGGTGTCGCACGGGGTTAGAGACGAGTAGTGTACATGGAGGTAGATGAGCGGTGTGAGTAGCGGAGATGAGTAGTGTGAGTAGTAGAGATGAGCAGTGTGAATGGGGGAGATGGGTAAGGAAGACGATGGGTGTGGGTAGAATGAGATACAGTTAGTGTAGAGAGTGAAGGTGGAGGAGAGTTGTGTAGGGTCAACAGGAGAACAGGAAGGAGGGGAGGTGGGGAAGTGCTGGAGGAAACTAACGGCGTTATATAACGACGAAGACGATGCTATAGAAGACATAAAGGGAACGATGAAACAAGGGGAAATGGCAAGATTGCCGATAATAACTAAAGCAATCCTTCAAATATCACAATATCGTTATAGTTATACAAATTCTCGCTAAGGACTCACAAGCACAGGTGTGTGTAGACTCACAAGGGCAGATGTGTGGACTCAGGACTCAAAAGAAAATGCTCACTTGCAGGCGGGCAGGAGTTACAGGTCCTCGGGCAGTTGACATTCATGAAGGCAGCGTTGAGGTCACAGTCCCCCCGGGCGCCCAGAGCACCACACTCTTCCCTCTGGTCCTGGCAACCCTTCACTGTGGAGTGGTGGAGACCTTTTATTGTATTTATGTTTTTTGTTTTTTGTCGTATTTTTCTACTTCTCTCCCATTAACGTAGCATTTATATAATGCTAACCAGTATATTCATACATTTTGTTATGTGTTCTATATAGACAGGGTTAAAGAGCTAATATACAATGAATTACAAGAGCTAATTACACAATGAATTATTGAACACTTAACTATGAAAGGTAATTCAAGTGTTTTTACAATGCTAACCATTTTACATCTTCGTCTACTCTAGAGATCTAGAGTGCAGTGGTGAGTGTCAATAATTTAAGAGTGGTAACATAATCCGTGTGACCAATTCAATTAAAATGATTACACGGAAAGGGCCAGCTTACAGGTGCTCCGCAAACACTCGGAGCTGTTTTAATCTGCTTCACTAAACTTTAGCCACTAACTTTAGCCAGTAGCCTGTCACACTGACTTGTAAAGAGGTGTGATCATCTCGCACACATGACAGCTCGACAAAGGTCATCTTGTGATAGTCAAAACCAATTTATATCGTTAGGTTAAAATATATTAGATTAGATTGTGGTGATATATATAATTCATTTGATTTGTCTGCTTTGTAACACTATGTAACGCTTTTCCCCAAATAAAATTATTATCATTATCACTATTGCTTGCAATGTTAGTCTACACGTGCCTCGCTATATTTCTTTCTAGGAATTGGATTTACATGAGCCTTACAATCTCTCTTATAATTGGGTGTACATCATACCACACTTTCTCTTGTAATTGAGTCAACATCGACCATACTTTCTTGCAATTGGGTCTACATCCACAACACTTTCTCTCTTGTAATTGGGACTACGTGCGCCAAAATATCTCCCTCTCTTGTATTTGGATCTATGTGAGCCACGAATATTATCTCTTGAAATTGGGTTTACACACGCTAAACTATCTAATGAACTTGGGTTCACATACGCCACTCTAGCTTTCCTGTAATTGGGTTTACAAGAGCAGCACATGTTATGTTGGGTTTGAACCCTTTTGCACCATACTATATCTTGAAATTAAGTCTGTGAAGATATTACACTAGCTTTCGGTGTTGGTTTTAATGGGTACAACGTTACTAACCATTCGAATTCGGTTTACAGGTTTGACATGTGCGCTGGCAGACCACGTCCATGTGGGTAGGGTTGTTCTCACACTCCCCCTTAGCAGCCAACTCCTCACACTGAACATCTGTGTCCCGACAGGTGTCTGGGATCTCAAACTCTGGAGAAAAAGTACCCATGGCATTAAATTGCATTTGAACGCTGGGAGGCTAACAAAAGGATGTGCAAATAGGAGAAAACGTATATACAAAATTTAAGGACGAAAAATGAAACGAATTTATAAGTGATAATTCGAGAAGATTAGATTGAATAAACATTGCTTTGATCAAACTAGGGCACAGAACAGAGTAGCTTTCTAAACAGACATGGAATTTTACTATAATGATCTAACGTGCAGTATGTGGTCAATTCATCGCCCTTTCTGATCATGTATTAAACAAATTACAGTACAAATATGAACCACACATTTAATATTAATGAAAAAGTCATAGAGAAAATATACACATTCATACTTCACATGAGTATTAGGTGAAGTACATTAAATTAGCATAGGTCAGGTTATTTAGTGCTTAAGTTAACTATATCTAGTCACATACACAAAATTATTATATATAATTTTGCTACAAATAGACCAAAAATGGGAGACGTTTGCTGTGATGTTTGGGGCTCCTTGCATATCCTAACCTAACTTTCTCCTAACCAAAGCCTAGTCTAACCTAACACATTCAGAAATGCCTAAATTAAAGTAGCTAAATAATTTGGCAGAGTTGTAAAATGGGCGCCTTAATATGATACCCTTGTGGCCGTGACTAAACCGGTCATTCATCTTACTACTGCAACACAAGCAATGAAACGATTATGTAAACAGCTTGCCGACAAGCATAATATACAGTACATCATGCACAATTAAATCACAATAACGTGACTGAATTCTCATCCATATAGTGCAATTGCCAATTACATTTTATCATAGATACATCAAGTTATTGTGATTTGATTATGCATTGACGACAGCGTAAGCAGGGGAACTCACTACCTATACCTGAGAGTGAGCGGTTATCTTGTAAAATTTAGATTGTGAATACCTGTAGGTACCCACAAATCCATTTTTGTTACGGGATACCAGCCCGCACTCAGGTAATTCACTACCCACATCTGAGTATGGGCGGGTATCTCTTAAAAATTGGACTGTGGACACCAGATTGCGAGTTCCAAACTTTCAAGTACGTCTAATAGAACTTTAGTTGAGATACATTTAGTGTCTCAATTAGAAGTACCATCCACCACGATACAGTGGATGGTAAGCATGTCTAGGGAGTTCAGACGTGTTACTTCATTACCACCCAGGGTTATAATACCAAGCATAAATAATACTAGACCTATATGTTATTCCTAAAAAAAATACTGTTAATAATATTAGACCTAAATCAGAGATTGATAAGAAAGAGTTACTTTTATATGATAGCCTATGATTTATGCTTATACTGTATATCTGGAATATTTTTATATTGATGTACTGTACATATAAACATTTTATCAATGACCTATATCAATGATAACGCTGCTATTTGTACTCACCCGGTTTCTCTGTCCCCCATCCCAGTCACCACGTTAATAAAAATGTATATACTCACTTGTTTCGTCTTTCTCAACAACACCTACAGCAACAACTGAGGAAAAAAAAAGTATTAATTCACCTTGTTTTTATGTCAAGGATCAAGAGGAAGAAAAATAACAAGCATGTCATATAGAGACAGACCACTTTCTCAAGACAAATTCCATATAAGCTTGTACCTAATAGTATATACGTGGGAACTCTGCTGCTAGCAGACCATATATTATTCTGGAAATAACACTTCCTCAACTAATTAACCTAAATGAACCAAAGGGTGATTTGCCTAATGTCCTAATCTAATGAAACAATACTAAAGAGAGTCTAATAAGGTGGGTGTAAGTGTACCAACGAAAATCTTGTATTCACATTTTCAAAATGAATAAGACTGAAACAGATTCCGTGAAAGTAGTTTCTAATTATCCTAACATTTCCGTTAATTATTAGCCTTATTAGTCGCCATTATTGTGGTTGAGGGTGGTGTTTAAATAGATATAAATGATCTTAATTATTGTCAAGATATGAGTGATAATGTGCATTTTCACTTCCTGTGATAAAGTACCATTTTACCCTCTTCCAGGTTGTAACATGTCATTTGCATTATTCCTATATATGTTTCCCCTGTACTCCGAAATGACAGCATTAGCTTTACTGGACTTGTTTACTATGAAGCAGGTTCTCCCTCTATGCATGCAGCCTTCTACAGCCTTGTATAAGGGAGGGCGTAGTGGTCACATTCTACGCATACAGCAGCACCTATGCCTGGAGGAGAGCGCGAGGGAGGGCGAGAGCGAATAATTTCACTGAGTGATGATAACATAGCGAAATCGTTATAAATAAGCCGTTTTTGTGTAAGAGGTTTCTGGTTTACCTCAATAAGACTATTATTCATTATACTGTTTTCCGTTTTTACCTGAATTACGAAAGGACTTCTAGTGGCCTTGACAGTCATGAAGCCCTACTGCATTCTACCATTTCTTAGTAGTCACGACGGATACAGAATACCCTAAGGGCCACCATCTAAGGGATACCCTCGTGGCTTCGATGGGTATAAGAAGCCCTGAGGGTCACCATCTTTAATGTCCTCGATGGGGGATAGGAAACAGGTGCCTTGTCAAAGGTTCTCCATTATTTCTATTTTTTTCGGCTCTTCTGGTGTTTACGACTTAAATGGATACGTGATTTCATGGATTTGTTGTTATATGGGTGACAAAGCAGCTGCAGGTTGTCCTCACAGTGGCTTACATTATGTCCTATACTTCTACATTATGTCCTATGCTTCTACATTATGTCCTATGCTTCTACATTATGTCCTATTCAGTGTCTTAAAGATCATATTTAATATAGTAATATGTTTTGGCGTGGGAGATGATGGCCTTGAAGAAAACAGTTTTTAATGTAGTCTTAATATGACTCAATAATAAGACTCAAGATGTGTTGAGTCTTAATATGTGTTGGAACTAAACAATACGGAAGGGCGTAGGGGGGCGCCGTATTACATTACGCTGTGCTTAGGGCATCAGCTGGTCTTAATATGGCGTGGGAAAACCCCAAAAACCTAAGTATGCGTTCACGCATCATAATTAATAAAAATGAATAATTCATATTGCGTCTAGTTTAGGAATTTATTAACTAGCTTGCTGTGTTCCCCCTTTGCTAAGGGCGAGGCTGTGTACGTGTTGTTATCCATCAAGTTACTGGGCAGACCCAACGGTTCTGACTAACCAATCACTACAGAGTCATGTGAGTGGAATAAGTAATAACGAGAGCGTGCCAGCACGTAGTAAGGAACGTCTACATAATGAATAGCGAATGTTTTAGCAATACTTCATCACAAACACGAGTCAGCGTCATCTTATAACCTACACCAGTTCAAATTTGTTATTAATAATATACAATAGTCACACGAAAGAATGAGATATGATTATAAATGATATACAAGAGGTAGTGTAGCGTGCACACAAGTTACAGCCCCGCTCCTGTGCCAGGTAAGTCCACTACGAGCTCACCATAGCCCGTGCTACTTGGAACGTTTTGTTCCCAGTAGCTGAATCTTAAACAACAGCGTAGCGTGGTTGGTACTGACCCTGTGGGCGTGCCGAGGCCAGGAGCGAGGAGGAGGACAGCAGCAGCAGCAGCCCACCGCACACTACAACCTGCAGGTGGGACACACGCCTCCAGCCTCCTCTCCAAGACATGTCACACAACACTAATCACTTCTCACTAACACTTTCCATCGCTGCCTTGTGTCTTGCCTCCCAGACACGCGTCTAATGTTGCTATTGGTGTATCTGTACCGGCGGAGGGATGGGAGCTATAGGGCTCAGGCGGCGAGCTCTGCCCAGGATGCAGTGACCGGAGAGGGCGGAGTAGAAAGCTATATACTGACGGGGGATGTAGGGCATCACGCTGGCCGGCTACTACAGTCCCGCCTCTGTAGCATTCTTGTCCTCACTCGGATACTAGGAAGACAACAGAAGATTAATAAGAGGTACAGTATCAAAAATATAAAAAAGCAAGAACAGGCTGAAACAAAAAATAATATATTTTTTATAATATAATAATATAAAATTTTCTTAGATTAAGGACCTGCCCGAAACGCTGCGCGTAATAGTGGCTTTACAAGAATGTAATTACTATGCTATGTATCCTCACAATCCCAATGTACCTTCTTGTATATATATAAATAAATAAATAAATAATATTGAAGCACACGAAGTTAGTATAATTACTTCGTATATATCCTATTCCAGTTCCGTGTGATGTATCGAATAATTTCAGTTCCGTAATAGAATCTGGACCTGTAAATGTTCTTTAATATAGTTAATTTATTTTATCATTGGTGCTGGTTACAATTATAATACAGTAGTTGTTTTGCTACACCCAAGAACCAATCCAAAGCAGAATGATGCTGAATATAAGACCTCAACAGGTACCAACCGTGTCACCTCTTGGGAGGCTTAATCTTTATCAATCAATCAATCTTCAACTCCGGCACCGCTCCTGTGCCAGGTAAGTCTACTACGGGTTCACCATAGCCCGTGCTAATTGCCCCGCTCCTGTGCCAGGTAAGTTACGGGCTCACCATAGCCCGTGCTACTTGGAACTTGTTCCGAGTCGCTGACTTTATAACAACAACAGCTTAAACTCTCACAGCCCCGCTCCTGTGCCAGGTAAGTCTACTACGGGCTCACCATAGCCCGTGCTGCTTGGAACTTTTTGTTCCAAGTAGCGAATCTTAAACAATAACAACAACTTCAACTCCTGCTCCCGGTTCGTCGTCCTCAGATGGGATGCTTATAACTCGCAGACATTAATCCGCCGACCTGCACGCGGTTATATTTCGGTAAATCAACAGCAAACTGAAATTCTCAAGGTTACTGGGCTCTTACCTCGCAGGCGACGTGACAAAGTCGGCTCCTCCCTCACAGCGACGTGATAAATTTTCCTCCTCCCTCACAGGCGACGTGATAAATTTTCCTCCTCCCTCACAGGCGACGTGATAAATTTGGCTCCTCCCTCACAGGCGACGTGATAAATTCGGCTCCTCCCTCATAGGTGGCGTGACAAAGATGGCTCCTCCCTCACAGGAGACGTGACAAAGACGATGCATCTCCCAGGCGACGTGACAAACGGCTCCTCCTTCAGATGGCATGACAAAGACGGCTCCTCCTTCAAGTGTCGTGACAAAGACGGCTCCTTCCTCAAAAGATGTGACAAAGACGGCTATACTCCCTCAGGAGACGTGTCCTCCTCAGGAAACGTGACAAAGATGGCCTGGATTCTTCACCAGCACAAGACGAGCTCTCACATCCCCGCTGCTGCCGGGGAAGATGATCAAGAAAAAACATGAACTAGCGAGTCATTCAGGGTCTGGTTCTAAACCCCATGTGTAACCTACTCGTTAAACTAGTTTTCACAGCAAGTACTCTACAGTCTTGTTCGGCTCTACATCACACCTGCGGCATTGCTTTAATGCATGTTATTTTTCTAGTTTATATAACTAAACACTAGACTTGTGTTTAGTGGGAATATCACTGATGTTCCTAAAAAAAAGTATACTGCAAAGCAACAACTTTTATCCTGCATCAGCTCAGCTGGAGCCTATCCTAGAAACGTATTTATATAATAATTTTGCCGATATTATTATTATTATTATTATTATTATTATTATTATTATTATTATTTGGTATACACTTTCTTTATTATTCAGATAAATTCATATTAGCCTGAGGATGAAGCTGGAGCCAACTGTGTGCCGGAGACTTGATGTGATAAATGGCTGATTTTCCATATATTGGGTTGCTGGAAAAACATGCTCTAAACGCGTGTTAGTCGAGGAATGAATGATCGCTGATGGAGTAATATTTTGTGCATTGTTCAGCCAGAATGAGGTTACTACTGGCTGAGCGTCTTGTATTACTATTGTGATCTTGTGGCTTTCCACGAAGTTGGGCCAGGTAGGGATTTATTAGGAGAAAACGCCAAGCCATCACGACTATATAACATTTAGAAGGGGGGATCAGGATAAGGATTTTGGGATGGGACGGGGGGAATTAGGAATGGTGTCAACCATTTGGCCGGTCGGGGATTGAACGCCGACCTGCATGAAGCGAGACCGTCGCTCTACAATCCAGGAACCTTAAGAATATCGGTTTTGTGCATGACAGGTTCGCCTATATGTCTCTAAAATTTCTGATGTACTGACACTTTCAGCCAGGAGGGGCCAAGATGAGTTGTCTAGCATGCATCTTTAGACACCGGTAAGACTATATACCAAAAGTTTTGCAACCACTGCTGGTGGGCACGTAGGAGATGCCATAAGCTTCTTAGATGCATTATGGCATTGCTTGCTAGGGTTAGTATGTGGCTCTTCATGGCTACTGAAGAATCAGACTTCCCCCCTAAAATGTAAACCTTTATAACCGAATACAATTTATTGCTATTCATCCATATACATGACCCAGAAGTTATATCATGCTGTCTAGTTACCTTCGTCACCAGAGTTTTCTTAGCAGCAAATACAACCTATTGTCACATAAACCTGGTAAATATTACTGCAAGATATGATTAACGAACCTCATATCAGTTGGATATTGTGTAATTAGCATACGAGTTTCATGAATGAGCTGTAGACAGACAGTAGACATCACATAACACAGGGTCAAGCACACTACCCTGTGATACGCTGGCACCAATTATTTGCTTGCAAACTCTGCTCCATTAAGAACTGTTCTTAGAGGTCATTCTTGAAGGTAATATATTCCTAGCTTCTGGAAAAGTATCATAGGGTATTGTCTCTCTCTCTCTGCCAGCTAATACTTAATAGAGCTAACACACCGTAAACCTCAGCATATTAGGCAGGGTACACCACTATAGCCACTCCCAACACATACGCGAGTCTAGGCACACACTACACCCCGTTATGTGAACTGGATACACACTACGTCCCAAAATGAGTGTCCAGGTACACAATACACACCAGTATGAGTACCCAGGCCAATAATAATAATATAATAATAATAATAATAATAATAATAATAATAATAATAATAATAATAATTATTTATAACAAATAGGGAACCAGATTACAAGGATTACATAGTAGGTCATAATTTGTATATTTTAAACTCACTAGTTAAGCGTGGCGTTTCGGGCATATGCCTAGGTACACCCTTTTACATGAGTGATCAGGTACACCCTTGTACACGAGTGATCAGGTACACCCTTGTACATGAGTGACCAGGTACACCCTTGTACATGAGTGACCAGGTACACCCTTTACATGAGTGATCAGGTACACCCTTGTACACGAGTGATCAGGTACACCCTTTTACATGAGTGATCAGGTACACCCTTGTACACGAGTGATCAGGTACACCCTTTACATGAGTGATCAGGTACACCCTTGTACACGAGTGATCAGGTACACCCTTGTACATGAGTGACCAGGTACACCCTTAAAGTATTAGAGTATAGGTACAACCCAGTATGAATGCCACGTTGCACCTTACACCCCCCAATACGAGTGTTCACATATACTCCAGTATTAGTGTCCAGACACACCTTACACCCCAGTATGTGTCCAAGTACACACTATTATAAGTGCCCCAGGTACACACTACACCCCATTTTGAATGCCCATGTTCAACTACACCCTGATATTCGTTCTTTAACCAGCTATGGCGATGAACGAACTTGCATGGCGCTTGACCTTTGATCTCTGGCTGAATATTCCAGCGAGCGAGGCCCGCTAGCTGGCCGGACCCGAGACAAATGGCGGGGCGTGGTCGCGATTATGACGGGAAGTGAACAATGAGCAGGGGAAACGGAGAGAGAAAGTGCGGGAAAAAGAAAGTGAGGAGAGATAATTATAGGAGACGGAAAGAGGGGATGGGAGGGTGTTAATTGATTATTCACCTCATACTCATACACCGTGGGCGGTACTGGAAAAAGGTGAGACATGATGAGCTCATGAACGGACCCTCAAAATCCATTTAGATAAGTAAGCTACGGCTGTGGTAGGCTAGTTACAGTTCACTGAATATGCAATGCAAACTCAACATATTAACTCCCTGCCAGTTTGGCTTCCGTTTCCAAAAGAGTACTAATGATGCCATTATTAGTCTGCTTAATATAATATTCACGGCCCTTGACAAAAACGAGTTCCAATTGGCCTCTTCATTGACCTGAGAAAGGCCTTTGATAAGGCAAACCATAACTACCTCTTACTTAAACTTCACTACTATGGTATCCGAGGCCTTGCCTAGGACTATATTCATTCCTATTCTCAGTGACAGACAAATATGTAACCATCAATAGCATAGCCTCCCCCACTCTACCATTGACAGTAAGGGGTGCCACAGGGCAGCATCTTGGGACCTCTCCTATTTCTTATATACATCAATAATTTGCAAAATATTTCTAACATTCTTAAACCTATACTATTTGTTGTCTTAAACCTTCATCTATTCTGACCCCACCCCGACCAACTAAATAATATTGCCAACAATGAATTAAAACAAAAGTTCACTCATGAATGTCAACCAACAAACAAACTAAACATAGAAAAAACCTACTACATTTTATTTGGTAGTAAATCATCAAATCAGATTCAACTTCAGACAGACAATGTTAACATTACCAATAAAAATGAGGGAAAAGTTCCTTGGCCTATACATATACAAGAGACTGAACTTCAACACCCATATACAACACGTTGCTAAAAAGGTCTAAAAAACGGTCGGTATACTTTCTAAAATCAGATATTATGTTCCCCACTCTACTCTCCTCTCATTATACTACATACTAATTTATCCCTATCTTACATATGGTATCTGTGCATGGGTTCAACCACTACAAATTACCTCAGGCCTATCATCACTCAGCAAAATTCTACTATTAGAACTATAAGAAACTGTTTTCAGACAACACACAGCCCCTCTATTTAAGTCCCTTAACATGCTAAAACATACACTCACTTCACAGTCTCATGTGCTATCTACATGTACAAAACCTTGTTCCTCAATGCTAATCTCATCTGAAACTTTTCCTTGATAGGTGTAATAGAACCCATGAGCACCACACCAGAAATAAATATCTCTTTGATATCCCCAGTCAGGCTAAATTTGTGCAAACACTCCATGCAAATAAAAGAGCCCAGTCTTTGGAACTCAATCCCTTATGAATTAAAAAATGTTCCAACCTATATCTTGTTCAAAAGTAAAACCAAAAAGTATCTAATTACATCCTCATAGTTTCCTATCTTGTGCTTTAAATTTGGTACACCCTTGTACCACTTGTACCTTGTACCACCCCAAACACTGTTCTTGTACTACCTACTTCCCCAATATTAGTACTTAAGACTAATTAAGTACTTTATCTCTACCAGTGTAATCACCTCTGTCAATTTACATTGTTGATATAAAACCTTTCTACAATATACTTTTTCACCTTACCTGATATGTTAGATTAAGGACATGCCCAAAATGTTATGCATGTTAATGGCTTTGCAAGAATGTAATAATATCACTAATGTAATTTGACCAACCCATTGTACGTTTTTGTAAATAAATTATTATATCTACAATAGGTTCAATAACGATCACACATACATCTCCAAGCTAAGCAACTTATGTTTACAACTTCATATTTTCATAATTTGAATTGCTTATCATGCACACCACCACACCTTCCACCCCAACCCTTTCCCCCACATCCAGGGGGTAGCGGTGGAAAGATTATAATCACCCGCATCTACTACCTACTAAACTTATTAGGAGAGTGGGGAAAAGAGAACTCATGAGAAAGGGGAAGTAGATTATGAAGAATATGGGCAAGAAAATAAATAACTGAAAGATATGAGAAAGATGAGGTAAAGGAAGTTACTAATTGCAATAATCACTGTAGGTATTCTCAATACACTTGTATATATTTTTAAACTCTGAATATAGTAAACACGAAATAAAATGGAGAAAGAAATGTGTGTGTGTGTGTGTAATTACCTAAGTGTAATTACCTAAGTGTAGTTACAGGATGAGAGCTATGCTCGTGGTGTCCCGTCTTCCCAGCACTCTTTGTCATATAACGCTTTGAAACTACTGACGGTCTTGGCCTCCACCACCTTCTCACTTAACTTGTTCCAACCGTCTACCACTCTGTTTACAAAAGTGAATTTTCGTATATTTCTCCGGCAGCTTTGTTTCGTTAGTGTGTCAGAGAAAGAAGGGAGGGAGGGGGAAGGGGGTTTGGGGGTATTTCGCGCCACACAGGAACTCAACTGGATGTCATGCTCGGCCTGGGTCTCAACTATATATACTTGCCCGGGATGCCCAAGACTTGGGCATGTGGGGTAGGTCGAGGGGTACGCTTGTAATTCCTACAGAACATACCAGCCTCTCGTCTTAACATAAAACCCAGTGCTACTCACAACTATTGATACTATTGTATTTATTCTTTTATATAAAATATACAACTACAAACAATAGATTTACCTGAGGGGCCACGATCTCTCTAATGGCCTCGACGGGAACAGGAAGCCGGCAGCTTGTAAAAGGTCACCCCATTTGTCCTGATGATTTTATCGAACTGGATTTTGAAATTCAGTAGTGTTTTTGGCAGTTACGGCTTCGGCGGGAAGGCAGTTCCATGGGTCTATAATTATAACCATATGGGTGAAAAACATCTGCTGTTTTCTGTTCTATTAATTCTTAATATATTTAAAAAATGTGAACAACGATAAATATAAAAATCATACACAAGACTGTTACAGGCTGTGGTGATAAATAATAATAATAACAGTTTGTGATCTACCAGTAACTTAAACCAGCATTCTATGTTATAGGGCTGACAGCATACTTACAATGTATATGGTAATACTTTCTCCAGCTGATGTAGACTAAGCCCAACCCCGAGGGAAAGTACAGTACAGTAATTCCAAATGAACCTGTTAAGAGGTATAACAATCCACTACATACTGGACAAGTTATGAACAAGTGGGTGTAATTATTGACTTTATTATCACAGAATCCACTACCCATAACAAAACCCTTGGCATTACATACTGACATTTACTCTATGAGCAGAATCTTCCTTGGATACAGATTAAGAGTTAAAATCAACACATTCTAAGGAAGCCCAAAAACTTCTGATGAAGGCACAGTGTACATTCCCCCAAAACTCCACAATACATTAAATACTTTCTTCAAGCTGACTCCTATTAAATACGAAAACTGTGGAGTCTGCTTGAAGTTGCATTATTTCATTCACTATATATGTAAAGAGTGGTGTCCAGTATGTAATGAAAAGACAAGACTGCTGGCTTCCTGTCCTCATCAAGGCCACTAGAGATGTAGTGGCCCTCAGGTACCATTCAGGTAAAATAAAACTATGGTTACAGTTCAGAATTTATTAACTCCCCTCCAAACAAAATTATAAAACTAAACATGGTGCACCATCAAAACATTACACATAATTAATTAATAATCACCAACAGACAGCAAAACTAAATAGCACAATGTAAGAATAAATTCATTAGAATAATTATGCAGTTTTCTCAGAAATGAGAAACATTTCTCAGCATGTTTTTGTTTCAAGGAGTTGTGTGGCTCCACAGAGTAACTGCAGCTTTTTGAAGAAAATCATTAAATCAAAATGAATGCAGATATAATCAAATTAATTGCTTAATACAAATTTACAGTAATCCATAACTTATGTTACAAAGTTACTATATGTATAATGATATAAAATGCAGAGGGCTTTTTATACTATGTGTGAATATTTATACTGTATGTGAAGAATTATACTGTGCAAAATTATAATGTGTCAAAAGTGATACTGTGTGAAGTTATACTGATGTGAAATTATACTATATATGAAGAGTTATACTATGTGTGAAGAGTTATACTGTGTGTGAAGAGTTATACTGTGTGTGAAGAGTTATATCATGTGTGAAGTTATACTATGTGTGAAGAGTGCAGCCCATCCTAAGGGTAAAGTGATCACACGGTGAGATACCAGACCCACACTCACACCACCATCAGCTGTGCTAGTGCTACATAGCCGGCTTGGTGCCTTCTTTTGATAGTTACAGTTCTTACCACCGTCTGCTAAAGTGCAGGGTTACCTTTAATTAGTTATGCACAAAATATTTATATTATAAATATATTTATAAAATGGATTTGAATCCCAAGCCTTTCCAATGGGAGGTCAAGTAATGATTCACTCTACCGAAAGAATTATGAACAATAGAGCAACATGGGGCCCCTAGAATTGTGGGACCCCTGGGTAAATGCCTAGTGTGCCCATGTGTTAAGACAGCAAGGACGGTTTCACTGTGTTCACTATTGACTGTTTCATTGTGTTTATGCACTACCCATCCAGTGGGCACAATATCCAAGAGTTAATTCAATATTAAATCAATGTTATCAATGTTGGATCAGCATTATCAATGTTGAATTAACACTGATAACATTGATTCAACATAAAAAAAATTATGCTTGGATATTATGCCTATTGGGTGATAATGTAAGGCAGCTCTAGCATGTAGTGCAGTACTAAACATTTTTCAGATATTTAAAGAATGATGCATATTGGTGCCCCATTGGTAAGAGAATTGTGCACTCCAATAATGAACAGTATGGGATGTTACTGATAGTATAAACTGACACTAATAATGTAAAATAGAACTAGAAATTGAGCATGCCAGCAGTGTGTACCAACAAAAGAAGTGGCATTAGTAATTGTGTGAAAGTAAAGGACATTAGATGACACTAGAAGTCTGAAGTGGCCTTTGAGTTAGTGTGTTAGAACAGTGAGGTAACTTTCTTCACTGTAATAATGAAAGTTTTAATCTCCATGGGATTAAGAGTTATAGTGAGATCCTCACCACCATGTGCATGTGGATAATTTTGACTGAATAATACACGGTTAGATTTGTGCGAAGATTTAACATTCCATTCAAAGCGGTTTTCATCTTTTTTCAGAAGGTTTCCAGAAAGTGTAGTTTCTTCAGCAGACACAATCTCCCAGTCAGCAAGCAGACCCTAGGAAAAAAGTGGTAAATAATAAAATAATAATAATAATAATAATAATAATAATAATAATAATAATAATAATAATACAGTAATAATAATAATAATAATAATAATATAATAATACTGTAATAATTTTGATTTAAATTTACAGTGGGGCCTCGACTGAGCCACGGCTGGGTCGGCTGTTCCACCAGAAACCATGCAATTGGTCAACTCATACGTGTATCAACAAAGTCGCTAGTCGAGGCAAAGATCGTAAGTCAAGTCGCATTTTCCGACGAAATTTACGTCGTAACTCGAAAAATTCCTTAGTAAGGGCAGTCGTAAGTCACAGTGCCACTTTATTTAAATACAGTATACATAAGAACATGAACTTACTTGGAGGTTGACAGTAACAGGATTACTGAGGATGGCACTTTCATGAGTCTCATACATATGTTCTAGTCGCAGCAAGAGGGAGCCACCCGTCCAAGGCTCCAGTGTCAGCAGGTGAACACTGGCTGGCAGAGAACTCTTCAGGCCTGTCCACTAAACAAGTAAAGCTTTATTAATGGATGGACTTAATGTAAGCTATTCTAAAAAATATAACCAGCAGTAGCTACTTTTCAGACATTCCTCTATCAAAGGTCGCTGTTTTAAATATCCACATGATTCTGAGACAGTGTGGCTGGGGGTTAGGTATGATGCATAAAAGTATGACAGATTTGCCGATAATATATAGGTTAACGGTGGTGGCTCTGTCAGGAAATTTTATATCATTTAAAAGTTATTGTTACAGATGGCTTGCTATTGAAAAGTCTACTCCATTTCTGAAAATCATCTCACTGTTGTATGTGTTTTATGTTTCATGGCTTGTAGATTAATATACTGCCTGGAAGCTAACATAAAACAAGTTATGGTTTGAAGAAGATATCCTCTGTTTCTTACCCTAGTACGATATACAGTATATTTTCGTACAACCAACAATGTAAAGTAATACATTTAAAACTACCAATACACCTTCTGTTTTGTGTATCTTTCTTCCTCTCAACTTTTGCTCAATTTGTTATTTTCATAAGTAGATTTAAATTATATTAACTTGCATTATTAATTATTAAAAAAATTGTAGTAATTATGCACACAGCCGTGTCTTGTGGTAACTTTTGGTAATTTTGTCTTATGGTAATTTTTTAAGTTTCTGTATATAAAGTCTGTAATAAAGTCTAATTTTTAAATTTTAAGGTATATTTTCTTAATATGTCATTAGAAGAGGAGGAGAATACTTGAGAGCACTATCTGTCAGACTGACAGTACTTGTGAAAATCTAAGCTGTTCTCCTCACCACATAGAGCCAGATTCTGATTGTGACTCTCAGTACAGTACTAATAACAATAATAATAATAATAACAATAATACAGTACTGTAATAACAAAATTAATAAATTATTTGCTTACTTTACCTTGGTAATGAAGGTATTTTTCCAAGTGTAGGCAGAAGCAGAAGTGCGGGTAAAGGAGACAATAGGCTGCAACATGAGCTGCTCCCCAAGACTGCGATGCAGACATCCAAAATCACAATCCGGAGTAGCAAATTCACTGAGGAAGAAATTATTTGATATATACTGTACTGCTGTAACTGATTTCAGATTGGAGATACAGTACTGTATATTGTACAAGGTTTCTCAAAGATTACAAATATGCAGTCGAGAACTCAAAATAGCCATCAGCTAAAGCCTCCTATATATGGTTTCTTGTCCTTAATGAGGCTACTAGACATTCAGTGGTTGGCATGCAAATTCACTTAAATTTCTCACTTTTATCAGCAATGTTTCTATGCAAATTGAGCACCGAATCATTAACCTAAGTAATTACTAGTGTGAAATTTTTTAATCCTTTTTAATCTTTATCACAGAGTATTATTTAATACTAGATATGTAAAAAAATTCCAATACTGTACTGTATAGTATGTTTCATTGTTTAATATTATATTCATTCTCAATGACTGTAAATTGAATGGCTTTTCCTACTTACTTAACATGTATGTAACACAGAACATACTAATTTTTCTTACATCAGTTATGCTTTGTAACGCACGTTTATCGACCCCAAGACGCTACAGCTTCAACTGTCACATAACCATACAATGCCATTCACCAAATACATATAAATTGCCACGAAGAGAAATATCACCACTTATACTCATGATACATGTAACAAATTCTCATCTATAACATTATCTGTTAAATCCACACCAATACAAATTTTTAATGCCATTCTGCAACTTTCAATATGTCACATAAATGGTACATTTTCTTAAAGACCGTAACATGCATAGAGTTTCAGGCAAATCTTAAAGCTAACAGGAAATTTGCAGTGAATTTTCAGTCAGCTCTTAAAGTTTGTGTTTCCTTATTCATGACCCCATAGCTATGATTTCAGAGAAATTATCATTCTTTTTAAATAACTTCATATCTTTCTACACTATCTTTCTTTCTTTCTTCTGCTGTGCTTATGAGTAAGGTAATGTTGCCTACCAGGGATGAATAACAAATGGTTAGCACTTACCTATGGACAAGGTAGTGTTTGCCCCGTACTACTAGACCTTGATCAAAGGCTGTCTCATTTAGTGCTTCACCTACTCCAAACGCATCATCATGGAGGAGGCGTCTGTGAACCATCAGCTCCATTTGGCCATCCCCTAAGGATGTTCCACCCTGTCGTTTGAAGAAAAATACTGATTTACTAACGGTATATGATTATTAGGATTCTTATAAAATCATTATTCACATAAAGGCTAAAGTGGAAACAAACTAACAAACATACTAAAATGAGTATTAACATACTTTTGATGAGTATGGTCAATCCCCTAATCCTTATGGGGCTAAATATAATAATAATACAGTGAAATGCAGTATATAATATTATCATATAACCCCCTATTTAAACAGCAAGTGACTCACCTGGGAGCGGTCAGTGAGAATGGCAGCCCGGAAGGAAGGTCCAGCACTGAGCAAGAGTCTTGAGTTCACAGGGTAATAGTTACCAGCAACAGGCTCCTGGTTATTTAATTTCCATGTTGGACGATAGTTCTTAACCCCTGACAATGTAAATATCTGTCAATAAATTTGTCTGTTCTTAATGTTGATATTAATTAATTAAGGTTCCTATAAAATTTGGGTGTATATTTTCTTGCAAAAAATTAGAAAAATGTAGCAATGAGAAATTAGGTTCTTCTTAACATTACTTTTCAATAAATTTATGATACATAAATCTTTACTTCAAAAGCAAAATGAATCATAGTTTCATCGATGACTATTAAAGAGCAGTTGTGTTAACACAGCATGATGTGGTATGGGTGTGGTATAATGTATGTTTAGAAGATGTGATAGGTAGAAATTGTCTAATCTTAAGAGAAATGTTTCCATAAAAAGAAAAAAGAAAAAGAAAAGGATAAAGGCAGTGAAGCATGAATAAATAAGAGTATTAGGAGCTCTTACGTCTTAGTATTTCCCGGCCATTGGAATCAGTGTAGAAAGTACCGCTAGTGTTAACACCTGGCCACACTACACGATTCACGATCTCCTTTCCTATGCCATCTCTGCCAGGATGGGAAAAGATTTACAGTATATGAGTGTTTACTCCACTAGCTGGACACATTATTAGACACGAGTACTGTATATTACAAAAAATGTGAGAACCAGATTCACGAGAGTAAAAATATGGCGTTTAATAAAAATATTCTTCTATACTCGTGTTCTTACGATTGACTGATGCCTCCAGAGGCAGTTAATTTATTGTACACTCTACACACATCCTGTGAGTGGTAGAGCATAGATCTTATTTCATAACTCTTACCACTTACTCAATAGGTATTGATCCAACAATCCATTCCATTTCCAGTTCTTGCTGTCCCTTGTAGAGCCTGAGGACCTGACTCAACCATGGTGCCCATACTTGGTGTACTTCAGCCACCACTGGGCCTGAGAACATGTCAAAAAGAGTCATCGTTGGGAAGGTTTTATGAAAATAGTTAGTTATGCTTACACAATCATTTTACAATGCCAGAGTTCAAATAAACAAAACAAGAAAACATTCCAACTTCTGGCTGTTGTAAGTAATATTAAAAATTTTTTATTAATGTATTTATTTTAACTAATTTTTCTATAATGGCTTCATCTATATGAACAGTATGATGAAAATACTGTAATCATATTAACTTCAAGTGGTAATATAATGCTAATTACTGTAATAATAAACAAGCAAAACAACACTTGAATCTCATGCTTTTTTCTTTTTAATAGGTCATAACATAGGCAAAGTTATCCATTTCAACAGTGCAAAAAACTTGAATGGAAAATATCCAAGTTTAAAACAAAGTTCAAGAGATGGTTCTTCAAAAACAAGATCCAAAGTGTAGAATGCATACACCAGAATCAGGATTGCAACAGAGCAGAAATTTGAAAATAACATAGCACAAAAATCAAGAACCAGCCAAAACTGACTCATAATCATATACAGTACAGAAGATACAGGAAAGCATCCTTGCAGAAAGTGACAAGGTGAGTGAGGAACTCACCAAATGAATTCAGGTCCCCAACCCATAACAAAAGAATAATCAAAGAAAGCAGACTGCAGATGCCCAGGAGCAACACTAGACACTATTGTAGTCAGTAAGGAGGTGGTAAGAAGAACCCTCGAGGAATTAGATATATTAAATCCTTTATTATTGACTCTACTCAATGAAACTGAATATAAATTCGTGTTAAAATTCAGCTATTCACTTTTGACCGTGTCGTAGCTCAGTCGATTAAGGCAGCGTCTGGGATGCTCTCGGACGCAGGTTCGAATCCTCGTCACGGCCCTTGTGGATTTGTTCAGCTATTCACATTGTCATCAGTGTTAATGGCACTAAATGCAGGTTTTACAGCATTGACAATGCAACTCATTTATGTTAAAACACAACTGAAATATTTTTTATAGCACAAGAAATAGAACCGACCTTCTACAATAGTAAAGTTGGCTTGTAATGCGATGGGCAGTGCATCAGTATTATTTGGCCGGAAGATGTAGGCTCCAGATGCTCTGCTTTCTTCGTTGTTATTGTTACCACTCATTCCAGCATACCACAGGAAAGTTTGGTTTACCTACACAACATCAAATGCGTTAAAATAAGTAAGTGGTCAAAACATACAGTACAGCATTTAAAATTAAAAATATTTGTGAGGTATAAAAGAGCCTGACAACTGAGTGGGCAGTGCTCAGGATTTGTAGTCCTGAGGTTCCGGGTTCGATCCCTGGTGGAGGCGGAAACAAATGGGCAGTTTCTTTCACCCTGATATCCCTATTTACCTAGCAGTGAATAGGTACCTGGGAGTTAGACAGCAGCTACAGGCTGCTTCCTGGAAATGTGTAACAAAAATGAGGCCTGGTCGAGGACCGGGCCGCAGGGATGCTAAGCCCCGAAATCATCTCAAGATAAGATATCAATAAACAATTCACACAAATAAACATATACTGTAAATTAACACATGTGTACATTTCACTCCCTTAAACACTGTTAGGTTAATGAACGAAACACATTTGAAGCAGGGGCCATGCAAGTAATCTTGACTTATAACTTCATGATCAAGTATAACAATAAAGTAGAACATGGGCATGTATAAATTTATCAGGTATAATGGATATGAGGAGGAACTCCTAGAGATATATCTCACTCCTTGTAAATCCAGGTGATCATTTACAGGTAAGCATACCCCAAGGCAGCATACTTGACCCTAGATTTATATCAATGATTTGCCTGAAACACTTAACCTTAAGTCAATACTATTTCCTGATGACACTACCTTTTGTATCACCAACCTAAACACACTATTAATAAACAATGAACTAAAAAATAATTCACTTATGATTTCAACCATCCAATTTGGTTGCTAGTATTGCAGTCTACAGAATTATATTATATGACATTTATCTAAGAACCTTTGTTCTACTAACTGACCTATTAGAGTATTATAGAAAATATAACTCCATCTATATAATTTTGATAATCACCACCTTTTCCTAGTACAGTACTTCAAAAATGTTGACAGTGAAATAAAAAAGCAGTATGTATGTATGTACTCACAAACTTGTTAATGAAAAGATATCCGCTAGTATTAACTACCGTATTAAATTTAAGATTAACTGTACAGTACTGTACTTCTGTTAATTTTTTATAATTAAAATAATGATTTACTATTATTATTAATTATTATTATTTTTGTTACATGAAGCTGATGGCACTAAGAACTTGTACCAAGCTAAATTACATACTGTAGAACAGTACATTGGTCATATAAATTCTTAATGATTTCAACTTTTATCTCGTGTAGAACTAATTATGTACTGTATTATAAATCCAATTAAAATTGGGAGTTCACGGTGCATGTACAGTATTTAGAAATGCATTATTGTACATAATAAACTAAAGATCTTTTAATATGTGTTATAAGTCAAAATGCATACAACAAAATTACATCATTTTATTCTGAATACCCTAAATGTTTCAATACCTTAACAAAACAAATACAGCACATTAAAAGAGATAATGCTCATTATCACTAATGAGCATTATCAATAATGCTCATTAATGATAATGAACATTACTGATAATAATATGAACAATACATTTAATGTATTAAAATACATTACCAGGATATTTTTGATGCCATCAGAGGTGATGACGCCAACGGATTCCAGAAGACCAGTACGTGCTGATATACCTATGGCCAGGTTCTAAGGAAACAACCAAATATTATCTATGCATGAAGACCTATTATGAGCCCCAATGTTGAACACTATGAGAGTTACAAGCATACGATAAGCAACTAAGACCAGTTGAGCATGACTGAGTATATATATGCATTGCATGCAACAAAAGTAGAACAATGTTCCCTTCTACCACCAGTGATTCGTTACTTTACTCACATATATGAACAGTATGTAGAACTATGTAGAACTTCCTTAGATAATATTTTAAGGGCTTCTAATGCATATATATATATATATATATATATATATATATATATATATATATATATATATATATATATATATATATATATATATATATATATATATATATATATATATATTATAATTCTTATCAAAGAAACCTTTTTGTATAGGGAAACATGGTATAAAGTGTATTACTGTAATTAAATTTCCAATATAAATTAGAACTGCTCCTTAAAGTATAAATACTAGTAGATATTAACATGTCTCACCTCGTTGACGATGTTTATGTCATTACTGTCATGTGGCACACGGATACTAGACTTTTGCTGTCTGTGGATACGTATGTTTGCTGTTCTTTGTATGTGGAACTGAAGAAAACCAAGTGGAGGAATGTCCTCTGCTATGAATACTAAATCATACTTGGCTGTTGAGTTACGGCCTGGGATGGATAACACAGACTCGGGTAGAGGTACTAATTGTGCCTCTATGGCATTACCTGTCAAAACATGGATATGTCACATGAAGATCAATTCCACTGTATATGCACTCTTATGCAATGTAATTAGGGACAAAATGCAAGGTTTATTTTAACTGCAAGGTGGAGTGGATAGCATATTCTGGCTCACCAAGAGTTTGTTAGAAAATTTTTCTGGTCCAACAAGAGTTCCATTCCATTGTGACTTGTTCAAGCAAAGTCACACTGTATATAGTATTAGCTTACATAATTCTATTAGTATTATTAAGTACTGTATTTGCTTCAAATGTATTATCATTTCCACACATTAATCTTAAATAATTTTTCTTAGCCATAAGATAAAAATTTACCTGAATTAACCTGAAGGCCACTATCTCTCTCTAGTGGCTTTACCTGATTTACCTGAGGGCCACTAACCCTAGTGGCCTCGATGAGGACAGGAAGCCGGCGGCTTGTCGAAGTTCCCTCCCCCCCATTTGACTCGATCTTTTCCAGGTAGATTTTGAAATCCAGCACAGTTTTGGCAGTTACGGCTTCGGTAGGTAGTCAGTTCCATGGGTTAATAACCCTATGATGGAAAGTTCCTGTCTTTGATAGAGACAGGAAGACAGCAGCTTGTCAAAGGTCCCCCACATTTATCCTCACGATTTTATTGAACTGTATTTTTTAAATTCAGCAGAAATGAGACTGCTTACCTTTAAAATCTGTAACCTTATATCCAACATCAGCTGGAACAGGTATCCTTGCATAATACTGACGTGGCCTGGCTAGAGGATTGTAGAGTGTCACAATGAACGCTGATGATGTTTCCGAGATTTGACACGAAGAAATATTGAGAAGGGGACAGAAAATATAATCTATACTTTCTTGTATCTCTGAAGTACTTTGTTGTAATTTGCTGAAATGAGAATAATTCTTGCAATTAATGATGTTTTAAATAAAAGAAGTGCATTCAAATGAATTCCCAAAATATAACTTTCATGTTATTAAATTATTTAGATAATTTAATACTGTACAGTGTAATGAATTTAATTTCTCCAAAAATGGTAGAAAGGAAAAATACAACATTTATAGAAAAGATTACTAGAAGCCTTTAACTTTGATAAACTATTACAAGGATAGAAAGAAAGTTACAATATTTAAGGATAAAAATCTGAGAGAATGAACAGAGTGTTATACGTGTGGCATGTAAAATGTCCTGTAATATTACTGTAGTGTATATACAATACTAAAGTGAAACATTATGTGCCCCTCAAGTCCATACACTGGTATATCAGGCAAAATGTAACTCATGAATTTATTAAAAAATGATGCAAGTAAATGCTCATCTTTCAAAATCAGTACAGTGCTAACTTTATTAAACTTTATTGGAAACTAAAAATTCACACTCAAAACATGTAATAAAAAGACAAATCATAATAAATAAAAATCATTAGTGAATAACTGAAAGAGTTGTAACATCCTCAGCAGACACAGACTGATTATATACAGTATCTACTTTTACACTCCTACCACCTGCAATTTGGTCACCACTTTGCATCCATGCTCACCTGTACGCTTCTGCTACCATCTCAAATGATTCTGTAATGCCCAGTGATAGCCTTTGTGAGTAATCATCAGTGACATGCTGTTTGGCAGTGCCTGAAACAGCATCATGGTGCTGCAAGACGCCCATTGCCTCTTTCAGCCTTTCGAGTCGTGAGTCCTGACCCAGTCCAAGAAGGGATGACACTTGTTTGACAGCCTGGAGATATGACATTTGACATCATAATCTTAGTATGTTGCTACCACTTGGTTAGTTGTAACAGTCAAAGCCTTTAAAATAGATGATTATTTTCATGTACATGCCCCTGTCCTTAAGCAACTAGCTTCCTGCCCTGGTCACAGCCATTATAGAGATAACGGTTAACATGCATATATATATATATAAACAGTCACTGTTCTATCTGCAAGCCAGCTCTCCACTTTAATGCTCACACAACATCAGTATCTTACATCTATACTACACTACCACTCCTTCTTGCAGCTTTGATAGCTGCAAAACTTTGATAGCATCAGTATCAGCATCAGCATAGCATCAGGAACTTTGACAGCATCAGAACTTTGATAGAACCAGACATCTTTCTTTCCTCACTTCACTCTTAACTATTGAACAAATTTCTTTTTTGTAAATAACAGAGCCTAGATATGTAGATATATTGACCTACAACTAGTTATTGGTCTTTAACTACTTAATTCACACACTTCAGTTTCTCTCTCCTTCCCACAATTATCTGTATATTATTTTTGTTAACTTGAACTTTTAGCAGTCTTCTCTTGAATACCCTCAAAACAAATTTAAACTAATTTATGTATCTGTAATTTTCTGATATACTTTTGTCATTTGCATTCATCAAATTTTATATACCCCTTTTATTCCCAACATGCACTAATTTCCACTTATTTTTTAGTATATTTAGGTAATAGCCTAAGATATATTTTACCTATTTTAAACAATGGAACATGGAAATACCAATTATGTTCCTAAAAAGAGGATTCCTCATGCCTGCTCTGCTGGTACAGTTAGTTTCTTTACCTGCAAGAAATTGTTAGTTTGCCTGATGTAGCCTTTAAAAGCTGGTCTAGAGGTGAAATAGCCAGTCCAGTACGAGTGGTTGCCAGAGGCATATGGGAAGAAGTCATCAGTCTTGGTTGGCCATGTAATGTTAGCATCATGCAGAGCTTTCAGGTAGCAGGATGGAGTGGAGTAAAACACATTCACTTTTGACCCATTTTTCTGTCTTTCATTCACATATCTGAGAATGAGATTGTCAAAAAATTATTTATTTTAAACTTTAAAATTGCATTATTTCATGTACAACACATACTCTATAGGAAATCTACAAGGACAAACAATGATACAATACTGGAAATTTCTTGACATCGCTATTGGATCACAGCCCCAAGGTCCCTTTCTTCATCATTCAGTTGCAATGACAATGATTGTGAAATTTCTTTACAGACAGGTTATTCTGGTACACAGCCATTGTGTTGCAGGTTGATCTTAGATTTCACTCATTAACTTCTCCAATAGAGCATGGGAAAAATAAGGTGTGAATGGTACAGTATCTTTAATTTTGCTGATTTTGCTGAGACTGAGTTTAATAGGTGTTACTGTATCGTCAGGGACACAAAGTTTTAACTATCTACAGTAACCAGTAATACTGAAGATGCTTCACCAATCTCTGCCCTCCATGTATCATCACCTTTTATTGCCTACCAACCTTCTACCAATTAAATCTCTCTACTCTTCAAAATGCATAGTTCCACAAGCAAGACATCTCCATCTTTTAAAAATGCATCCTGTTCAAAAGTTGGAGACTGCTTGTAGCTGTACTGCAATGTTGTATTGTATACCCATCACTAGTTTGATTTCTCTGTTTAAGATTGAGTGTTCACCTTATAGCTTAATATTTACTGCCATATTCTTGGATAGCTTTAAACTTGCCAGAAATGTTATGCATATTAGTGGCTTTGCAAGAATGTACTAATTGATCAAAACAAAATTCTAATAATGCAACCTATTATACATTCATAAATATAAAAAATAAATATGGTACAGCATCGAAAAATATACCTGATACAAGAAACATTGAGATTCACTTAAAATCCTTTGAGGCTTCACTTTGAGGCTCTGATAAATCACACAATTAATTCTGTTGAGGACAGGAAGCCTGTCCCATGACAGGTAAAAGGAAACGTGCCCAGTTATTTTTGTACCTCCTGGAAATTGAACCTGGGATCCCCGGTTGTGACTTGGCAATGAAGCCAACTGTACAATAAAGACTATAATGTGAGACTCAAATAGATTATCTTATGGATAATCTTAAATGGATTATTGTATCTGCACATTGATTAAAAACTTCACAGAAAATTTCAGACATTAGCAATGAAGACTTGGCAATGAGGCCAACTGTACAATAAAGACTATAATGTGAGACTCAAATAGATTATCTTATGGATAATCTTAAATGGATTATTGTATCTGCACATGGATTAAAAACTTCACAGAAAATTTCAGACATTACTCTTTTACAAAGAACCCCACTAAACTCATCTAACATTGCTTGATTAACACACTATAAATTTTATGAAGCTTCAACATACCTTATTAACTTGTCCAAATTCTTGTACCAAGCATGGGCATTAAGATAATGAAAATCCATACCCATTGTCATGATTATGTTGTTGCTGGCATAGGCATTAGCCTGATCTTCTGCAATCTTCAGGAAACTCTCAACCTAAGAACCATTTGCACCAAGTCTTGAGAATTTTAGGTCAAAATAATTGGGTAACTAATACTGTTGTACTTTTCCTACAGTAAAGAAAAAATAGTATTGCAGAGACAGATATGGGATGTTTTGGTCTTTAAGACGAATTAATTTCTAAAAAATTTACTATAGTTTTTATAAACTGTTGATACAGAATTTTTTTTACCAAAATACAAAATTTGACAATAAAAGCCAAATAAGCCTTTTGAAGCTACAATACCCAAAATATAAGGCTCTTGAAAATACATTCTAGATACGATGTCTGGCAATAAAACCAACTTACCTTATAGTTGTAGAAGTACAAGTACAGTACTGTATAATCCGGCCTTCACAGTGTGCCTAACTACATAAGAGCACTTACCTACTGATAACCAGCATGTCCATGTCTTGTAAATTATACTAGCAGACCGAGAAGGTCATCTTTCATAGTCAAGATGCAGCAATTAATTAAGTGCTTTCTTCATTATAAGCAGCATTTAAGAAAAAAATTATAAATATAATTTAAAAAGCATTAGACACATTACAAAAAGTACATTTTTTTTTAGATATATACAGGAGTTGTTACATTCTTGTACAGTCACTAGTACGCGTAGCATTTCGGGCAGGTCCCTGGAATACGATCCCGCCGCAAAGAATCGTTTTTACAACCAAGTACCCATTTTACTGTTGAGTTAAACAGAGGCTACAGTTAAGGATTTGCGCCCAGTAAATCCTCCCCGGCCAGGATACGAACCCATGACAAAGCGCTCGCGGAATGCCAGGCGAGTGTCTTACCACTACACCATGGAGACTAGGCAAAGCAATTGTAAAACATGCTAAGATGTGTGCAAGTGTTGATGTTGATGGCATCATTCTTCATGAATTGTTATATAATTTCCCTTAAAACATAAAATAATTGAGGCAATAGGGGTTATTTTTATGACTAACCCTATTTCAATATAAATAATTGTTATAAATTTGTTATAATGGAAAGTGAAGTCTTATGTAACTGTAAAGGAATGCTGACATTTTAGGCTATCAACATATCTTAATTAATGCAATATATAATACAGAAGGGCTCTAGGTAGCACAGTGATGTGTCCTAGACTCACAATCAACGGACCTAGGCCAGTCAGAAATCGATGGGCATGTTTCCTCTAATCTGATGCCTCTGTTCACCAAGTAGTAAATAGGTACCCAGGGGTTAGGCAACTATACATTTTTATTAATTACTTTACTTAATTATATACAAACAGGTACATTGGGTTGTGAGCGCACATAACATTGGTGTTCTTACGTTCTTGCAAAGTCAGTAACACACATAGCGTTTCGAGCAGGCTCTTAACCTTAACTATTGTGGATTTCATACTGGGGAAGGTGTCAACAGTGGGCCTAAAGGGATCTCGATAAACATAAGTACAGGCTTCCTGTCACTGACAACAAGAATTATAACAACATGTACTGTAAGTGGCCCTCAATTTTCAAAGGAGGATTATGTCCTGAAAAAATTATATAAAGTAAATAAAAAAACTGACAAATAAAAGTTTATGTTACAGTATATATATTGGGAAAAATGATTTAATTAAGTTCCAGACAACCAAAGGCCCTCTTTTTTTCAATTTTTTTTACTTAATCAAATGCCTATTTTAACATTATAATTTTAATGCTTCCTCTATATTCATCACAACTATAGCACATAAGGATGTCCCTAATGGTTGGAATGTGCAATGATGCACATTCAAAATATTTGTAAAACAGAAGAATGTTACATGTGATTGAGTCTGATTATTTCCAGAGAACGTAAAACTCCTGTAGATTAGTGTAAATTAGCAACATTATTCCCTGTTAACCCCAGCTGAACCCATATACAGTACTAACAAAACTCACCAATGCAAAATCAAAGTTGGTATAAAAGTGGCTAAATGTGTCCCACCAAATCTATGTTCTCCAAAACTGAGAAATTCTAGGGTTATGTAGAAACCCTTGCCAAATGTGAGGGTTATATTACTTAAAAAAAATATCTTTACAAAGTTTAAGGCTTAGACAAAAATAAAACCAGTATTGAATACAGTATAATAAAAATGCCTCGTCCTGGTGGCTATCTCGGTGGCATTCCGGAGCTACAGGGACCCATTGACAAAGCGTTCCAAGAATCTTCCTAGGCCTTCCTAGGACCTGACAAAACCACCATATTCATCACTTTTTAGATGTGTCATCCTATTACAATGTTGCTTGTTTCTCTTGCACTTGAACTATGCTTCATGCCCGAGTTACTTAATGGGGGGGGTTTATGCTTTTAATAATGAAAATAACAAAAATGTGAGGATACATATAGTTAGCATGTGAGCATACAACAAGGGCAGCGACTAGCTCATGAAAATAATATAACAAAAGAACATGCAGACATAAGACTAATGGGAACTGCAAAAGCCCCTTTCGCTGTCTCGAATAGGCCAATAAGCCTTCTGAAGTGATCTATAGAATTACCAAAAGCCTGCTAGAATTTGCATAAGTAAAGAAAAAATATAACATTTGCTTACTAAAATGTTGGTGCTGAATGGAGAATATGAACAAACATAGTTTTACTCAGAAATAAGCTAAATGTTGAATGAAATGAGACCAATATGTAGAACATGAAAAAAAAATTACTTAGTCTCAAATCAGATAATTTTAAAACAAAATATAGCAAAACTGGTGGTATGTGATGGTAAAGAAAGTTGACGAGGCATTCAAATTGTCAACTTTCTTCGGCGTCACCCACCACCAATTTTGGTATATTTTGTTAAAAAATTATCTGATTTCAGAGTAAAATTAAGTTTTTTTCATGTACTACAATTTTAGAAGCAGCATTACAGTAAACATATATATATATACATTTCTTCTTTATTTATGTAATTCTAAGAGGCTTTGGGTGGCTTTGAACAATTTTACAGACACTTCTACAGTTCTTTTATTCTTAAATTCATATGTACAGAGAATTTCCATGCAAGTGAGAAATTTCAGTGACAAAAAAAAGAGTGACTAGGAACAGGGATCAAATGCTGTATATTTAAAATATGATTTAACTGAGAATTCAAACAACTGCTGTGAAAAATGCAAGCAGTTATACGTAGAACAATATGCAAAAAAAACAGCACATAGGAACTACACAAATAAGAAACTGTTAATGCTAGGTCATTGCATGTAGTTATAAAAATCATTTAATTTTGTCATTTGAGTCTTAATTATGGTTCCTACCTGATGAGTTTGTCTAGATTCTTATACCACATATCAGCACTCTGGTAGTTGAAATCTTCCCCCATGGTCATGATTATGTGGTCAGTGGCATAGCCTTCAGCCTGGTTCTGAGCTGCCTTCAAGAAATCTTCCACCTGGCGGAGCAAATCATCGCACAGGGATTTAAAGAATCCGAAATTCTTAAGTTGATTGAAAGTGTTAACTGTTTCAGTAGTTTCAACAAAAAGATTTGAGTTATTGTACCATATATCATACAAAAATCCATCAGCAATGCCTTATTAGTACTTTTGACTTATGATTTACCAATCAAGAACAACCAATTAATATCTCATTAGCTTATCAAAGTATATGAACTCTTTATGAGGATTTACTTTTCATATTTTTTTAAGCCAATGGATAACAAGCATTAAAGACTAAGGGAGATACTTTACCAGAATGACAGTACAGTACTGTACTACACTACAGTACTTAGTTATCAATGCATTAATTCATTTAACTTTTAACTTTTAACAAATACATTTATATTCTTATTAGTATAAGAATACTGCATGTAAATTTACTAGTTTATATTATTTGGGAACTAAATTAAGTCAGTTAACATTCACAGTGCAGCTACGACACAGACTGACAGACTATGTGAATGAATGGTGTTAGTGTAAAGAAGACAAGAAAGAAACAAACAAAAAGCAAAGTGAAATGAAAATGTACTTACCTGAACACATGTGCTTTACATTTAGTACTATACAGTACAGTATGGCTTTAATTCTCACTACAGAAATTCACTACGGGCTCACCATAGCCCGTGCTACTTGGAACTTTTGTTCCGAGTAGCTGAATTTTCAACAACATCTCAGCACAGAATAGTAGTGTCTTATTTTATCATATTTCCTCTCTATATAAAACAGGCAGCCCTCAATATACTCAGTACTGTATTGGAGAATGTGAATTCAGTGGTATACAAATAAGAATTTTTTCTTTACACTGGTTCAGCAGTGTAAGGAGAGTAAAGTAAAGAGCTGCCCGTATTGTTCCAAGCTAGTCTACTCTATTTTTAATAATAATAACAATAATAATATTCTGTAATCACAGTAATGTACATAGGCTGCATGCATTATTGTCCTATTACTTGTACTTAAGTGTTCTTCAAATTACTTACTCTGTACTGTACTAGATTTTGAACTTGTCCTGTTTTCTGAACAGTGTGGGGTACAAAATAAGGAACTAAACTAAAAACTGCTATAAAGTACATACTCACTAAATTGATCCAATATTACGATTATTTTAACTGAGCAAATCCACAAGGGCTGTGATGAGGGTTTGAACCTACAGTACATCCAGGATGATTCCAGATGCGCCTTAGTCGATTGCGCCACGACATGGTTAAAAGAATTGCAACCGGGAGTGCTACTACCCCTAACACGGATGTAGGTTTTCACACGGATTTGTCCTAACACGGATTTCCCGGACGTAGGTTCGAACCCTCATCATGGCCCTTGTGGGTTTGTTCATTTGATGTACATCATGCTATTGTGATTTCTGTGTGTATTATTTTAACTATTTGTTAAATAAAATCTTATAAATTAAATTATAATTCTTCTTCTTCTTGATCTTACCTCTTGAATTAATATCTCCATTAATTTTTATGTATAAAAATCTGCAAATAATTGTAAAAAGTTGTGAATTAATTATACATAATTATTATCATTGTTATTGTCTTTACAAAATTATCTTTTAGTGTTAAGTAAGACAATAGATCAAGAACTGTGTTGTAAACTTGTGGGGCTTCCTGTATGGAAGTTACCGAGTCAGAGAATGTGCACTATAATAATAATACCAATAATAATAATAATAACAATAATAATAATAATAATTATATAAGGAAAAGAATACCCCAAAGGGTGAGGCATGAAGTTGGAATAGGAGAAATATAGGTTATTTACCTGAGGGGGCACTATCTCTCTAGTGGCCTTGATTAGGATAGGAAGCCAGCAGCTTGTCTATGGTGCCCCCATTTGTTTTGATGATTTTATCGAGCTAGATTTTAAAATCAGCAGTGTTTTGGCATTAAGAGCTTTGGTGGGTTGGCAGTTCCATGTGTTAATAACCTGTGGGTGAAAAAGCATCTCCTGTTTTCTGACCTACATTATTGTTCAGCTTGAAACTGTTGCTCCTTGTTAGTATTACATCTGACCTTTCAAAGAAGTTGTCTGGATCAATGTCTTCCAAATTGTTCCGTATTTTAAAACTTTCGATGAAACCAGCCGTGTCATGTTTGGTTTGCAGTGTTGTTAGCCTTGTGGCCTTCAATCATTCCTGATATGAGAACTGACTTAGTTGGTGGCCATTTATTGGGCAGCTAGTGGATGAGCGTAATCAAGGCTAGCAGAGCGAGTCTCCTCCAAAGCCCATTGACCTATTCCAAATGACCCAACTTGCCTTCCCATTTTGCAAAGTGATAGTGTTGTGTGCAAATAATAGACTTTTGTACTTCCCTAAAAATATCTGTTGCTCTCATGATCACTGGTGCTCTTTCTGTTTAAATTTTACATATTGTATTAACAATTAGGAGTTATTAGAGTGCGTTTACAAAGCAATTCTTAACCTTTTGCCATACTTAATACTAATCAATAAGCATTATTAATTTGCATTTTTTTACAATTATTTAGTTTTGTGATGCACTAATTAATGGAGACATCAATTATGTAGAACACTGGCTATGAATGATTCTTCCANTATCACAGAGTATTATTTAATACTAGATATGTAAAAAAAAATTCCAATACTGTACTGTATAGTATGTTTCATTGTTTAATATTATATTCATTCTCAATGACTGTAAATTGAATGGCTTTTCCTACTTACTTAACATGTATGTAACACAGAACATACTAATTTTTCTTACATCAGTTATGCTTTGTAACGCACGTTTATCGACCCCAAGACGCTACAGCTTCAACTGTCACATAACCATACAATGCCATTCACCAAATACATATAAATTGCCACGAAGAGAAATATCACCACTTATACTCATGATACATGTAACAAATTCTCATCTATAACATTATCTGTTAAATCCACACCAATACAAATTTTTAATGCCATTCTGCAACTTTCAATATGTCACATAAATGGTACATTTTCTTAAAGACCGTAACATGCATAGAGTTTCAGGCAAATCTTAAAGCTAACAGGAAATTTGCAGTGAATTTTCAGTCAGCTCTTAAAGTTTGTGTTTCCTTATTCATGACCCCATAGCTATGATTTCAGAGAAATTATCATTCTTTTAAATAACTTCATATCTTTCTACACTATCTTTCTTTCTTTCTTTCTTCTGCTGTGCTTATGAGTAAGGTAATGTTGCCTACCAGGGATGAATAACAAATGGTTAGCACTTACCTATGGACAAGGTAGTGTTTGCCCCGTACTACTAGACCTTGATCAAAGGCTGTCTCATTTAGTGCTTCACCTACTCCAAACGCATCATCATGGAGGAGGCGTCTGTGAACCATCAGCTCCATTTGGCCATCCCCTAAGGATGTTCCACCCTGTCGTTTGAAGGAAAATACTGATTTACTAACGGTATATGATTATTAGGATTCTTATAAAATCATTATTCACATAAAGGCTAAAGTGCAAACAAACTAACAAACATACTAAAATGAGTATTAACATACTTTTGATGAGTATGGTCAATCCCCTAATCCTTATGGGGCTAAATATAATAATAATACAGTGAAATGCAGTATATAATATTATCATATAACCCCCTATTTAAACAGCAAGTGACTCACCTGGAGCGGTCAGTGAGAATGGCAGCCCGGAAGGAAGGTCCAGCACTGAGCAAGAGTCTTGAGTTCACAGGGTAATAGTTACCAGCAACAGGCTCCTGGTTATTTAATTTCCATGTTGGACGATAGTTCTTAATCCCTGACAATGTAAATATCTGTCAATAAATGTGTCTGTTCTTAATGTTGTTATTAATTAATTAAGGTTCCTATAAAATTTGGGTGTATATTTTCTTGCAAAAAATTAGAAAAAAGTAGCAATGAGAAATTAGGTTCTTCTTAACATTACTTTTCAATAAATTTATGATACATAAATCTTTACTTCAAAAGCAAAATGAATCATAGTTTCATCGATGACTATTAAAGAGCAGTTGTGTTAACACAGCATGATGTGGTATGGGTGTGGTATAATGTATGTTTAGAAGATGTGATAGGTAGGAATTGTCTAATCTTAAGAGAAATGTTTCCATAAAAAGAAAAAAAAGAAAAAGAAAGGATAAAGGCAGTGAAGCATGAATAAATAGAGTATTAGGAGCTCTTACGTCTTAGTATTTCCCGGCCATTGGAATCAGTGTAGAAAGTACCGCTAGTGTTAACACCTGGCCACACTACACGATTCACGATCTCCTTTCCTATGCCATCTCTGCCAGGATGGGAAAAGATTTACAGTATATGAGTGTTTACTCCACTAGCTGGACACATTATTAGACACGAGTACTGTATATTACAAAAAATGTGAGAACCAGATTCACGAGAGTAAAAATATGGCGTTTAATAAAAATATTCTTCTATACTCGTGTTCTTACGATTGACTGATGCCTCCAGAGGCAGTTAATTTATTGTACACTCTACACACATCCTGTGAGTGGTAGAGCATAGATCTTATTTCATAACTCTTACCACTTACTCAATAGGTATTGATCCAACAATCCATTCCATTTCCAGTTCTTGCTGTCCCTTGTAGAGCCTGAGGACCTGACTCAACCATGGTGCCCATACTTGGTGTACTTCAGCCACCACTGGGCCTGAGAACATGTCAAAAAGAGTCATCGTTGGGAAGGTTTTATGAAAATAGTTAGTTATGCTTACACAATCATTTTACAATGCCAGAGTTCAAATAAACAAAACAAGAAAACATTCCAACTTCTGGCTGTTGTAAGTAATATTAAAATTTTTTATTAATGTATTTATTTTAACTAATTTTTCTATAATGGCTTCATCTATATGAACAGTATGATGAAAATACTGTAATCATATTAACTTCAAGTGGTAATATAATGCTAATTACTGTAATAATAAACAAGCAAAACAACACTTGAATCTCATGCTTTTTCTTTTTAATAGGTCATAACATAGGCAAAGTTATCCATTTCAACAGTGCAAAAAACTTGAATGGAAAATATCCAAGTTTAAAACAAAGTTCAAGAGATGGTTCTTCAAAAACAAGATCCAAAGTGTAGAATGCATACACCAGAATCAGGATTGCAACAGAGCAGAAATTTGAAAATAACATAGCACAAAAATCAAGAACCAGCCAAAACTGACTCATAATCATATACAGTACAGAAGATACAGGAAAGCATCCTTGCAGAAAGTGACAAGGTGAGTGAGGAACTCACCAAATGAATTCAGGTCCCCAACCCATAACAAAAGAATAATCAAAGAAAGCAGACTGCAGATGCCCAGGAGCAACACTAGACACTATTGTAGTCAGTAAGGAGGTGGTAAGAAGAACCCTCGAGGAATTAGATATATTAAATCCTTTATTATTGACTCTACTCAATGAAACTGAATATAAATTCGTGTTAAAATTCAGCTATTCACTTTTGACCGTGTCGTAGCTCAGTCGATTAAGGCAGCGTCTGGGATGCTCTCGGACGCAGGTTCGAATCCTCGTCACGGCCCTTGTGGATTTGTTCAGCTATTCACATTGTCATCAGTGTTAATGGCACTAAATGCAGGTTTTACAGCATTGACAATGCAACTCATTTATGTTAAAACACAACTGAAATATTTTTTATAGCACAAGAATAGAACCGACCTTCTACAATAGTAAAGTTGGCTTGTAATGCGATGGGCAGTGCATCAGTATTATTTGGCCGGAAGATGTAGGCTCCAGATGCTCTGCTTTCTTCGTTGTTATTGTTACCACTCATTCCAGCATACCACAGGAAAGTTTGGTTTACCTACACAACATCAAATGCGTTAAAATAAGTAAGTGGTCAAAACATACAGTACAGCATTTAAAATTAAAAATATTGTGAGGTATAAAGAGCCTGACAACTGAGTGGGCAGTGCTCAGGATTTGTAGTCCTGAGGTTCCGGGTTCGATCCCTGGTGGAGGCGGAAACAAATGGGCAGTTTCTTTCACCCTGATATCCCTATTTACCTAGCAGTGAATAGGTACCTGGGAGTTAGACAGCAGCTACAGGCTGCTTCCTGGAAATGTGTAACAAAAATGAGGCCTGGTCGAGGACCGGGCCGCAGGGATGCTAAGCCCCGAAATCATCTCAAGATAAGATATCAATAAACAATTCACACAAATAAACATATACTGTAAATTAACACATGTGTACATTTCACTCCCTTAAACACTGTTAGGTTAATGAACGAAACACATTTGAAGCAGGGCCATGCAAGTAATCTTGACTTATAACTTCATGATCAAGTATAACAATAAAGTAGAACATGGGCATGTATAAATTTATCAGGTATAATGGATATGAGGAGGAACTCCTAGAGATATATCTCACTCCTTGTAAATCCAGGTGATCATTTACAGGTAAGCATACCCCAAGGCAGCATACTTGACCCTAGATTTATATCAATGATTTGCCTGAAACACGTAACCTTAAGTCAATACTATAGCTATATATACCGAGATACATTTATCTGCCAACAGTATTATTAGTGACAGAGATGACTACTGTGAATATACTTTTGCTCAGTTTACAATTAAATCCCTTAAATCCTCATTGACTATTGGAGCCATCTATAGATTTCCCAATACTAACATAGCTTCTTCTCAGACAACCTAAGTAATCTTATTATAAACAACAATCTCAACAAAACCACATCATTCTGGGAGGAGACTTAATATTGACCTGGGTCAACAAAATTGCTCTCAAGTTGACTATTTCCTTAACAGCATGAACTCCTGTATGCTAATCCCCACAATCACCAAACCTACCCGAGTCACTCAAACATCAGCCACTACCTTGGACCACATATGGACAAACATAACAGCTCCCCTTGTATCTGGTATAATCTACGACAGAACAACTGACCACTATCCTACCTTTCTCATAGCGAACATGGACATAACACCCACCAAAAAGCAAGAAACTTTCATTTAGGCTACACAGTGAATCAGCTTTGGGCAATCTTACAGATGCATTTCACAATATTAACTGGGATTCTGAATTCAATAATACCCAGGATATAAATTCATTAGCTAACCTCTTCCTCTCCAAAACTCTAAGCCTCTACAACCTTCATTGTCCCCTTCTTACCAAGCAAGTAACTGACAAAAGATTAAACAATCCATGGCTCACAAGCGGCATTCTCAATTCAATCAACAAGAAACATGAATATGAAAAGAAACTTAGGATTGGCCTAGTTTCAAAGGAAGTAGCTAAAAGGTACTCATCAATGCTTACCAGTATCATAAGAAAGGCAAAACTTGCATATTATGTGAATAGATTCAATGAAGCAAAAGGCAACATGAAAAGCACTTGGAAAACCATCTCTAGTATCCTAGGAACTAAACAACACTCACATAACCAAATAAAACTCTACAAGGATGGGGATATACCGTCAACTGATTTAGAAATGGCAATGAATTTAATAGTTTCTTTTCATCGGTTGGTGCTAATCTTGCCAGTAAAATCCCACAGACTCAGACACATATTAACACATATCTCTCAGGCAGCTATCCAAACTCTCTTCTCCTTTCACCAATCAGCCCGGAAGATGTTGTGTCCATCATACACTCTCTAAAAACAAAGGCAGGGAACACCAGTGAAATTCCGTCCATTGTATACAAGAGAGCCTCCCATGCCCTTGCCCCACCCATAGCCCTACTGTTCAACAAATCTATAGAGTGTCACACCTTCCCTGATATCCTCAAAAAGCAAGAGTAACGCCAGTCCATAAAGGAGGCAATCCGGCGGACATAAACAATTATAGACCAATATCAAATCTACCCATTCTATCAAAAATATTTGAAAAATTATTTACAAACAGCTCTATTCCTACCTCGTAAAATTCGACATACTCAGCCCCTGCCAGTTTGGCTTCAGGTCCCAAAAGAGCACCAACGATGCAATCATTAGTCTCCTTGACGTAATCTACTCAGCACTTGACAAAAATGAGTTTCCGATTGGACTCTTCATTGACCTAAGAAAAGCCTTTGATACTGTTAATCACAACTACCTCTTACTTAAACTCCAGCATTATGGAATCCGAGGCCTTGCCCTTGACTACATCCGATCCTATCTTAGTGACAGACACCAATATGTAACTATCAATGAAACAACTTCTTCCACTCTACCAATTACCGTTGGAGTGCCACAGGGCAGTATCTTAGGACCTCTTCTATTTCTTATATATAAACGATCTGCCTAATGTCTCTAATATTCTCAAACCTATATTGTTTGCTGACGATACTACTCTTATCTATTCAGACCTCAACCCACATACACTAAATAATGTTGTGAATAATGAATTAAAAAAAGTCCACTTATGGATGTCAACTAACAAACTAACATTAAACATCGAAAAGACTTACTACATCTTATTTGGAAGCAAATCATCAAATGCAATTCAGCTACAGATAGACAACATTAACATCAGTAATAAAAATGATGGCAAGTTTCTTGGCCTATTCCTAGACAAGAGACTCAACTTCAGCACCCACATTCAACATAACTAAGAAAGTCTCTAAGACAGTTGGTATACTCTCCAAAATCAGATATTATGTTCCTAACTCTGCTCTCCTCTCTCTCTATTATGCTCTAATCTACCCCTATCTTAATTATGGTATCTGTGCATGGGGGTCTACCACTGCAAACCACCTTAAGCCCATCATCACCCAGCAAAAATCTGCTATCAGAATAATAACTAACTCTGCTTTCAGACAACACTCAGCTCCCTTGTTAAATCCCTAAACTTGCTAAATATTAACTCCCTCCACACATTCTCTTGTGTCAACTACATCTACAAAACCCGTTCTTAAATGCAAAAACCATGCTCTGAAACTCTCTCTGGACAGATGTAATAGGACATTATCACCANAGAGACAGACCACTTTCTCAAGACAAATTCCATATAAGCTTGTACCTAATAGTATATACGTGGGAACTCTGCTGCTAGCAGACCATATATTATTCTGGAAATAACACTTCCTCAACTAATTAACCTAAATGAACCAAAGGGTGATTTGCCTAATGTCCTAATCTAATGAACAATACTAAGAGAGTCTAATAAGGTGGGTGTAAGTGTACCAACGAAAATCTTGTATTCACATTTTCAAATGAATAAGACTGAAACAGATTCCGTGAAAGTAGTTTCTAATTATCCTAACATTCCGTTAATTATTAGCCTTATTAGTCGCCATTATTGTGGTTGAGGGTGGTGTTTAAATAGATATAAATGATCTTAATTATTGTCAAGATGAGTGATAATGTGCATTTTCACTTCCTGTGATAAAGTACCATTTTACCCTCTTCCAGGTTGTAACATGTCATTTGCATTATTCCTATATATGTTTCCCCTGTACTCCGAAATGACAGCATTAGCTTTACTGGACTTGTTTACTATGAAGCAGGTTCTCCCTCTATGCATGCAGCCTTCTACAGCCTTGTATAAGGGAGGGCGTAGTGGTCACATTCTACGCATACAGCAGCACCTATGCCTGGAGGAGAGCGCGAGGGAGGGCGAGAGCGAATAATTTCACTGAGTGATGATAACATAGCGAAATCGTTATAAATAAGCCGTTTTTGTGTAAGAGGTTTCTGGTTTACCTCAATAAGACTATTATTCATTATACTGTTTTCCGTTTTTACCTGAATTACGAAAGGACTTCTAGTGGCCTTGACAGTCATGAAGCCCTACTGCATTCTACCATTTCTTAGTAGTCACGACGGATACAGAATACCCTAAGGGCCCCATCTAAGGGATACCCTCGTGGCTTCGATGGGTATAAGAAGCCCTGAGGGTCACCATCTTTAATGTCCTCGATGGGGGATAGGAAACAGGTGCCTTGTCAAAGGTTCTCCATTATTTCTATTTTTTTTCGGCTCTTCTGGTGTTTACGACTTAAATGGATACGTGATTTCATGGATTTGTTGTTATATGGGTGACAAAGCAGCTGCAGGTTGTCCTCACAGTGGCTTACATTATGTCCTATACTTCTACATTATGTCCTATGCTTCTACATTATGTCCTATGCTTCTACATTATGTCCTATTCAGTGTCTTAAAGATCATATTTAATATAGTAATATGTTTTGGCGTGGGAGATGATGGCCTTGAAGAAAACAGTTTTTAATGTAGTCTTAATATGACTCAATAATAAGACTCAAGATGTGTTGAGTCTTAATATGTGTTGGAACTAAACAATACGGAAGGGCGTAGGGGGGCGCCGTATTACATTACGCTGTGCTTAGGGCATCAGCTGGTCTTAATATGGCGTGGGAAAACCCCAAAAACCTAAGTATGCGTTCACGCATCATAATTAATAAAAATGAATAATTCATATTGCGTCTAGTTTAGGAATTTATTAACTAGCTTGCTGTGTTCCCCCTTTGCTAAGGGCGAGGCTGTGTACGTGTTGTTATCCATCAAGTTACTGGGCAGACCCAACGGTTCTGACTAACCAATCACTACAGAGTCATGTGAGTGGAATAAGTAATAACGAGAGCGTGCCAGCACGTAGTAAGGAACGTCTACATAATGAATAGCGAATGTTTTAGCAATACTTCATCACAAACACGAGTCAGCGTCATCTTATAACCTACACCAGTTCAAATTTGTTATTAATAATATACAATAGTCACACGAAAGAATGAGATATGATTATAAATGATATACAAGAGGTAGTGTAGCGTGCACACAAGTTACAGCCCCGCTCCTGTGCCAGGTAAGTCCACTACGAGCTCACCATAGCCCGTGCTACTTGGAACGTTTTGTTCCCAGTAGCTGAATCTTAAACAACAGCGTAGCGTGGTTGGTACTGACCCTGTGGGCGTGCCGAGGCCAGGAGCGAGGAGGAGGACAGCAGCAGCAGCAGCCCACCGCACACTACAACCTGCAGGTGGGACACACGCCTCCAGCCTCCTCTCCAAGACATGTCACACAACACTAATCACTTCTCACTAACACTTTCCATCGCTGCCTTGTGTCTTGCCTCCCAGACACGCGTCTAATGTTGCTATTCGTGTATCTGTACCGGCGGAGGGATGGGAGCTATAGGGCTCAGGCGACGAGCTCTGCCCAGGATGCAGTGACCGGAGAGGGCGGAGTAGAAAGCTATATACTGACGGGGGATGTAGGGCATCACGCTGGCCGGCTACTACAGTCCCGCCTCTGTAGCATTCTTGTCCTCACTCGGATACTAGGAAGACAACAGAAGATTAATAAGAGGTACAGTATCAAAAATATAAAAAAGCAAGAACAGGCTGAAACAAAAAATAATATATTTTTTATAATATAATAATATAAAATTTTCTTAGATTAAGGACCTGCCTGAAACGCTGCGCGTAATAGTGGCTTTACAAGAATGTAATTACTATGCTATGTATCCTCACAATCCCAATGTACCTTCTTGTATATATATAAATAAATAAATAAATAATATTGAAGCACACGAAGTTAGTATAATTACTTCGTATATATCCTATTCCAGTTCCGTGTGATGTATCGAATAATTTCAGTTCCGTAATAGAATCTGGACCTGTAAATGTTCTTTAATATAGTTAATTTATTTTATCATTGGTGCTGGTTACAATTATAATACAGTAGTTGTTTTGCTACACCCAAGAACCAATCCAAAGCAGAATGATGCTGAATATAAGACCTCAACAGGTACCAACCGTGTCACCTCTTGGGAGGCTTAATCTTTATCAATCAATCAATCTTCAACTCCGGCACCGCTCCTGTGCCAGGTAAGTCTACTACGGGTTCACCATAGCCCGTGCTAATTGCCCCGCTCCTGTGCCAGGTAAGTTACGGGCTCACCATAGCCTGTGCTAATTGCCCCGCTCCTGTGCCAGGTAAGTTACGGGCTCACCATAGCCCGTGCTACTTGGAACTTGTTCCGAGTCGCTGACTTTATAACAACAACAGCTTAAACTCTCACAGCCCCGCTCCTGTGCCAGGTAAGTCTACTACGGGCTCACCATAGCCCGTGCTGCTTGGAACTTTTTGTTCCAAGTAGCGAATCTTAAACAATAACAACAACTTCAACTCCTGCTCCCGGTTCGTCGTCCTCAGATGGGATGCTTATAACTCGCAGACATTAATCCGCCGACCTGCACGCGGTTATATTTCGGTAAATCAACAGCAAACTGAAATTCTCAAGGTTACTGGGCTCTTACCTCGCAGGCGACGTGACAAAGTCGGCTCCTCCCTCACAGGCGACGTGATAAATTTTCCTCCTCCCTCACAGGCGACGTGATAAATTTTCCTCCTCCCTCACAGGCGACGTGATAAATTTGGCTCCTCCCTCACAGGCGACGTGATAAATTCGGCTCCTCCCTCATAGGTGGCGTGACAAAGATGGCTCCTCCCTCACAGGAGACGTGACAAAGACGATGCATCTCCCAGGCGACGTGACAAACGGCTCCTCCTTCAGATGGCATGACAAAGACGGCTCCTCCTTCAAGTGTCGTGACAAAGACGGCTCCTTCCTCAAAAGATGTGACAAAGACGGCTATGCTCCCTCAGGAGACGTGTCCTCCTCAGGAAACGTGACAAAGATGGCCTGGATTCTTCACCAGCACAAGACGAGCTCTCACATCCCCGCTGCTGCCGGGGAAGATGATCAAGAAAAAACATGAACTAGCGAGTCATTCAGGGTCTGGTTCTAAACCCCATGTGTAACCTACTCGTTAAACTAGTTTTCACAGCAAGTACTCTACAGTCTTGTTCGGCTCTACATCACACCTGCGGCATTGCTTTAATGCATGTTATTTTTCTAGTTTATATAACTAAACACTAGACTTGTGTTTAGTGGGAATATCACTGATGTTCCTAAAAAAAAGTATACTGCAAAGCAACAACTTTTATCCTGCATCAGCTCAGCTGGAGCCTATCCTAGAAACGTATTTATATAATAATTTTGCCGATATTATTATTATTATTATTATTATTATTATTATTATTATTTGGTATACACTTTCTTTATTATTCAGATAAATTCATATTAGCCTGAGGATGAAGCTGGAGCCAACTGTGTGCCGGAGACTTGATGTGATAAATGGCTGATTTTCCATATATTGGGTTGCTGGAAAAACATGCTCTAAACGCGTGTTAGTCGAGGAATGAATGATCGCTGATGGAGTAATATTTTGTGCATTGTTCAGCCAGAATGAGGTTACTACTGGCTGAGCGTCTTGTATTACTATTGTGATCTTGTGGCTTTCCACGAAGTTGGGCCAGGTAGGGATTTATTAGGAGAAAACGCCAAGCCATCACGACTATATAACATTTAGAAGGGGGGATCAGGATAAGGATTTTGGGATGGGACGGGGGGAATTAGGAATGGTGTCAACCATTTGGCCGGTCGGGGATTGAACGCCGACCTGCATGAAGCGAGACCGTCGCTCTACAATCCAGGAACCTTAAGAATATCGGTTTTGTGCATGACAGGTTCGCCTATATGTCTCTAAAATTTCTGATGTACTGACACTTTCAGCCAGGAGGGGCCAAGATGAGTTGTCTAGCATGCATCTTTAGACACCGGTAAGACTATATACCAAAAGTTTTGCAACCACTGCTGGTGGGCACGTAGGAGATGCCATAAGCTTCTTAGATGCATTATGGCATTGCTTGCTAGGGTTAGTATGTGGCTCTTCATGGCTACTGAAGAATCAGACTTCCCCCCTAAAATGTAAACCTTTATAACCGAATACAATTTATTGCTATTCATCCATATACATGACCCAGAAGTTATATCATGCTGTCTAGTTACCTTCGTCACCAGAGTTTTCTTAGCAGCAAATACAACCTATTGTCACATAAACCTGGTAAATATTACTGCAAGATATGATTAACGAACCTCATATCAGTTGGATATTGTGTAATTAGCATACGAGTTTCATGAATGAGCTGTAGACAGACAGTAGACATCACATAACACAGGGTCAAGCACACTACCCTGTGATACGCTGGCACCAATTATTTGCTTGCAAACTCTGCTCCATTAAGAACTGTTCTTAGAGGTCATTCTTGAAGGTAATATATTCCTAGCTTCTGGAAAAGTATCATAGGGTATTGTCTCTCTCTCTCTGCCAGCTAATACTTAATAGAGCTAACACACCGTAAACCTCAGCATATTAGGCAGGGTACACCACTATAGCCACTCCCAACACATACGCGAGTCTAGGCACACACTACACCCCGTTATGTGAACTGGATACACACTACGTCCCAAAATGAGTGTCCAGGTACACAATACACACCAGTATGAGTACCCAGGCCAATAATAATAATAATAATAATAATAATAATAATAATAATAATAATAATAATAATAATAATAATAATAATAATAATAATTTATTTATAACAAATAGGGAACCAGATTACAAGGATTACATAGTAGGTCATAATTTGTATATTTTAAACTCACTAGTTAAGCGTGGCGTTTCGGGCATATGCCTAGGTACACCCTTTTACATGAGTGACCAGGTACACCCTTGTACACGAGTAATCAGGTACACCCTTTTACATGAGTGACCAGGTACACCCTTGTACACGAGTGATCAGGTACACCCTTGTACATGAGTGACCAGGTACACCCTTGTACATGAGTGACCAGGTACACCCTTAAAGTATTAGAGTATAGGTACAACCCAGTATGAATGCCACGTTGCACCTTACACCCCCCAATACGAGTGTTCACATATACTCCAGTATTAGTGTCCAGACACACCTTACACCCCAGTATGTGTCCAAGTACACACTATTATAAGTGCCCCAGGTACACACTACACCCCATTTTGAATGCCCATGTTCAACTACACCCTGATATTCGTTCTTTAACCAGCTATGGCGATGAACGAACTTGCATGGCGCTTGACCTTTGATCTCTGGCTGAATATTCCAGCGAGCGAGGCCCGCTAGCTGGCCGGACCCGAGACAAATGGCGGGGCGTGGTCGCGATTATGACGGGAAGTGAACAATGAGCAGGGGAAACGGAGAGAGAAAGTGCGGGAAAAAGAAAGTGAGGAGAGATAATTATAGGAGACGGAAAGAGGGGGATGGGAGGGTGTTAATTGATTATTCACCCCATACTCATACACCGTGGGCGGTACTGGAAAAAGGTGAGACATGATGAGCTCATGAACGGACCCTCAAAATCCATTTAGATAAGTAAGCTACGGCTGTGGTAGGCTAGTTACAGTTCACTGAATATGCAATGCAAACTCAACATATTAACTCCCTGCCAGTTTGGCTTCCGTTTCCAAAAGAGTACTAATGATGCCATTATTAGTCTGCTTAATATAATATACAGTACACAGCCCTTGACAAAAACGAGTTTCCAATTGGCCTCTTCATTGACCTGAGAAAGGCCTTTGATAAGGTAAACCATAACTATCTCTTACTTAAACTTCACTACTATGGTATCCGAGGCCTTGCCTAGGACTATATTCGTTCCTATTCTCAGTGACAGACAAATATGTAATCATCAATAGCATAGCCTCCCCCACTCTACCACTGACAGTAAGGGGTGCCACAGGGCAGCATCTTGGGACCTCTCCTATTTCTTATATACATCAATAATTTGCAAAATATTTCTAACATTCTTAAACCTATACTATTTGTTGACGATACTACCTTCATCTATTCTGACCCCAACCCCGACCAACTAAATAATATTGTCAACAATGAATTAAAACAAAAGTTCACTCATGAATGTCAACCAATTTAGTATTAGGACAATTAGGATTAGTATTAGGAATTTAGTATTAGGACAATATCCAACTCTGGCCCCGGACATCATTCGGTACCCCTACTCAAATCTCTGAATATGTTAGATATTAAGTCACTGCACATTCTCTCATGTGTATTATACATATATAAAACACTGAACTGTAATGCCAATCCTGACCTCAAAAGCTTCATAGAAGGTTGTAACAGAACCCATAGGCACCACACCAGAAATAAATACAGTTTTGATATTCCTAGAGTATGACTTAATAAAACTAGAAATGCTTTACAAATCAAGGGACCCAGAATGTGGAATGACCTTCCCAACCATGTTAAAGACTGTACCTCTCTCAACCAGTTTAAGAGAAAAACGAAGCTATACCTAATTAATTCCCTGTAACCTGCCTTACCCCTCTATTGTCAACCAATGTCTGCTTTTGTTTTAAGTGACGCTTTTTTGTCGACCGAATTGTATTTGTGCTGCTTTTTCTGCATGTTCCCCCCTTTTTAACTTTTTTTTTTGTTCTCAACTCATTTTAATCCTTATGCTCAATTAGTATTAAGCCTTAGTCATTTAAGTTTTTCATTCCCGAAACGCTTTGCGTAATAGTGGCTTTAGGCACTGTATGTACTAGCCTTATCTATAACTCCATCACTCTCTGTACAATCACTTGTATGTATGTACCTTACCTAAATAAACATTTTCATTTTCATTTTCATTTTCATTTCATTTTCAACAAACTAAACATAGAAAAAACCTACTACATTTTATTTGGTAGTAAATCATCAAATCAGATTCAACTTCAGACAGACAATGTTAACATTACCAATAAAAATGAGGGAAAGTTCCTTGGCCTATACATATACAAGAGACTGAACTTCAGCACCCACATACAACACGTTGCTAAAAAAGTCTAAAAAATGGTCGGTATACTTTCTAAAATCAGATATTATGTTCCCCACTCTACTCTCCTCTCATTATACTACATACTAATTTATCCCTATCTTACATATGGTATCTGTGCATGGGTTCAACCACTACAAATTACCTCAGGCCTATCATCACTCAGCAAAAATCTACTATTAGAACTATAAGAAACTGTTTTCAGACAACACACAGCCCCTCTATTTAAGTCCCTAAACATGCTAAACATACACTCACTTCACACAGTCTCATGTGCTATCTACATGTACAAAACCTTGTTCCTAAATGCTAATCTTGATCTGAAACTTTTCCTTGATAGGTGTAATAGAACCCATGAGGACCACACCAGAAATAAATATCTCTTTGATATCTCTAGTCAGGCTAAATTTGTGCAAACACTCCATGCAAATAAAAGAGCCCAGTCTTTGGAACTCAATCCCTTATGAATTAAAAAATGTTCCAACCTATATCTTGTTCAAAAGTAAAACCAAGAAGTATCTAATTACATCCTCATAGTTTCCTATCTTGTGCTTCAAATTTGGTACACCCTTGTATCACTTGTACCTTGTACAAGTGGTACAAGGTACCACTTGTACAAGGTACAATTATTAGCGAATCTTAGGTACATTATTCTTAGGTAATTATTAGCGAATCTTTAACAACAACAACAACCCAAACACTGTTCTTGAACTACCTACTTCCCCAATATTAGTACTTAAGACTAATTAAATACTTCATCTCTACCAGTGTAATCACCTCTGCCAATTTACATTGTTGATATAAAACCTTTCTACAATGTACTTTTTCACCTTACCTGATATGTTAGATTAAGGACATGCCCAAAATATTATGCATGTTAATGGCTTTGCAAGAATGTAATATCACTAATGTAATTTGACCAACCCATTGTACCTTTTGTAAATAAATTATTATTATATCTACAATAGGTTCAATAACGATCACACATACATTCTCCAAGCTAAGCAACTTATGTTTACAACTTTCATATTTTCATAATTTGAATTGCTTATCATGCACACCATCACACCTTCCACCCCAACCCTTTCCCCCACATCCAGGGGGCAGCGGTGGAAAGATTATAATCACCCGCATCTACTACCTACTAAACTTATTAGGAGAGTGGGGAAAAGAGAACTCATGAGAAAGGGGAAGTAGATTATGAAGAATATGGGCAAGAAAATAAATAACTGAAAGATATGAGAAAGATGAGGTAAAGGAAGTTACTAATTGCAATAATCACTATAGGTATTCTCAATACACTTGTATATATTTTTAAACTCTGAATATAGTAAACACGAAATAAAATGGAGAAAGAAATGTGTGTGTGTGTAATTACCTAAGTGTAATTACCTAAGTGTAGTTACAGGATGAGAGCTACGCTCGTGGTGTCCCGTCTTCCCAGCACTCTTTGTCATATAACGCTTTGAAACTACTGACGGTCTTGGCCTCCACCACCTTCTCCCCCAACTTGTTCCAACCGTCTACCACTCTGTTTGCAAAAGTGAATTTTCTTATATTTCTTCGGCATCTGTGTTTAGCCAGTTTATATCTATGACCTCTTGTTCTTGAAGCTCCAGGTCTCAGGAAATCTTTCCTGTCGATTTTATCAATTCCTGTTACTATTTTGTATGTAGTGATCATATCACCTCTTTTTCTTCTGTCTTCTAGTTTTGGCATATTTAATGCTTCTAACCTTTCCTCGTAGCTCTTACCCTTCAGTTCTGGGAGCCACTTAGTAGCATGTCTTTGCACCTTTTCCAGTTTGTTGATGTGCTTCTTAAGATATGGGCACCAAACAACAGCTGCATATTCTAGCTTTGGCCTAACAAAAGTCATGAACAATTTCTTTAGTATATCCCCATCCATGTATTTAAAAGCAATTCTGAAGTTAGAAAGCATAGCATAGGCTCCTTGCACAATATTCTTTATGTGGTCTTCAGGTGATAGTTTTCTATCTAGAACCACCCCTAGATCTCTTTCTTTATCAGAGTTCTTTAAAGATTTCTCACATAATATATAGGTTGTGTGGGGTCTATGTTCTCCTATTCCACATTCCATAACATGACATTTATTAACATTAAATTCCATTTGCCAAGTGGTGCTCCATATACTTATTTTATCTAGGTCTTCTTGAAGGGCATGACAATCATCTAAATTTCTTATCCTTCCTATTATCTTAGCATCATCAGCAAACATGTTCATATAATTCTGTATACCAACTGGTAGATCATTTATGTAGACAATAAACATCACTGGTGCAAGAACTGAACCCTGTGGTACTCCACTTGTGACATTTCTCCAGTCCGATACATTGCCTCTGATCACAGCCCTCATTTTTCTATCAGTCAGAAAGTTTTTCATCCATGTTAGAAGCGTACCTGTCACTCCTCCAATATTTTCCAGTTTCCAGAACAACCTCTTATGTGGAACTCTGTCAAAAGCCTTTTTTAGGTCCAGATAGATGCAGTCAGCCCAACCATCTCTTTCCTGTAATATATCTAGTGTGTGTGTGTGTGTCAGAGAAAGAAGGGAGGGAGGGGGAAGGGGGTTTGGGGGTATTTCGCGCCACCCAGGAACTCAACTGGATGCCATGCTCGGCCTGGATCTCAACTAGATATGCTTGCCCGGGATGCCCAAGACTTGGGCATGTGGGGTAGGTGAGGGGTACGCTTGTAATTCCTACTGAACATACCAGCCCTCTCGTCTTAACATAAAACCCAGTGCTACTCACAACAATTGACACTATAGTATTTATTCTTTATGTATAATATACAGTACAACTACAAACAATAGATTTACCTGAGGGGCCACGATCTCTCTAATGGCCTCGACGAGGACAGGAAGCCGGCGGCTTGTAAAAGGTCACCCCATTTGTCCTGATGATTTTATCGAACTGGATTTTGAAATTCAGTAGTGCTTTGGGCGTTACGGCTTCAGCGGGAGGCAGTTCCATGGGTCTATAATTATAACCATATGGGTGAACACATCTGCTGTTTTCTGTTCTATTAATTCTTAATATATTTAAAAAACTGTGAACTACATATATAAAATCATACACAAGACTGTTACAGGCTTGTGGCGATAAATAATAATAATAATAGTTTGTGATCTACCAGTAACTTAAACCAGCATTCTATGTATAGGGCTGACAGCATACAATGTATATGCTAATACTTTCTCCAGCTGATGTGGACTAAGCCCAGCCCCGAGGGAAAGTACAGTACAGTAATCCCAAATGAACCTGTTAAGAGGTATAACAATCCACTACATACTGGACAAGTTATGAACAAGTGGGTAATTATTGACTTTATTATCACAGAATCCACTACCCATAACAAAACCCTTGGCATTACATAATGACATTTACTCTATGAGCAGAATCTTCCTTGGATAGAGATTAAGAGTTAAAATCAACACATTCTAAGGAAGCCCAAAAACTTCTGATGAAGGCACAGTGTACATTCCCCCAAAACTCCACAATACATTAAATACTTTCTTCAAGCTGACTCCTATTAAATACGAAAACTGTGGAGTCTGCTTGAAGTTGCATTATTTCATTCACTATAATGTAAGAGTGGTGTCCAGTATGTAATGAAAAGACAAGACTGCTGGCTTCCTGTCCTCATTAAGGCCACTAGAGATGTAGTGGCCCTCAGGTACCATTCAGGTAAAATAAAACTATGGTTACAGTTCAGATTTTATTAACTCCCCTCCAAACAAAATTATAAAACTAAACATGCTACACCAGCAAAACATTACACATAATTAATTAATAATCACCAACAGACAGCAAAACTAAATAGCACAATGTAAGATTAAATTCATTAGAATAATTATGCAGTTTTCTCAGAAATACATTACAATACATATATAACTGGACGTGTTACTGTGTATGTATTATAATGAGCATGTTTTCTTTCAAGGAGTTGTGTGGCTCCACAGAGTAACCGCAGCTTTTTGAAGAAAATCATTAAATCAAAATGAATGCAGATAGAATCAAATTAATTGCTTAATACAAATTTACAGTAATCCATAACTGATGTTACAAAGTTACTATATGTATAATGATATAAAATGCAGAGGGCTTTTTATACTATGTGTGAATATTTATACTGTATGTGAAGAATATACTGTGCAAAATTATAATGTGTCAAAAGTGATACTGTGTGAAGTTATACTGATGTGAAATTATACTATATATGAAGAGTTATACTATGTGTGAAGAGTTATACTGTGTGTGAAGAGTTATACTGTGTGTGAAGAGTTATATCATGTGTGAAGTTATACTATGTGTGAAGAGTGCAGCCCATCCTAAGGGTAAAGTGATCACACGGTGAGATACCAGACCCACACTCACACCACCATCAGCTGTGCTAGTGCTACATAGCCGGCTTGGTGCCTTCTTTTGATAGTTACAGTTCTTACCACCGTCTGCTAAAGTGCAGGTTACCTTTAATTAGTTATGCACAAAATATTTATATTATAAATATATTTATAAAATGGATTTGAATCCCAAGCCTTTCCAATGGGAGGTCAAGTAATGATTCACTCTACCGAAAGAATTATGAACAATAGAGCAACATGGGGCCCCTAGAATTGTGGGACCCCTGGGTAAATGCCTAGTGTGCCCATGTGTTAAGACAGCAAGGACGGTTTCACTGTGTTCACTATTGACTGTTTCATTGTGTTTATGCACTACCCATCCAGTGGGCACAATATCCAAGAGTTAATTCAATATTAAATCAATGTTATCAATGTTGGATCAGCATTATCAATGTTGAATTAACACTGATAACATTGATTCAACATAAAAAAATTATGCTTGGATATTATGCCTATTGGGTGATAATGTAAGGCAGCTCTAGCATGTAGTGCAGTACTAAACATTTTTCAGATATTTAAAGAATGATGCATATTGGTGCCCCATTGGTAAGAGAATTGTGCACTCCAATAATGAACAGTATGGGATGTTACTGATAGTATAACTGACACTAATAATGTAAAATAGAACTAGAAATTGAGCATGCCAGCAGTGTGTACCAACAAAAGAAGTGGCATTAGTAATGTGTGAAAGTAAAGGACATTAGATGACACTAGAAGTCTGAAGTGGCCTTGAGTTAGTGTGTTAAAACAGTGAGGTAACTTTCTTCACTGTAATAATGAAAGTTTTAATCTCCATGGGATTAAGAGTTATAGTGAGATCCTCACCACCATGTGCATGTGGATAATTTTGACTGAATAATACACGGTTAGATTTGTGCGAAGATTTAACATTCCATTCAAAGCGGTTTTTCATCTTTTTTCAGAAGGTTCCAGAAAGTGTAGTTTCTTCAGCAGACACAATCTCCCAGTCAGCAAGCAGACCCTAGGAAAAAAGTGGTAAATAATAATAATAATATAATAATAATAATAATAATAATAATAATAATAATAATAATATAATAATAATAATACTGTAATAATTTTGATTTAAATTTACAGTGGGGCCTCGACTGAGCCACGGCTGGGTCGGCCGTTCCACCAGAAACCATGCAATTGGTCAACTCATACGTGTATCAACAAAGTCGCTAGTCGAGGCAAAGATCGTAAGAAGTCAGTCGCATTTTCCGACGAAATTTAC
>WNGS01165523.1:18795533-18829625 GCA_020271785.1 Procambarus virginalis | reverse complement strand
GAACTTGGTTCACATACGCCACTCTAGCTTCCTGTAATTGGGTTTACAAGAGCAGCACATGTTATGTTGGGTTTGAACCCTTTTGCACCATACTATATCTTGAAATTAAGTCTGTGAAGATATTACACTAGCTTTCGGTGTTGGTTTTAATGGGTACAACGTTACTAACCATTCGAATTCGGTTTACAGGTTTGACATGTGCGCTGGCAGACCACGTCCATGTGGGTAGGGTTGTTCTCACACTCCCCCTTAGCAGCCAACTCCTCACACTGAACATCTGTGTCCCGACAGGTGTCTGGGATCTCAAACTCTGGAGAAAAAGTACCCATGGCATTAAATTGCATTTGAACGCTGGGAGGCTAACAAAAGGATGTGCAAATAGGAGAAAACGTATATACAAAATTTAAGGACGAAAAATGAAACGAATTTATAAGTGATAATTCGAGAAGATTAGATTGAATAAACATTGCTTTGATCAAACTAGGGCACAGAACAGAGTAGCTTTCTAAACAGACGTGGAATTTTACTATAATGATCTAACGTGCAGTATGTGGTCAATTCATCGCCCTTTCTGATCATGTATTAAACAAATTACAGTACAAATATGAACCACACATTTAATATTAATGAAAAAGTCATAGAGAAAATATACACATTCATACTTCACATGAGTATTAGGTGAAGTACATTAAATTAGCATAGGTCAGGTTATTTAGTGCTTAAGTTAACTATATCTAGTCACATACACAAAATATTATATATAATTTTGCTACAAATAGACCAAAAATGGGAGACGTTTGCTGTGATGTTTGGGGCTCCTTGCATATCCTAACCTAACTTTCTCCTAACCAAAGCCTAGTCTAACCTAACACATTCAGAAATGCCTAAATTAAAGTAGCTAAATAATTTGGCAGAGTTGTAAAATGGGCGCCTTAATATGATACCCTTGTGGCCGTGACTAAACCGGTCATTCATCTTACTACTGCAACACAAGCAATGAAACGATTATGTAAACAGCTTGCCGACAAGCATAATATACAGTACATCATGCACAATTAAATCACAATAACGTGACTGAATTCTCATCCATATAGTGCAATTGCCAATTACATTTTATCATAGATACATCAAGTTATTGTGATTTGATTATGCATTGACGACAGCGTAAGCAGGGGAACTCACTACCTATACCTGAGAGTGAGCGGTTATCTTGTAAAATTTAGATTGTGAATACCTGTAGGTACCCACAAATCCATTTTTGTTACGGGATACCAGCCCGCACTCAGGTAATTCACTACCCACATCTGAGTATGGGCGGGTATCTCTTAAAAATTGGACTGTGGACACCAGATTGCGAGTTCCAAACTTTCAAGTACGTCTAATAGAACTTTAGTTGAGATACATTTAGTGTCTCAATTAGAAGTACCATCCACCACGATACAGTGGATGGTAAGCATGTCTAGGGAGTTCAGACGTGTTACTTCATTACCACCCAGGGTTATAATACCAAGCATAAATAATACTAGACCTATATGTTATTCCTAAAAAAAATACTGTTAATAATATTAGACCTAAATCAGAGATTGATAAGAAAGAGTTACTTTTATATGATAGCCTATGATTTATGCTTATACTGTATATCTGGAATATTTTTATATTGATGTACTGTACATATAAACATTTTATCAATGACCTATATCAATGATAACGCTGCTATTTGTACTCACCCGGTTTCTCTGTCCCCCATCCCAGTCACCACGTTAATAAAAATGTATATACTCACTTGTTTCGTCTTTCTCAACAACACCTACAGCAACAACTGAGGAAAAAAAAAGTATTAATTCACCTTGTTTTTATGTCAAGGATCAAGAGGAAGAAAAATAACAAGCATGTCATATAGAGACAGACCACTTTCTCAAGACAAATTCCATATAAGCTTGTACCTAATAGTATATACGTGGGAACTCTGCTGCTAGCAGACCATATATTATTCTGGAAATAACACTTCCTCAACTAATTAACCTAAATGAACCAAAGGGTGATTTGCCTAATGTCCTAATCTAATGAAACAATACTAAAGAGAGTCTAATAAGGTGGGTGTAAGTGTACCAACGAAAATCTTGTATTCACATTTTCAAAATGAATAAGACTGAAACAGATTCCGTGAAAGTAGTTTCTAATTATCCTAACATTTCCGTTAATTATTAGCCTTATTAGTCGCCATTATTGTGGTTGAGGGTGGTGTTTAAATAGATATAAATGATCTTAATTATTGTCAAGATATGAGTGATAATGTGCATTTTCACTTCCTGTGATAAAGTACCATTTTACCCTCTTCCAGGTTGTAACATGTCATTTGCATTATTCCTATATATGTTTCCCCTGTACTCCGAAATGACAGCATTAGCTTTACTGGACTTGTTTACTATGAAGCAGGTTCTCCCTCTATGCATGCAGCCTTCTACAGCCTTGTATAAGGGAGGGCGTAGTGGTCACATTCTACGCATACAGCAGCACCTATGCCTGGAGGAGAGCGCGAGGGAGGGCGAGAGCGAATAATTTCACTGAGTGATGATAACATAGCGAAATCGTTATAAATAAGCCGTTTTTGTGTAAGAGGTTTCTGGTTTACCTCAATAAGACTATTATTCATTATACTGTTTTCCGTTTTTACCTGAATTACGAAAGGACTTCTAGTGGCCTTGACAGTCATGAAGCCCTACTGCATTCTACCATTTCTTAGTAGTCACGACGGATACAGAATACCCTAAGGGCCACCATCTAAGGGATACCCTCGTGGCTTCGATGGGTATAAGAAGCCCTGAGGGTCACCATCTTTAATGTCCTCGATGGGGGATAGGAAACAGGTGCCTTGTCAAAGGTTCTCCATTATTTCTATTTTTTTCGGCTCTTCTGGTGTTTACGACTTAAATGGATACGTGATTTCATGGATTTGTTGTTATATGGGTGACAAAGCAGCTGCAGGTTGTCCTCACAGTGGCTTACATTATGTCCTATACTTCTACATTATGTCCTATGCTTCTACATTATGTCCTATGCTTCTACATTATGTCCTATTCAGTGTCTTAAAGATCATATTTAATATAGTAATATGTTTTGGCGTGGGAGATGATGGCCTTGAAGAAAACAGTTTTTAATGTAGTCTTAATATGACTCAATAATAAGACTCAAGATGTGTTGAGTCTTAATATGTGTTGGAACTAAACAATACGGAAGGGCGTAGGGGGGCGCCGTATTACATTACGCTGTGCTTAGGGCATCAGCTGGTCTTAATATGGCGTGGGAAAACCCCAAAAACCTAAGTATGCGTTCACGCATCATAATTAATAAAAATGAATAATTCATATTGCGTCTAGTTTAGGAATTTATTAACTAGCTTGCTGTGTTCCCCCTTTGCTAAGGGCGAGGCTGTGTACGTGTTGTTATCCATCAAGTTACTGGGCAGACCCAACGGTTCTGACTAACCAATCACTACAGAGTCATGTGAGTGGAATAAGTAATAACGAGAGCGTGCCAGCACGTAGTAAGGAACGTCTACATAATGAATAGCGAATGTTTTAGCAATACTTCATCACAAACACGAGTCAGCGTCATCTTATAACCTACACCAGTTCAAATTTGTTATTAATAATATACAATAGTCACACGAAAGAATGAGATATGATTATAAATGATATACAAGAGGTAGTGTAGCGTGCACACAAGTTACAGCCCCGCTCCTGTGCCAGGTAAGTCCACTACGAGCTCACCATAGCCCGTGCTACTTGGAACGTTTTGTTCCCAGTAGCTGAATCTTAAACAACAGCGTAGCGTGGTTGGTACTGACCCTGTGGGCGTGCCGAGGCCAGGAGCGAGGAGGAGGACAGCAGCAGCAGCAGCCCACCGCACACTACAACCTGCAGGTGGGACACACGCCTCCAGCCTCCTCTCCAAGACATGTCACACAACACTAATCACTTCTCACTAACACTTTCCATCGCTGCCTTGTGTCTTGCCTCCCAGACACGCGTCTAATGTTGCTATTGGTGTATCTGTACCGGCGGAGGGATGGGAGCTATAGGGCTCAGGCGGCGAGCTCTGCCCAGGATGCAGTGACCGGAGAGGGCGGAGTAGAAAGCTATATACTGACGGGGGATGTAGGGCATCACGCTGGCCGGCTACTACAGTCCCGCCTCTGTAGCATTCTTGTCCTCACTCGGATACTAGGAAGACAACAGAAGATTAATAAGAGGTACAGTATCAAAAATATAAAAAAGCAAGAACAGGCTGAAACAAAAAATAATATATTTTTTATAATATAATAATATAAAATTTTCTTAGATTAAGGACCTGCCCGAAACGCTGCGCGTAATAGTGGCTTTACAAGAATGTAATTACTATGCTATGTATCCTCACAATCCCAATGTACCTTCTTGTATATATATAAATAAATAAATAAATAATATTGAAGCACACGAAGTTAGTATAATTACTTCGTATATATCCTATTCCAGTTCCGTGTGATGTATCGAATAATTTCAGTTCCGTAATAGAATCTGGACCTGTAAATGTTCTTTAATATAGTTAATTTATTTTATCATTGGTGCTGGTTACAATTATAATACAGTAGTTGTTTTGCTACACCCAAGAACCAATCCAAAGCAGAATGATGCTGAATATAAGACCTCAACAGGTACCAACCGTGTCACCTCTTGGGAGGCTTAATCTTTATCAATCAATCAATCTTCAACTCCGGCACCGCTCCTGTGCCAGGTAAGTCTACTACGGGTTCACCATAGCCCGTGCTAATTGCCCCGCTCCTGTGCCAGGTAAGTTACGGGCTCACCATAGCCCGTGCTACTTGGAACTTGTTCAGAGTCGCTGACTTTATAACAACAACAGCTTAAACTCTCACAGCCCCGCTCCTGTGCCAGGTAAGTCTACTACGGGCTCACCATAGCCCGTGCTGCTTGGAACTTTTTGTTCCAAGTAGCGAATCTTAAACAATAACAACAACTTCAACTCCTGCTCCCGGTTCGTCGTCCTCAGATGGGATGCTTATAACTCGCAGACATTAATCCGCCGACCTGCACGCGGTTATATTTCGGTAAATCAACAGCAAACTGAAATTCGCAAGGTTACTGGGCTCTTACCTCGCAGGCGACGTGACAAAGTCGGCTCCTCCCTCACAGGCGACGTGATAAATTTTCCTCCTCCCTCACAGGCGACGTGATAAATTTTCCTCCTCCCTCATAGGTGGCGTGACAAAGATGGCTCCTCCCTCACAGGAGACGTGACAAAGACGATACATCTCCCAGGCGACGTGACAAACGGCTCCTCCTTCAGATGGCATGACAAAGACGGCTCCTCCTTCAAGTGTCGTGACAAAGACGGCTCCTTCCTCAAAAGATGTGACAAAGACGGCTATACTCCCTCAGGAGACGTGTCCTCCTCGGGAAACGTGACAAAGATGGCCTGGATTCTTCACCAGCACAAGACGAGCTCTTACATCCCCGCTGCTGCCGGGGAAGATGATCAAGAAAAAACATGAACTAGCGAGTCATTCAGGGTCTGGTTCTAAACCCCATGTGTAACCTACTCGTTAAACTAGTTTTCACAGCAAGTACTCTACAGTCTTGTTCGGCTCTACATCACACCTGCGGCATTGCTTTAATGCATGTTATTTTTCTAGTTTATATAACTAAACACTAGACTTGTGTTTAGTGGGAATATCACTGATGTTCCTAAAAAAAAGTATACTGCAAAGCAACAACTTTTATCCTGCATCAGCTCAGCTGGAGCCTATCCTAGAAACGTATTTATATAATAATTTTGCCGATATTATTATTATTATTATTATTTATTATTATTATTATTATTATTATTATTATTTGGTATACACTTTCTTTATTATTCAGATAAATTCATATTAGCCTGAGGATGAAGCTGGAGCCAACTGTGTGCCGGAGACTTGATGTGATAAATGGCTGATTTTCCATATATTGGGTTGCTGGAAAAACATGCTCTAAACGCGTGTTAGTCGAGGAATGAATGAATGATCGCTGATGGAGTAATATTTTGTGCATTGTTCAGCCAGAATGAGGTTACTACTGGCTGAGCGTCTTGTATTACTATTGTGATCTTGTGGCTTTCCACGAAGTGGGCCAGGTAGGGATTTATTAGGAGAAAACGCCAAGCCATCACGACTATATAACATTTAGAAGGGGGGATCAGGATAAGGATTTTGGGATGGGACGGGGGGAATTAGGAATGGTGTCAACCATTTGGCCGGTCGGGGATTGAACGCCGACCTGCATGAAGCGAAACCGTCGCTCTACAATCCAGGAACCTTAAGAATATCGGTTTTGTGCATGAGCGTCTTGTATTACTATTGTGATCTTGTGGCTTTCCACGAAGTTGGGCCAGGTAGGGATTTATTAGCGTCTTGTATTACTATTGTGATCTTGTGGCTTTCCACGAAGTTGGGCCAGGTAGGGATTTATTAGGAGAAAACGCCAAGCCATCACGACTATATAACATTTAGAAGGGGGGATCAGGATAGGATTTTGGATGGGACGGGGGGAATTAGGAATGGTGTCAACCATTTGGCGGTCGGGGATTGAACGCCGACCTGCATGAAGCGAAACCGTCGCTCTACAATCCAGGAACCTTAAGAATATCGGTTTTGTGCATGACAGGTTCGCCTATATGTCTCTAAAATTTCTGATGTACTGACACTTTCAGCCAGGAGGGGCCAAGATGAGTTGTCTAGCATGCATCTTTAGACACCGGTAAGACTATATACCAAAAGTTTTGCAACCACTGCTGGTGGGCACGTAGGAGATGCCATAAGCTTCTTAGATGCATTATGGCATTGCTTGCTAGGGTTAGTATGTGGCTCTTCATGGCTACTGAAGAATCAGACTTCCCCCCTAAAATGTAAACCTTTATAACCGAATACAATTTATTGCTATTCATCCATATACATGACCCAGAAGTTATATCATGCTGTCTAATTACCTTCGTCACCAGAGTTTTCTTAGCAGCAAATACAACCTATTGTCACATAAACCTGGTAAATATTACTGCAAGATATGATTAACGAACCTCATATCAGTTGGATATTGTGTAATTAGCATACGAGTTTCATGAATGAGCTGTAGACAGACAGTAGGACATCACATAACACAGGGTCAANATATATATATATATATATATATATATATATTAGATACACACACACATATATCAAACAAACCTCCAGGTAGTAAAATTTCATACAATTTTATCATAATGTATGGGGCTCTTTAGCTTAATCAAGACACCTAATAGCCTTTATCCTCCGAGAAGCTATTTATGGCGATGAACCTATGTTAAAACCTTGTTCATTTGTTCCCTCTTGTCTAATACACTTTACATTTACATCAAAATTAAATTAACTGATGCATCAAGATATATTCTAGAAATAACTTTTGGTCATTCAAAATATTAGTAAGAATCAGATTACTTTTATGTGATTTGCTATGTAAGTATCCTATAAAATATACCAATCAAAGCAAAAGGTATTTTTGTATCAAACTTCTACATTCTTAAAGGTCACTGCATTCCCAAGTCATCTAACAGAGGTTAAATTTATTACTCATAGTGCAGGGGGCTGGAAATGTTATGAATCATACCACACACTTAGAGGAAAGCACCATTCAGTCAGCTCTTGATCAGTGTGAATTTGGTCAACATGGATTCACAACTAGAAACCCCTCCCCCCCAAAAATCCAAAATATTTCATTGCGGTGGGAGGAAATAGATGGGTATGCTTTTGCAATAATCTAATATTCCTTTACAGCTGCTCTAACAGTATGTAGTTTCACATTTCTAAGAAGCTGGCATTTATATTGCATTTTAAACAATCTCCAGAAATTTGATGCCAATACTGCACCAAGATTATTACTGTATGCTTCATAACTCTTAGACAATATCCCAACCCCTCTTCACCACCACTTGCACACATCATTTACATTTTTAACACTGACATTATTTAAATGTGTCTAACAATACTGTACTATACAACACCTGAATCTTCTAGTGGATATCATGAAGGTCCTATATCTTATCAATGTCTTTTATCCTAAATGTATGAGGAAAGACTAGCATGTCAAAATACTATTAAGCCACTGTCTCCCGCCCTCTCCCTCTCTCTCTTTCTCTCACTTGCAGCTCAGAAAAGGCACTGAACTAGTGTAAAATTGGGATAGGCAAACATTATTCACTAACAATACCTATCTGTATTTATAAATGTGTGAATTGTATGTGAAGAACATTTACCTAAGTGTAGTCAAGTGTAGGATGAAAGCCAAGCTTAAGGTACCCTATTTTGCTAATAATCTTTGCAATATAAAGTTCCGATGCATCCAGTGGTGTTGGCGCGCAATACTCGTTTTCTAGTTTATTCAATCCGTCTTCCATTGTTTCCAAAAGACAATTTTTGTATAATTTTAACATATTTGGTTTCATAATTTGTATTCTAATCTCGTTTTCAATGTATGTATTTATGTACACATATTTATGTATATGTTGTACCTAATAGCCAGACTTTCCTAACAAGTTGATGTTATTTAAATAAAGTTTTTCTAAGATTTTAACTTGTGAATTGATAAATACATCCACTTTAATGAACAAGACATTAATTTTTGTAAATTTATACCAAAACAAACAGTATCCCGGCCTAATATAAATACATCTGTATGCCTATTATTCCTTAATGCTGTAGGTAAATATAGGTTAAAACTATATTATTCCTTAATGCTGTAGGTAAATATAGGCTGTATAAAACTATAGCCAAATTAAATTAATAATTACTGCATTATACTGAATGCATTATCTTAATTTGAAAATATACAAAATTATTTTTGTTATTAGGCAAAACTGTTTTGCCATAATAAGCCAAGTATTATTCTGGCTTTTAGGTATGACATTTGATATACTGTATATATATATATATATACATATATGTACATGTATACATATACTGTAGTATATTTTATCTGAAAGCTAAACATAACATTACAAATGTTCCTTTAAATATGCACACATAAGAAAAAAACATTGAACACTTAAGCATTTAAATTCATTCTTCATTCCTTATACACATGTAACATACATAACAGTATACCACACTTTTCTGATACACCAGAAAACTTTTGCCTACAACCTGTCATATATTATCAAATACAAACCATTATTATTCAAACCAAATAGTATAGACTCAATAGCTACTCAGTCCTCCTTCCAGTTAATTACATATACAGTAATTATATATCAGGATGATTTCCGAACTTTCCTTGAGTCAGTCCACAAATACAAATAGGCAGAGTACTGTTTTTATATGGAGAATATACTGTATATCTATAAATAACTTGTCATCAATATCTACCGACACAAAAATGCACCACAGCCAAATATCATTAGTTCACCACATATCAACCATTATTATTACTACAGTATTACATTCTTATATTAAACTGTGACTGTAATATAATGATAAAAAAATTGAATATACTGTACCTCTTTTTTTTTTAAATATGGCTATGTTGGAAGATCTCATCTGCACTTGAGGGAACTCTTAAAAAACAAAACATTATGCTATAACAAATGTTAACACCAGCATAGAATATTAAATTTTCAACATATTCTTCTTTACTAAAGGAATATGTAGGTGCGAGCCCACATTCTTAAACGTACTGTAATGATTTTAAGAAACCACATTTATGTTCATACTGTATAAAGATTACTTAGTAATGCTAAAAGAAAAATATAATTCCACAAATGATTTAACATTGAAGCAGTCCAATGATGCATTTTAGCATCATTCATAATCTCTGTAATCACTTCAACAGTGCTAAAACTTGTCATACAATCTCAGAATTTAAGAAATTCACTTCCATAACCATTCCTATTTGTGCTTTTATAACAAAACTCTCGAAATACATAAACTCTGCCCACACTGTGCTTATCTGGGGACCTACTAAAGTATCAGGGAAACATTGGTCAAGATCAACTCTTCCAGCCAGTCAATTAGATAATAGTTTTGCCCGTGCCAATTTTATCATCGCTGTGCAACTTACCCGACCAAAATGTTGGTCAGGTTGGTCAAATACAAGCAATGTTGGTTTTCTTTCTTCAGCTGTATTGATTGATCATTTGTAAAGATATCTATCTATATTTTCTTTATGATAAATGAGGAATGGTTAAATATTTACAAACTCTCATATATTCTGCACACACAAACTATAATGCACACACTATTTTTAATTCATCTATACTCTAGAGCATTCATTTCTGAACAGTTTAGCATAAAAGTATAACTCTATTCCCAAAAGTATATTTAGAGAACTTAACAAGAATAAACATTTTACGTGTCACTGAGTGGAGCCCCGAGAGGGTCGGACTGTGGGCAACCAGGTGTGAGGCGAAGGGCTAGACCATGACAGTCTTAATAATAAAATTTGTGTGTTTTGTAATCATTAATTGTTATTTGTATATTCATGAATTTAACCTCGTTTAAACATTTAACATTCAAATTATGGTTAATAATTTAAATGAACTTACAGATTTTGTTAATTAGCAAGATTTTATTCTAGTGAAATTTTTTCAATGTCAAATATGCCAGGAATAAACAGCATTGTCTAAGTTTAGTGAGGGCACACTTCTAATATTGTACAGTAGTAAAATGCAAGCTTTTCAATCCTGAAAGGTATTTTCACAAACAAAGTGCTAAAAGTGTTGGATAATAAATCCTACAAAAGGTAAACCAGAGATATTAGCCTAGTTTGCAGTATAAACATTTGTTGTCAACCTGTAATGACAACTTTCTTAGACCTGATGTGCAATACTCATCTCAAACATTTAACCCATCCACTTCCTATACGTTTTATCCATCGTTTTCATACAAATTTTACACCTCCCGTTTCACATCATTACTGTAAAGAATATATATCAAGGCTCTCCGGGACTTCATACATTCACAACTACCCGTACTATATCAGAATGCTCACAAATAATATTTTATTATTTTTATTTAATATATTATTGCAATACTCGAAAAAAATTGCCCACTATCCATAAAACATACAACTAAATAAAGTATATTAGTTGTTCTATATACAAAATATTTTTGATACTCAATACTGTAAACCACACCATCTCCTGCACCTTGTTCATCATAAGAGGCTGGCACTAAAGTATCTGCAATTCTCACCTTGTATACAAAACTACAAAATTCTTGAATGGATGAACACTTGGCAAGCACTAATAATCTTGGATAAGTACTGTGCGAGCTAGGTAATCCAAATTCCAGTAACCCGAAAGAATGTGTGTTCGTTCTTGACATTTTAATCTGAAAAGGAATTCGGGTTAAATGGTCATATACATCGTTTTTGAGTTATAGTAAGAGTTATAAAGTAAACAATGGGAGTTTGCTTGTAGCAATACGAATTATGTTTGTTGTGGTATAAAAAATTATGAATTTCTTCATTTTTGGACTGTCCTGGTAAGAAATTCAGCCAAGATGAATGTCTGGGTAACTCAAACGGGCCTCATGTGATTCGGATTACCGAGTGTAGGCAGTACTCAAATTTTGATGGTATATGAGGAAAGAAAGATGAGGTTTTTGGATGAGCTTGTCCCCCAAAGGAAACAAATAGTGTGCTATATTGTTACCTGACATTTTGACAAGATATTTTAATTTTCTAAATTAAACCACAGGGTAGAGTAGAACTGTTGCCTTAGTGTCCTCTTCTGTGTCACACTTGTGGCACCTCCCGCTGATTTAGAGAAACATTGGAAAAGATGAGTGGACTATGCAACTAATTCACACACATTTTTTGAATGAGCAAATTGCTGTACTTTAATAGCTTTGTCCAGGCAAACTGCAAATGGGAAAGTTGTAAAGTCCAGGAAATTGACATCTGAAAATGGCGTGGTTTACTGTAGCACAGAATATGGAAAGGGCGGCAGCATCTTTCCTGGTGTATCAATAGCTTAAAATTTCAAAGAATAATGACCATCCTAATGATTTTTGCTGCACAAGATTAATCTGAACCAAATGGTAAATAATATGACTAGAACCCATTTACATTGTATGAATAAGTAAGATTTGGCTGTTTTTTTGTATACTATAGTTTGCTATGCTATCCTTGGAATTTAATAGCTTTTCCTGCCATTGCAAATTTATATATACCCTTCATGTAGAGTGTTTATGTAATGTTAATATATATATATATATATATATATATATATATATATATATATATATATATATATATATATATATATATATATATATATATATATATATACATACACATATATACATACACCTATATTAGTATATTTTGGTAGCAGTCTTTCTTGTAAACATATGTTATTAAATATGACCGAAAAAGTAAGAATAATAATTCTAACACGAATTTTCTCAATATTTCTTATGTTTCTTTTTACTGTCGATGGTAATTGAAAAATCAATTCTCCAAAATTCATTTTTATTTCTCGTCTGATGCGACACTTGAATGCGTTTTGTAATAACTTACTACATTTTCAAAGACTTTAGTTTACACACACACACAACTGTAACCTGCAAACACTAAACAGAGTTTTACTATGCTATCATTTAAACACCTTTTGTCTTATATACTCGCATTTGGGTGAGGTGATATGTTACAACAGTTTTGGATGGAATACTGAGAGCGTAGCTCTCATCCTGTAACTACATTTAGGTAATTACAAGACAGAACACGGTGCAATGGGTATAGAATGTCAGTAACTGCAAAGGGCCTATTGGCCCATATTTCTTGATGCTTCTATATTGGTGCAGAGTCTTGAAGTGGGTAGAATATAGTTATGCAATAATTGGCTGTTGACTGCTGGTGTTGACTTCTTGATGTGTAGTGCCTCGCAGATGTCAAGCCGCCTGCTACCGCTGTATCTATCAATGATTTCTGTGTTGTTTGTTAAGACTTCTCTGGTGATGGTCTAGTTGTGGGAAGAGATTATATGTTCCTTAATGTAACAGGGCTCCATTAAGGAACATATAATCTCTTCCCACAACCAGACCATCACCAGAGAAGTCTTAACAAACAACACAGAAATCATCAATAGATACAGTGATAGCAGGCAGCTTGACATCTACGAGGCACTACACCTCAAGAAGTCAACACTAGCAATCAACAGCCAATTAATGCACAACTATATTCTTCCCACTTCAAGACTCCGCACCAATATAGAAGCATCAAGAAATATGGGCCAATAGGCCCTTTGCAGTTACTTCCATTCTATACCCATTGCACCGTGTTCTGTCTTGTGTTGAAAGTTTGCTCTGTCTTGTGTTGAAAGTTTTGTTCACCTCATCCAAAACTGTTGTAACATCACCTCACCCAAATGCGAGTACAGTATATAAGATGAAAGCTGTTTAAATGATAGCATAGTAAAACTCTGTTTAGTATTTGCAGGTTATAGTTGTGTGTGTAAAGTAAAGTCTTTGAAAATGTAATAAGTTATTACGAAACGCATTCAAGTGTCGCGTCAGACTAGAAATAAAAATGAATTTTGGAGAATTGATTTTTCAATTACCATCGACAGTAAAAAGAAACAGAAGAAATATTGAGAAAATTCATGTTAGAATTATTAATCTTACTTTTTCGGTCATATTTAATAACATATACATATACATACATATATATATATATATATATATATATATATATATATATATATATATATATATATATATATATATATATATATATTTTATATATATTTATTTATTTTAGCACACACAAAAGAACTTCAAAACATGGCACATGAATTATCAGTCAATGACACACAATATTACTTTTCCATTGTACATAATAGGTGAAAATATTTAACTATTTCTTGAACTTTCAGGAAGTTTGTTAAACCTATGGATCTAATGACTCGCTTATCCATGGAAAATTATCAAATGTCTCATCAAAGTCATTTTCATCAAGTGGACTAAAATTATTATTATTGGATAGCAAAGCACCATTAATAAAATTGTTTTTACCAATCTGCCGTTCAGAATTCACAGCCTGGTGATAACTATGGCGCAAGTTTCCAGTACTATTGAAGCTACATTTCTTTGGCGTACTTGTAACCAAATCACAGAAAAATTCTTCCTTTAAGTTTTCACACTGTTCAAGAAAGGTTTGTGTCAAGTGTGCGCTATCAGGTTGAGACTGGCGAGCTGCATTCTTGCTGGTACGAGATCTTGGCAAACCTGCCTGGCTCTCCTTTAGTTTCCTTTGACCAGTAAGAAACTCATCACTAGCACACTTCTTGTACACTCCATTCATCCCACTAATAACACTGGAGGCAACATTTTCTGCAGGAGCTGCTGCACCAACCTGCTCTTCATCCTCCCATGCCGTCCATCGTGGTCTTCTCTGCCCTCGAACATTTACCAGTAAAGGAGATACCGCCGTGGGCAGAGCACTAGCACTTACAGCTCCTTGTGAGCGTACTCGCCGTGGAGGAGGTCCACCCTGACCCCGAGCTAACCTCAGCAGGGGACTCTGCAGTAAGGGAACTGCAGCACCATTATGACCACTAGCTGAAACACTTTTCACTAAAGAATCATGATGACCTAGTCTGCCAGGATGGAGCAATGGCGAACTGGCTGAACGCTGGCCTGGTCGCCAACAGCTCTGATCTTTGTTGGGTGGCTTTAGAAGAGAAGAAGTTGGGGAATTATATATAGTGTGATGACTGATATTTATTTCATTTACACCAGTAGCCACCTTCTTGGGAGTACTTGTCAAACCAACAAAATCATGAAAACTCCGCCTGGTTTTACTTTCTATATATTCTTCAAGTATCTTCCTAGGAGATACCTGAAACAAACAGAAAATAAGTTCTCGGCATTATGTATGGTTTCTGCACAATGTCGACCTTGTGCATTCAGGCTATTTCTAGGCTTACATTTTAAATTCTACTCCATCATCAAGCAATCTTCCTTCAAGAAAAGTGAGCTCTTAGAGGGAAAAATTCTACAAACACCACAAAATTATTTAGAAGCAGAAATGGAAATCTTATAAAGGTGGCCTAGAGATTTTTAGAGGGAAAGTGCCGTGTCGTTATTGTACATTTATAAAAACATTATAAATAGGATTCTTGTTGATTTACATTTGTGGTTCTAATAGAATATGAGTTGTGTGGAGGAATTACATTATTAAAACTAATAAGCATTATTACTGTACTTTTAACATGTCCAACAGTAATAATAATGATGCTTAAATGTAAACCAAGAAACATAATGCTAACACAAAATCATAATAATAATAATAATAATAATAATAATAATAATAATAATAATAATAATAATAATAATAATAATGTGTTTCCAGGGGAGGGAATTTAACCATAAATATAATTAAGACATTTGAGAAGTAATGCCAACTAGCACCACTGATAGAGTGAATGGTGACTGTATGGCCAAAACGACTTTCAAGGCTTCATTTATGTCAAAATCACAATGAAAACCAGCTGTAGAATGTTCCTGAAAATATCATATTCACTATCCTTATTATAAATGTTTATTAAAATTTGTTTAATTCATTTAAATACCTTATCCTGCAAAACAAATCAATTCTGCCCTCTAACCTTCTTATCTTTCACTTCGTCAAAATCATAATTTTGGAAGAGCTCTTCACGCTGCAGTTGGTAGAAGGAGTGAAGTCTAGCCATGGGGTCACGACGCAGTAGGCTACTAATTACCGACCTCATAGCACCAGAGGCACAATCTGGAGGCTCATACTCATACCTAGACACAGCCAAGTTCATTGTCAGGTGATCATCAAAGCCACTGACAGGGTACTGCAAATCACAATGGTAATATTCTTGTAAACATAAATACAGTAATTTACATATTAACATACATTTAGAAATAGAAAGTGCTGAATATAGTTCCCCAAGTTTAAACACTGACATAGGGAAAAGAAGTTCAGAAATGTCCAGTCATTCCTCACAGAATTAACTCATTCTCAATGACAAATTTCAAAATCAAAATTTTATTCATAGCTATTTACACATGATAAAAATAGGTTAATAACAACAGGACATGTTTTGTTCATTGCTAATCAAAGGAGATATTCCTAGTCCCTAAGCTAAGGGATACCTAACCAACCAGGCTGCGACTCACATGCGAGGTCGCAAGCCGAACAGCCTGGTTGAGCAGACCAGCAACCAGGAGGCCTGGTCAAAGACCAGGTCACAGGGACGTTGATCCTCAGAATCATTAACAGGTATCCGACAGATATAGACATACCAAATCTAACACATACAATAATTATTAAACTAAGGTAAGGCTGCAGCCACATCAAAAATGTGTTAAGACATGAAACACCTTTTTCTGGGCTCTGTCACAGTAGCTACCCAAGGTTATGCTCTGGCCTTCACTGATCAAATTTTGGTATTGTCAGTAGTTTCAAAGTGTTATATGACACATCCTGTAACTTCACTTAGGTAATTACAGAGACTCCTTGCATACCAAGAACACAGATCTTTGCAATCTCCCTCTTGCCCTCTCTATGAAGTGGGAAATGAATGGTAATCCAAGACCAAGCCAATATGCAATATTAAACTGCCCTAAATGCAATGAAAGGTCCTAAGACACTTCTCCCTCTATAACTGACACTGATTGATGACATCTGTTTAGAATTCTCAATGCCTATTTCTTTGAAAAGCAAAGCATTTAGAATTTCCTGAGAACTTAAGGTCCTGCTTAGGGGTTATATGTTATTTACACTTTAAAACAATATATGATTATATAGTCTCTGTCCCTTCCCTCCCTCCCTCTCATTTTTTGTTCACAGGTTGGTCCATGAACAGATGACTGCTGATGCCTGTTAGCAGGTTGACAGGTTTCCCTCCCACAAGTCATGTCAGGCCTTACCCACTAGTTTCTCCGAAATACAACCTGCCAATAATTTAGCAAGCAGGTACCCAATCACTGCTGGGTGAACACAGGCATACAGTTGAGGAGTAGCACCTAGTCAATTCCCCCCCCTCCCTTTCTCTCTCTCTCATTACTGCAACCACAACAGCTTGTCCCCAAGCAGTTTGATTTGGAGGGATTCCATTGTATACCTCAGGTGTCCACTTGATGAGGCTATAAGGATTATTATTACTGTGTACTAACATGGCCTCACCTGTCCAGCTAGGAGGCTATAGGTGATGATGCCTAGTGACCACCAGTCTACACTATGGTTATATTCTTCTCCTCGCAACACCTCCGGAGCTTTGGGGTCAAAAAAAAAAAAAGAACTACTGTACTATAATTAAGTCTTCAATTTAAATCTAGAAATACCAAAATATGAGATGGAATAACACCCCCTTTCAGAAAAGACTGAAAGTACTGTATTTTGCTCTTCATTGTGAGATTTGAATTTTACCCAAATTTTTATTTTAATTTTACTATCAAACATCCATCAAATTAAAATATTTTAACACCTTTACACTTGACATGCATCCAAGCCTCCACAAGAACAGTACAAAACCTACCCATAAATTGAAGAGTGCCGCATATAGTGGTTGTTCGTCCACCGTAACTAAGCCACTTAGCCAGGCCAAAGTCTATAATTTTGATGTGACCATCAGCATCTAAAAGTATATTCTCCATTTTGAGGTCTCGGTAGATTATACCCGCATTGTGCAAGAAATCTGTTTTACAGAACAATGTATTATTATTTAACATGCAATAAATCTGGTGCAAATAATTATTAGCATGCAGAAGCATTTAATATATAAAAAAACAAGTGCTGAATGCAGCAGTTAATATATAAATACAGTGGCACCTCGACATACGATTGCCCCTACTTACAATAATTTCGAGTTACGATGTAAATTTCATTGAAAAATGCGACTCGACATCCGATGGTGTCGTCGACTTCCGATATTTGTTGGTACACGTTCGGGTCGACCGAGCGCGTGGTTCCCAGTCACGCGGCCGACCTGCCTCAGTTTACTACAGCTGCCCGCTTAGTGACGATCGCGCCTATAAGAAATTCCGCTTTTGTGGTGATTTTTTGCATTTTGAACATTAAAGTAATTATTATATATCACGCCATGAGTCCCAGGAAAGTCAGTGGTAAGGTGCAACATATGAAAACCCATGTAAGGATGACCATAGAGCAGAAACAAGAGTACAGAATGTCTCTTCCACAACAATTAAGAAAATGTGTGCAGCATGGGAAGAATTGCAAACCTTTGCTGAAACGACTCACCCAATTCAAGCTGCAGTAGGTCATTGCCTTAACCTATTCAATGACACTGTGATGCATCATTACAGACAAATGTTAAAACGAAGGAAAAAACAAATGCCTCTTGACAAATTTGTAGCGAGACAAACAAGCACTGAACCACAACCAGGTCCTATTAGTGTTCAGGCAAAACGTAGGAGAGAGAGAGTACCCCAGAGAAAACATCACTGCCTGATGTGATAATGGAAGGGGACTCCCCTTCCAAAAAGGAACAACTCTCTTCCTCCCCCCTCATCACCATCTTTCATACACCATAAAGAGCCCTCCATGAAGGTAAGAGACACTTTGGTACTGTATTGTAGTTAGAAAAAAACATTGTATTCAGTATAAAATGAATTTGTATGTTAATATTTTGGAGGGTGGGGAATTGGTTAATTCAATTCCCTTTATTTCTTATGGGAAAAATCGCTTCGATTTACGATATTTCGACTTACGATCCGTCTCTGGGAATGGATTAGCATCGTAAGTCGAGGCCCCATTGTACACTGAATGTAGATTGTTTTATACATGAAAAGAGGAGTCTATAAAAATTAAAACCTAACCACAATATATGTGAATATTATTTTAAACAAATACAAACTGTTTACCACATAATATATAGACGAATAATGTGTAAAGTATTTAATATGTGCGGGTCAGAGGAGACCATATCTGGAATTTTTTGGGTTAAATATTCCTATTAAATACACACAAAGAAATATTGTGCCAACTTTGTGTTATGAAATTTAGTTTAACTTTTTTGGAACATCAGTAATATCCAGAACTGTCTACATGTGGTACAGCAAGTACCCTTGTACTCTAGTACACAAGACACATACTAAAAATGTAAATGAAATTCCTTTTATAAACAAATTGGCTGGTTTAACATGTGATAATAATGAAATAGTAAAGAAAGTTACTTGAGGTATCTATAAGGCAACACTAAGTATGAAGGTTACTTTTGCTAATACTGTATTATACATTGCATGTTTTGTTTCTTCATTGTCAACAAATAAATAAAATAATCAACAACAGAACTAAGCAACATATGTTTCTTCTACGATAAAGTGTTCAACATCATAATGCAGTCTACCAATCTTACCAAGTGCAAGTGCAATCTGTGCTAAATAGATCTTGACAAGGTTTTCTGGCAGGCGGCCCAGAGATCGCCACAGCTGCTGCAGCTCCCCATAACCAACAAATTCTGTCACTAACACAGAAATAATTGTGATAAAGCCATCTAGGAGGTACTGAAACAAGCATTTACCTATGGAAAACTTTGTTATCTTCCAGTTACTGCTGATGAATTCCAAATACTGGCAAAATACCTAACAATATATTTAATTTTTGTTTAAATTTCATAGCAAAAGTGATACAAATCTGTACTATATAGACTGCTCTAACAGTATTTAACTGGAAGACATCAGACTATTCTTTCCTCAATTCTAGAGAAAGCCATGGGCAAAAAATTCTTGATTTATATATTATATATATTTATATATATAAATAAATTGAATCTCATGCACACACCTACTCCAAATATCATATAAACGGCAGAAAGTTTAAGGGCAAGAGGACACAGAAATGAAATTTTATACTGTAAATGGAGAGAAGAGATTTGTTAGGCATGAGTGAGACCTATGGTTTATTAGGTATGACTAATTATATATATATATATATATATATATATATATATATATATATATATATATTATATATATATATATATATATATATATATATATATATATATATATATATATATATATATATATATATATATATGTCGTACCTAGTAGCCAGAACGCACTTCTCAGCCTACTATGCAAGGCCCGATTTGCCTAATAAGCCAAGTTTTCATGAATTAATTGTTTTTCGACTACCTAACCTACCTAACCTAACCTAACCTAACTTTTTCGGACACCTAACCTAACCTAAACTATAAAGATAGGTTAGGTTAGGTTAGGTAGGGTTGGTTAGGTTTGGTCATATAACTACGTTAATTTTAACTCCAATAAATAAAAATTGACCTCATTCATAATGAAAAGGGTAGCTTTATCATTTCATAAGAGAAAAATTAAAGAAAATATATTAATTCAGGAAAACTTGGCTTATTAGGCAAATCGGGCCTTGCATAGTAGGCTGAGAAGTGCATTCTGGCTACTAGGTACGACATATATATATATATATATATATATATATATATATATATATATATATATATATATATATATATATATATATATTATATATATATATATGCAATTGACGATCACAAAACACTGATCATTTTATGCGGAAAATCCACAGAGAAAAATGAAAGGAGGTAACGTTCGACTTTGTTAAAGCCTTTGTCAAACCAGACTGACAAGAGGAGAAGATTGATGATTGATGAAGATTAAGCCACCCAAAAGGTGGCACGGGCATGAATAGCCCGTAAGTGGTGGCCCTTTTGAGCCATTACCAGTATCAAAAGATGATACTGGAGATCTGTGGAGGCGCAACTGCACCCTGCGTGACGGGTGCAGTTGCAGTTCCCGTGTCACCGGGAACTGCAACTGCACCCGTCACGCAGGGTGCAGTTGCGCCTCCACAGATCTCCAGTATCATCTTTTGATACTGGTAATGGCTCAAAAGGGCCACCACTTACGGGCTATTCATGCCCGTGCCATCTTTTGGGTGGCTTAATCTTCATCAATCATCAATCTTCTCCTCTTGTCAGTCTGGTTTGACAAAGGCTTTAACAAAGTCGAAACGTTACCTCCTTTCATTTTTCTCTGTGGATTTTCCGCATATATATATATATATATATATATATATATATATATATATATATATATATATATATAATATATATATATATATATATATATATACTGGGGTAAATGGAGGGATATATGGAGGGATAGATGGAGGGATAGATGGATGGATGGATAACAGATGGATTGATATATGAATAGAAAGATGGGTAAGTGGACGGAGAGAAGAATAGATTGATGGATAGATAAATGGTTAGATAGATGAAGAGAATGATGGATGGATAGACAGATAGACAAATATAGATGAATAGATAAATGGACAAATAGATGCATATATGGATTGATAGATAGATGAACAGATAGATGCTGGATGGATAAGTGGATGGATAAATAGATGAATAGATATGTATCCATCCATCTGCCCATTTATCTATCCATCCAACTGTCCATTTATCTATCCATCCATCTATTCTCAAAAAGAAAGAGGCTGATATAGCAAACAACTCTGAAATATTGTGAAAGTAGCATTATAAATTGCAATATTCTTATAGCTATTAGATCAGTAAGGTGGTGTATTTATACGACAGCCATTTAGGATGAAACTAGGAGCACTAATTTTACTGAGGATTTTTACATAGCCTATATCTCCTGCCCATTCTTTGTTCATATTAAACATGTCTAACAACAAGACTTACTGACGAGAAGCAGCTTCCGTGTTTGCCAGAAGTGTATGAGTGGAGTGATGAATGGATGATGACTACACACGTGCTGGATCATCACTTCTTGCTTCACTTGACCCACCGCATCCAAACTGCACACCTGCAACAGTCATGTATTTAGTCAAACAGTATTACAAACTAATAATACACACACACATGAAGTCCAGTACTGTACTTCAACACTTTATATGAAGAAAACAAAATTAAAATCACACACTAACTTATTGAAAACAAGCAACTCCAATTTTTATAAGTGTTTCAGTTCATTAAAAGTTTTGATGAAAAACCGAAATAAGAATAATAGTAGAGAAAACAATCATACCTGGGATTTTGAGAGGACTTTCATGGCGTATTCCTTGTTGGTAGTGGCACATTTAACATGGAATACCTGTCCAAATGCTCCTCTGCTAACTTCACCTAAGAACTGGAATACATTAAAGGAAACCAATGAACAAAAACAAAAATTCACTGTAGCAATGTGCATTATATATCAACCCGTTCTCGCACTTTCTTACAGCCAATATTGACTTATTAAATAAGTGCATATGTGACATACTAATTTATTGTGACTATTTTAGTTTACCTTGAAAAGCTTCGTAGAAAACACCGACCTTACCTAACCTTCTTAGTATGTTAAGGTAAGCATCTTATTGCTTCGTAATTACAATTATTACTTAACCTATTATAGGTATAGGTTAAGTAATAATTGTAATTACGTAACCTATTATAGGTATAGGTTAAGTAATAATTGTAATACGAAGCAATAAGATGCTTATCTTAACATACTAAGAAGGTTAGGTTAGGTTTTTTATAATACTTACAATTAGTTTCAGCTTTTCCTCTATGCCTACAGGGAATTCTGGGAGAAAGAGGGCTTCAGTCTGGGCTACTGGCCACACAGTTTTGCTGTGTGCATACTCATTCTCAAGAGTTGACTGGTGCCATCTGAACAAGATTAAATAATGTAGTTACCTATCAAGATCTATCTCCCTACTGATTTGTTTGTAGGTGTGTACAGTATACCAATGTAAATAAATGTACCCACATACCCTATTTTTAAGGTTGATCTACAGTTAAAAAAAAATCATGGTAAAATAACATCCTTAAAACTATTTATGAATATATTGTAGTAGTTTGAAGTAGTTGGACATGCACACAAATCCCATTAAACAATACTTTCTTGACAATACGAAGACCACAATAAGCTTGCTATATATTCCTGTCAATGTATGCAAACTATTGAAAGATTTAAGCATGACAAATCTTTTAAAATGCTATAAAATACACATCTGCTAGGTTTAAATGAAGATGATGAACATTGATGAAACTATCCAAAGACGGTTCATTATATCAATCAAATCTTCAGAAGGATGAACTGATGACTCAAAAGTTAATTACCTTTTCCTTGATACTCTGGACCATGGTCGCCGGTTGGACTCATTGGCAGGTGCAGAGACAAAGGAGATGACAGAAAGGCCACTTAAAACAGAGAAGCGATGGGTCAAGTTTGTTGCGATGTCCACAATGCTGAATTGCTAGTGAAAAAAATTGAATATATTAAGAAAGACAGGAGTGTGTTGTGGGACTAAATGACTGTTTAGAGCATGTGAGCATAGGATAATTTATTTAAGAATACACAGTTGATACGGTTTACTGGATTCTTTAAGAAGACGTCATAAGTTTAGGATGAAGTTTCTTTTTCATTGGTACTGTATCTTTATGCAAATGATCACATTGTTTCTTTATAAATATTTTAAGTAATAACCAAATATGCAATTTCCAAAATAGAGTGTTGATCAAAATGAAAAACTTCTGAATGTGCTTATTTAAGGAGAAAAAACCCCTTCATGTATGAGACCTGTTTGGCCTACCGAGGACCAAAGCCAAAACCTGACCCCCTCTCACTGATGCACATGAAGCTAGGGAGTATTACGATCACCCCACACTAAGAAAGCATCCAGAGAGTAAGAGAGGCAATATAAACAACTGTGGTGGAAAAGGTTGAACCAACAAGGTATGTCACCATGCTGATCTGCTGAAAGAGGCAGAGCCAGCCATCAAAGAGCCAGAAGAATCACCTTCCCTGAAAACATCTCCAATCTGGACAATATCATAGCAACAACTGAAGTGGGAAGGATAAGATAGACGAATCCCCTCTCGACTAGTTTAGCCAAAAAGCATCGACCATAACAGCTTCACGATCAGGGAATGGAGCCACACAGGAGGGAAACGGTGGGTTTCATGCTATTATGAAGAAGTCCATCTTGGGGTGACCAAACACATCACAAAAGGATGCATCATCGATGGTCCTCTCCATGGAAATGGGACAGAAATGAGATAACCATCCAGGACACACCTCGCACATCAACCGCACAGAACCAAACCCCAAGAATTCAGAAGCTGACCTATGTGCAGAGTTCAGGTTCAAAGAAGAAAGACGTGAAGTGATCCCCTGCTGTTCAACAAATAAACAAATAACTCCCAAGGGAACATCCAAAGTGGAGCTGGAGAATGGAGCCCGGAGGAAGATGAACCTTCTGAAGAGCTTGCTACAGTGCTGCAAACTCATGTACCATGCTCTTCACTAGAAGACATGAACACCATCAATGACACTGACAGGCTTGGCGAGCGCAGGTCATGAAACCCCAGAACAGATCCAACGTGTCTGTGAACACATAGAACAACGGGGGAAGGATGGCACCATGGAACTGAACACTGAAAAGCCCAAAGAGGAATGGGGCTTCTGTAGGTGGAATAGAAGCCACGGGAGGCAGGGAAAGAGAGGCCAACTGAGAATCCCAAACCAGGCCCAACTATGTCAGAATCTGGGACAGAACCAACTGGGACTTCTACCAGTTCACCAAGAACCTGAACCTGGCCAGCTGGCATAAACACAGCTACAAAGAGCATCAGTAGTGTGTCATATCAACAAGCATGCGACCCCACGACTACCCAAAAAACAATTGTATCCCAAATGCTCCTAACCACAGAGTAACATAGAGGAGTCTGAGACTTTTGCACTGCCCAAGGTGAAGCTCTCCAATCTGATGGCCTGTCCTTTCGAGAGTGAACTCCGGAGCACAGTTCACTCTGGAGAGTGAAGGGGCACTTCACTCCTTCACTCTCCAGAGTGAAGAGTGTGAAGTGCCACTCTGAAGTGCCAGAGAAGTTACTTAGTCAGTGCAGGGGTAACACTAAACCAGTGCTTAAAGAAGAGCCGCTTTAAATGCATGCAGCTTGTAGCGAAGATTAGACCAAGTCCACACAACAAGTCAGGCTTATAAACACATGCATATGAAGCAAATACTAAAGGTTAAGAATGGCACACAAGCAAATGGTGCCCCACAGGACAACATCCAAAGGATGGCCTACACTTTCCTTTGAATAGATGTGGGATTTGCTATGTCCTGGTGACTTGGGAATATTTAATTGTTTAGACATCAGTGACAGGATTGACTCATTGCTAGGATGAAAGCCTGGAACTCCTGGGAACCCCTGTAGGTGGTCATTTGTGCTAGGGACATTGAGTTAGTTTTAAGTGAATCATTTGAATTTGAATGAATCTTTTTGCAGAGTTGTTTATCTGTTTTGGTGGTTAATTTTATGTGAAACTTGCAATTTGTACTGCCTTGCCTTACTTTCTGGATGCTTTTTCTTGGCATGGGAGATCATAACAATCCCAAGTTCCCTGTGCCATTATGAGGGAGGGTGGGAGGGGCTAGGTTCTGACCCCTAGTCTCCAGTAAACCCAACAGGATGCCTATGGCTGATGTGGCTCAGTAGGAGGAAGACATCTCAGCAAGATAGCAAGCACTCTGGTAACAACTATTACCACTTACACTACTTTCCTCCATTACAAAATAGCAGCACCCTACTAGGCAACAGGGTCAGAAGGAGCTATCACCCACTAAGCCCAGACCTCCTAAGCAAGCTCAACAAAGAGTTAAAAAGGGTGGGAATTGGAGTACTTGAAGGAATGCCTAGAAAGTAATACTGTATTTCAATAACTCAACACCTTATTTCTGAGCTGAGGCTCCTTCAGATGTACCTTAAGCTAGTTCCCCACATTGAAGGAAATCCCTGTACAATTTTTTTTAAGCAAAATGTGGGTGTGCAAGTGGGTGGGTGTGTGGATGTGTAAGTGGATGGATGTATAAGTGGATGGATGTGTGAGTGGGTGGGTGTGTGGAGGTGTGTGAGTGGGAGGGTTCATGCATTGGTGGGTGGATTGTGGGTGAGTGTGGAGGATGTGAGTGAGTGGGTAGGTGGGAGACAATAAGCAGTTTGGTTATGTATATATGTATGTGTGTGTGTTGGGGGGGGAGGAGAGACGAGTGGGCGGGTCATATTGCCAAATTTATCAAAGGAAAATATAGTAAGAGTAATCAAATAATAGTGTAATGGAATTTTCAATTATTGGTCACTAAATAAAAACATATATAAAATGTATTATATAAATGCATTACACTGTATAAGATGTCTATTTTATTCACAAATATCACAGAATTATACCATATATTAGTGTTTGATTAACTTAAGGACATATTGTATACTGTTGAAGCAATACGGTGTATTATTGTGCACTCTATCAAGTAGAACCAATGTAACGGTTCTATTGTTATGTAAAGTATGGTGACAATAAACACAGACACTAAGAAAATATATATATTTGGTCGAGTATACAGAAGTATGCAGGTGATACTTTGGTGAGCAGTGGTGTGAGTTACTACTTGCACTAATATATATAAAAGGTACACAACCTCTTCGCATGAGCAACTAAATAAAATACTAGTGCTAAAATCAGATTTATTTAAGGGACTGGACATAATCCTTTCATTTTAGCAGGAATTCACTGTTCAATCAATGAGTGATGATTTGGTTTTACTCTTCTATATGATAGTTGAATATCCTAACATTTACAAACACTTCCTTTGAATATCTTGATATGCACTCTATCTGTAGTTACACACTGTCTTCACTAATGAACAAAGTGCTGCAGTGCCCCATATTCCCATTTACCAGAATTTACTTGATTATTTAATTAATTATCATGGTACCAAAGTTACTTTTAAAGACAGTGTATAAAAAGGCAGGATGAGGAGAATGGGAGGATGAGTAAGATGAGTAAACTGAGGAAGGCTGTGAGGAGGACAATAAAGACCATGAGGATGTGGATAAAAGAAAAGCTGTGAGGACAAGAAGGACTGTGAGGAGAACATAGAAAACTGTGAGGAGGATGTGGAAGATTGGGAGTCAGACAAGGAAGACTGCGAAGGGGACAATAAAGACTGGGAGGAGAAATGTGAGAGTGAGAAGGATGAGGAAACTGTAAAGATGATGAGTAAGGATAAGGAGGATGAGGAAACTGTAAAGATAATGAGTAAGGATGAGGAGGATGAGGAAGGCTGTCAGGGAGACTAGGATGAGGGAAAACTTTGAGGGTGAGGAGGAGGATGAGGAAGACTATGAAGGTGAGGAGGCCAATGCAGACTGAGAAGCGAGGAGGACAAGGAAGTCTGAAAGTGAAGAGCACAAGGAAGAATGTGAGGGATAGAACAAGGGAACACTCTGAAAGTGTAAAGAACAAGGAAGAGGCAGAGGGTAAGGAGGATAAGGAAGAGTGTGAGGGGTAAGGAAGACAAGAGAAAAGACAGAGTGAGGAAGAGTAGGAAAATACTGAGGATGAGGAAAATACTGAGGGTGAGGAGGATAAGGAATACTGTAAGAGCAAGGAGCACGAGGCATACTGTAAGAGCAAGGAGGACGAGGAATACTGTAAGAGCAAGGAGGACGAGGAATACTGTAAGAGCAAGGAGGACGAGGAATACTGTAAGAGCAAGGAGCACGAGGAATACAGTAAGAGCAAGGAGGACGAGGAATACTGTAAGAGCAAGGAGGACGAGGAATACAGTAAGAGCAAGGAGGACGAGGAATACAGTAAGAGCAAGGAGGACGAGGAATACTGTAAGAGCAAGGAGCACGAGGAATACTATAAGAGCAAGGAGGACGAAGAATACTGTAAGAGCAAGGAGGACGAGGAATACTGTAAGAGCAAGGAGCACGAGGAATACTATAAGAGCAAGGAGGACGAAGAATACTGTAAGAGCAAGGAGCATGAGGAATACTGTAAAAGCAAGGAGCACGAGGAATACTGTAAGAGCAAGGAGAACGAGGAATACTGTAAGAGCAAGGAGGACGAGGAATACTGTAAGAGCAAGGAGGACGAGGAATACTGTAAGAGCAAGGAGGACGAGGAATACTGTAAGAGCAAGGAGCACGAGGAATACTGTAAGAGCAAGGAGGACGAGGCATACTGTAAGAGCAAGGAGGACGAGGAATACTGTAAGAGCAAGGAGCACGAGGAATACTGTAAGAGCAGGAGCACGAGGAATACTGTAAGAGCAAGGAGCACGAGGAATGCTGTAAGAGCAAGGAGCACGGAGGAATACTGTAAGAGCAAGGAGGAGAACGAGGATGTCTCTGAGGGCTGAGGGTGCGAAAGACTGTGAGGACGATGAGAAGAATGACTTTGAGGGCGAGAAGATTCTGAGGACGAGGAGGATTTTGAGGGTGAGAGGACTTAAGAGGGTGAGGAAAAACTGTGAGGGAGAGAGGACTTAAGAGGGCGAGAAAGACTGTGAGGACGAGGTACCTCAGAGAAGCTGTGTCGGTGTCGTAGCGGAAGCACCGTGCGGGCCCTGGCGCCGCCGCCGCCGCCACCCCCTGGCCCCTGCCTCTTCGCCAGCACTCCTCCCATCAGGACAGGCGCCTCCTCCTTCCTTGGTCGCCGTCGCCGCCTCCGCCACTCACACAAGTCATCCTCATGTCAGTCAAGCGGGTTTAGGCTGAATTTCATAAACGAAACTGCGGCCGAAAATTCTCCATCTTCGATTTGTGTTCGATTTGTTTACATCCTTGGCAGAGACTACAGATCTAAACATATATTACTTCCTCGTGGGAGGTTTTGTCTTTTGGATGTAGTTATAGTTGGTGGGAATATTTGTATCGTTCTCCATTCATATTAATAATATATTTACTTGATTTATCTCACGTGATAAAATAGTTTTAAGCATTTCCAGGGTCAGTGAGAGTAGCCCACTGAAGTGGAGTAGCCTGCACGTAGGTTATGGAATAATTGATTCATTGTGTTCCACATATGTCAGTTGCTTAATTTGGAAACTGTAATTGTGGTCGGTCTCGAGACCATTGATGATGGGACGATGTGCAATGAATTTTGTAACCAGATCAAGATTGTAACTTGTTTAGCTAAATGAATTGTGGGGTCCAGTTCCTGAGCCCATTATGTGCCTCTGTAACCCTTTCCACTACCGCCCACAGGATGGGTATGGGGTGTATAATACATGAACTAAACTAACTCGGGGGAACAGACAGCCGGTATACACATACAGTACATGTTAGGCTTATACAATTACGGGCTATTCATGCCCGTGCAACCTTTTGGGTGACTTAATCTGTATCAATCAATCAATTAGGCTTATACCGAGGTCCACACCCAGGTTCGAATTACTTACCTTCCCCAGGATGCCACCCTACAACAAGCTGACTAACCCCTGGGTTCCTATTTACTGCAGAGGTGGACGGGAGCATTAGGTGATAGGAAACGCGCCCAACCAATTCTGTCCCGTCCGGGATTCGAACCCGGAATTCTCGATTGTGAGTGTGAGGCTAGAATGAACCCGACTGAACTACCGGGATCCTTAATAATTATAATATATTATTTATAAGATATACAAAGGAACATTCTTGCACTGAACATGTTTCAATGGTTAGTCAGTAGGTATAGTAATTGTATATTCCATAAAGCGCATAACTAATGCACCTAAAAAAATGATAGCCTGTGTATGTATATATATTAGGCTTGAATCGAACCCCCCCCCAATCCCAAAAAGGTTGAACTACTGACCCTCCCTAGTTACCTATAACAGTAACTCCCGGATACCTATTTACTGCCAGGTGAACAGAAGCACTGGGTGAAACGAAACGTGTCCAACCATTTCTGTCCTGAACGGGACTCAAACCCGGGATTCCAAACTGAGTTGAAAACCTGAATTTACCTCAGGGCCACTAACACTAGTGATCTCGACGAAGACAGGAAGCCGGCGGCTTCTCAAGATCACCCCTACCCATCTATTTGCCCTGATGATCTTTTACAGTTGGAATTTAAATCTAACAGTTTTGGCAATTACGACTTCGGTGGGTAGGCGGTTCCATGGGTTATAACCGTGGGTGAAAAAAAGCATCTCTGTTTTCAGTCCTACATTGTGGCTTGTTGAGCTTGTTGAGCTTGTCAGCTTGAACCCGAATAGGAACCAACTTTATTACTGAGCCCACAGGTCTACTTTTTGCATGAAATGCTACGCTCGCCATATTTCATCATCTACTGTACACACGATGGCCATGTGTTATCATTATGAGCTTAGCAGTATCAGCTCTCATTATATCAAACAAGCTAGGATGTATCTGAAGCTGGAGTGTACAGTTGATGAACTACTTTACCACACCAATGTGTATGGAGCTATATGTAAAGCTTGAACTGGCTTCATACTAGCCTCCAGACTTCCTGTTCATCAGAGGAATCCCAACTAGATTGTGTTACTTATACAATTGGTGGTAATAATAATAATCCGACATGAGTACACCCAGATCCATTACATTGCCTTTTCGTACTATGTTATGATTTGCCTGAGATTTGTACGGGGTTTCAGTTTTTATATTTTCATTCTTTCCATAGCGCATGAGCTAAAACATCTTCGTTAAACACCATATTATTTTCTGAAGCCCATAGAAAGACCTGATCTACATCTGACTGGAGGTTCGCCGTGTCCTCTATGTTGCCTACTCTCATGAAGATCCTAGTGTCATCTGCAAAGGATGATACAGTGCTAAAGGTTGTGTTCTTGTCTATGTCCGATATAAGGATGAGAAAAAGTACTGGAGCAAGCACAGTACCCTGGGGGACTGAGCTCCTAACGGTTGACGGGTTGGATTTTATTTTGTTGACTATTACACATTGGGTTCTGTTGGTCAGGAAATTGTAGATCCATCTGCCTACTTTTCCGGTAATTCCTTTTGAGCGCATTTTATGGGCAATAACACCATCGTCACATTTATCAAAAGCTTTTGCCAAAATCTGTGTAAATTACATCAGCGTTTTGTTTGTCTTCCATAGCATCTAATGCCATATCATAGTGGTCCAGCAAACTGCGACAGGCAAGAGCGCCCTGTTCTGAAACCATGTTGTCCGGGGGTTATGGAGATGCTGTGATTCCATGTATTTTGTGATCTACTTCTTAGCACTCTCTCAAAAATTTTATGATGTGCGATGTTAGTGCTATCGGTCTGTAATTTTTTGCCTCTGCCTTATTTCCTCCTTTATGAAGTGGTGCTATCTCTGCTGTTTTTAGTATATCAGGAATAACGCCAGTATCTAGGCTTTGTCTCCACAGATTGTGAAGGGCCTGCGATAGTGCTTTTTTACAGTTCTTGATGAATATGGAGTTCCAAGAATCCGGGCCTGGAGCAAGTGCATAGGCATACTGTTTATGGCTTCTTCAAAATCCAGTGGGGATAGGGTGACGTTTGATATATAATTTGATGTTGGTATCATATCCATGAAAAGATCATTTGGGTTATCGATCCTTTAGGATGCGTTTAATGGTGCTCGCTAAAGACAAGAGTCAGTTTGCTTCCTCAGTACTCCATCATTTCTTTGTTGTCATCGGTGAAAGTTCATCTTCCTTTCGCAGGGGCCGATACTAGATGTGTGTTTTGATCTTGAGTTTGCATAGGAGAAAAAATATTTCAAGGGTTCTCGTCGGTATTTTCACTGATGGCCTTGGGTGGGTGCTCGTCTTTGCCCTAAGTAGTATCTAGTAGTAAATAGGTATATATATGGAAGCTTTTCGACTTGTGGGTTGCATGCTTATGAATGGCCAGTTGGCTGTATCAGGCTTCCTGACCTGGACAACGTGGAGAAGCGGAACATGTATTCAGGACTACCTCTACTGGCTCAGGGCTGACCTGGTCTAGTCACCTCAATGTTTGCTTTTCATTACACGTTAGTTTATGTGTTGACAAGCTTTTACGTGATATTCTGTCACTCAACTTTGTTTTGAATGTGTTTATGTTGACATTTATACCATCAGATAAGTGTTGTTGGCACTGTACTGATCTAGCTGTAAACAAGATAGTGTTGTTAATGTTAACGGTGATTTAATGTAGTATTGTAAGTGTTAATAGTAGTAGTGTTAGCAGTAGATGTAACAATACTAGTAGCTGTAGCATTAAATTGTAACAGTTATAGCGCTGTTGTTACAAATTTTGATAAAATAAATAGTTTTAGATTGTTAAAATAAAAAATAAATTATATTAATAACTATGTTTAAGCAAATAATATTTTAAGCATCAAAGCCCAGCAAACAGTTCCTATTTTGAGTTTGGGTTTGTTTTTTTATAATGATACGCACTGAATTTCATTTTCTTATTCATTTACTTTGTATAATAGAGGATACGAGTTTCCACTCCTCATCCGTGACGTGTATGTAAAAAAGTTACCTCTTTCATACACTAATGCGGAGAGCTAGCGTAAATTTTTTGTTTAAGAGATCATGTGTACCTAGCGTACAATTGACGGTACTACATAGTCTTCCCTGCTTGATGCCTTCTTTAGATAATTACTTAATTAAGTTTACGTGCCCCGTCCCCCATACCCTTCCTGTCCTGGCTTACACTATTACATTGTCAATATATGTTGACCAGACCACACACTAGAAGGTGAAGGGACGACGACGTTTCGGTCCGTCCTGGACCATTCTTAAGTCGATTGTGGACCATTTTAACCGACAGCACATATATTGTTTATATTCCACTCATTGTGCTAGTTCTTAGTGTCGTGTGTGTTCTTACTGAGCGGTCTCTCAGTGTTAACCAGTGTGACCTGGTGCCTCTATTATAGGCGATATTCACGGGTATTTAATTCCGATTGGGCATGCTATGATTGTGATATTTATGCATTATTTCTTGTTGCGGTGATACATATTTAGTGAAGAGCATGTTATCAGTTATAGTCTCATCACATATTACATGTATTATAGTTATTATTTCTGTGTTGCTGTTCCTTCCTTGTGAGTTGTATTTATTTGGGACAATAGTTATATGTGGTGTGCTGCCTTCCCAGACTACTTCGTGACACTTAGTACCGAGAGAAATTAATATTGCACGGTTTGTAATAATGAATTAGAGGATATTCACAACCTGCGAAACAATTGGGAAGAGCATTGACAAATATAAAGGAATCTAAAGTCCGTGTGGTGGATGTAATTCAATCCAAAATAGTAAAGGAACTGACCAGTGAACTGTACCAATGAAAAGTCCTATTAATAAAAATCACTGGACAAAGAAAGTCCCATTAGATTGGAAGTATGCAAATGTCACCCCCATCCTCACAAAAGGCAGAAAACTACCGACTAATCAGGACCCTTACATATAGTGTCTGCAAGCTCACGGAGAGAATTAAGGAGGGAATCATTCACCATCTTACAGTGCATAGTCTGCTAAAACCAATACCTTTTTTTTAACAGATCCTGCTTTATTAATTTACTCTCATATTTTGGATATCGAACCAGCGATCAGGGTACTCCCAGCCGCGCACCTTACCCTTGTATGTAACTCTGTCTTCAGACCAACACACAGCCCCTCTATTTAAATCCCTTAATATACTAAACTCACTCCACACGTTCTCATGTGCTATCTACATGTACATACCTTGTTCCTAAATGCTAATCTTGATCTGAAACTTTTCCTTGGTAGGTGTAATAGAACCCATGAGCACCACACCAGAAATAAATATCTCTTTGATATCCCCAGAGTCAGACTACATATGTGCAAGCAAACTCTCCATGCAAATAAAAGAGCCCAGCCTTTGGAACTCACTCCCTTATGAATTAAAAAATTGTCCAACCCATGCCCTGTTCAAAAGTAAAATAAAAAAAGTACCTAATTTCATCCTCAGTTTCCTTCCTTGTGCTTCAAACTCACACTGTATCTTGTACTCCCCACTTCCACATTAGTACTTAAGACATATCTTTACCACTGTAAATCACCTCTGTCAACTTATGTTATATTTATCTGTTGATATAAAAACCTTGCTAGAATGTACCCTTTCATTTTACCTGATAGATTAAGAACCTATCGGAAACGCTATGCGTGTTAGTGGCTTTGCATGAATGTAAAAATACCAAACTTATGTAATTTCACCAACCCATTGTACCTTCTTGTGAATAAATT
>WNGS01165523.1:18762466-18794533 GCA_020271785.1 Procambarus virginalis | reverse complement strand
CCTGCTCTAACTGTTTAATATTCAATCCATGGGACCAGGAAGATCTTGCTGTAGGGAGGAACTAAGTGCCTTACTCAGCATTGCGTTTTTCATAGCGTAGTCTCCGTAGATTGGATTACGATAGAGCCCATCCTGGGCTAGAAATAAATGCTTATTGGAAACTTTGATTCGACAATGTTCATTTGACCACATTTAATAATAAATTTTAAGTTTTCTTTATGAGGTTATATTTACTCGTATTTTTGCTGTAAATTTTACACAACTTTACTGTTGCTGAGTACTATTGGCTGGACACAACTCGTGTGATTATTCCTCTGTTATAGGGTTGTATTACCTCTTCTTAGACCAGGATTTTCATCAATATTTCTTTCATTGTTTAATTTAATATAAAAGGTTTCTACCACCAATATTAATCAGGCTATGTCAGGTATGAGGAAGAAATTATTAAACATGAAGAAATCCCAAATTGTTTGAGAAAATTAAGCAAGTTTGGAAAATATATATATATAATATATATATATATATATATATATATATATATATATATATATATATATATATATATTATATATATATATATATATAATTACTAGGACAAGGCTAATCTAAAGTAAGTAAAAGGTTGGCATTTTTTCTTACAGAATATTCAAAATGCATTGTGCATATATTATTTTTAATTATCTTGCATAGTTACAGGATGAGAGCCAAGATGTGTGTTCTCATTTCTAATACGAAAAATTCAAGAGAACAAATCCACAAGAGCCGTGATGAGGGTTCGAACCTCGAGGGTCACGGCCCTTGTGGAGTTCATTTGATGCATCACGCTGTTGTGATTTCTGTGTGTAAAAATTCAAGAGATTTTGCTATAAATTTAAAAATGTTCATATACTGTAATGTGAACCTTTAGAATGGGCCCTATCTCAATAAATCACAAAGTATTTATATATATATATATATATACTGTACATAATTACATAGACACGCATATGAGCCCCTTGTACACATGGGAGTTTACATTTTATGACAGGCCTAAACCAACCCTGGATGTGGTGCACCCAATTAGTGAAACAACCCTGGTTGTGGTGCTCAGTGCAGGGGTTAAATACAAGGATGGTGAAATATTAAAGAAACTGTTCGTGACTTTTGTGAGACCAGAATTGTAATATACAGCTATTGTATGATACCCATATCTCAAGAAGCACATCAGTAAACTGGAAAAAGTACAAAGGTATGCTATGAAATGGCTTCTGGAAGTGAAAAGCAAAAGTTACAAGGAGAGGATAGAGTATTAGACAAGCCAAAGCTAGAAGATAGAAAATAAAAAAGTGATATGATCACTACTGTACATACAAAATAGTAACAGGAATCGACAAAATTCACAAAGAGGAATTCTTGAAACCTGCAGCTTCAAGACCAAGAGGTCATAAAGTCAAGCTAAGGAATCAAAAGTGCCAAAATAATAATATACTGGTACATTTTTCTTTTGCAGTGCTAGATGGTTAGAACATTAAGTGAGGAGTTGATGGATGCCAAAGCCGTTAGTAGTTTCAAAAAGTCATATGACAATTCTAGGAAAATGGGACAGCACGAGCATAGCTCTCATCCTGTAATTACATTTGGTTACATTGGGCAATTACACACACATACTCATTCATACATTCCCTACCTCCCGTTTCTCTGTTAAATATGGTTAGGGTAATTAAATTACTGTATGTAACATCTTTAAATTGTTGTTTCGCTTCAGTGAAAAATCCAAAGACATGATTTTCCTAAGATTGTTAGACAATTTAAACATTTAATCATCTAAATTGTAATTTAATTTGTAGGAATTGGTATTATGCCCAAAGATATCCACATGAAGATATGTGCTGCTTAGCTTTACAGTGTTGATATTATTTATTTATTTATTTTTTTTTTTGTGCATGTAGTCCTGAGAGTGCGAATGTGAGTGAGACAGATAAACACAGACAACAGTGAATGTACACGTGTGTATGTAATTATATGTGTAGTTATAGGATGAAAGTTTTATTCATAGTGTGTTGATTTCCCTATAATCTTTGCCATATGGCAAAGATTATAAAGAAGACCTGCCATAATGAGCATAGCTCTCATCCTATAACTACACTTAGATAATTACACACACACACTCAACTAGGTGTGTACATACACTCGCACGTTGTTATCTGTGTCTCCTTCCATGTCTACATCTGTGTGCAACAAAGAAAGAATGAATCTGTTTATATGTATGTACTGTTCTGTATTATACATACCAGTACAGTAACCTATAAATGAGTTTTTTAATTTTTTTTTTTGTTTAACTGTTAAAACTTCATTTTAGTACCTTCATACTTTAGGCTCACAATTTCTCATACCAATAGTCAAATTGTTGTATTTGCAATTGTATCCATAGAGTATTAATATTATGTACTTTATTTTTAATTTTCCCACATGTTTACCTCTATTTACCCTAAGATTCTAAATGTCATTGGGAGTTGATGATAGGTAAGTTCATGAGTGATCCTGGAGATATTTGTTTTGCTAGCTTTTACTCTTGTTGAAACCGTTACAAGAAGGACAAACTAATTCTATGGCCAAGGTGTTATACCCAATCCTTAAATATTGCCACTTGCCATATTTTTTGTCATGATCAGGTGATTGTGGCACATTTTGTTCATCATGGTAATGACAAATTTTTGTTGCATTTACTCTTGGTATAACAGATTCAGAATTTATCATAACAGTACAGGTATTTCAAATTTTATAATGAATCTGTAAATTTTAATGAATTTACATTCCTTTTGTCAATGACTATGTCAGGTAGCAAATAACACAAATAATTACTACTGCAGCTGTATTAGCAAAGGAATCATTTAAAGATACTCTTGAGTCTTTTGTGTTGTGGCTAACTTCAGATTTACGGTAGGTTATTAGAAACCTGTACAGTCAAATGCCATTTATCCATTACACTCGGGATAGAAGGCTTCGCTTTATTATACAGTTTGCATTACTGTATACCAAATTGTATCTTTGTGGCCAAGTTTGACAGGAAAGTAACAACCGAGTTATTTCAATAGAACTTCAGATAATACTGACTATTCTTGTGCTAAACGAAGGGCATGTCTTTGCGCACATATAGTGCAAAAGCAAAAAATGCTGGTGCTCATGCTAGTTTGATATGATTTGTGGATATCTCTGACTTAAATTTTGACAACACAGTATTTAGAAGATTGCAAAGTTGCAGCTAGCTAACTAGGAGGAGGCCTGGTCGAGGACCAGGCCGTGGGGAAGCTAAGCCCCGAAATCATCTCAAGATAACCTCAAGATAGCGGATAAACTGTGTTTGACTGTAAATGTTTGTATTACCTAGTATTTTACTTGATGTTAGTGAGTTCAAACACTGCTTGAACTCAAAGTACTTGATTGAGTTCAAATATTTTTAAATTATGTGAACAAATTAAATTTAAATTATTTAAGTGTAACATCTGTGTATGTATTCACATGGAAGAGAAAAATATATGTAACAACAATATTGTAATTGTAATCAAATGCTACTGATTCATAAATAGTATGAATTGCCCATGCCATTTAGCTTGTAACTTTTAATTGTTTTGGTTATAAAATCCATCATGCATGCTGGATTTTCAAGGTGTTTTTATCTGTACTGTATTAAGCTCATGAGCTGATGAGTGGATAAATTAGAAAGCTCCTGCAGTGACCATTCCTTAATTAGTTAAAACATTTGTGACAGTGAAGTGTCATCAGGGTTACCATCACCATGATGGTTACCGTCCACGATGGTCTAAATCGATTATTGTTTATCGTTTTTGTTCTGAGGTATATTGAGAGTTGACCAGCAATATTCATTATTGTTAATATGTGACTACAAATTGCCTTTGACAAGTACCAAACTTTTGTTTGTAAAATATTCAAGGTTGTTTATTCTTGTGTAAAGAACCATTATACTGACTTTTACCAACACTACATTTCACTAATTAAAATGGTTGGTCTACTTGATGCTAGTGTCAACTATGTGCCGACTTACCTTCCTTCCTAGAGCATAGTAATGCTCACCCCCCATCCTGCCTTTGCAGACTTCCATAAGGTAGTAAATGCCATCCTATAATATTAGAATGATCTATCTTATGATTGATCCTGAAGAACAGTTAGATCTTTATTAATGAATCTCATTTACATATGGTTTCTATCTTTAATAAGGCTTGTAGAAGCTGTAATTTTTTTGCCAAGCTCAAATATATTTGATATATATATTGATACTCATAGTGGTTACTATACCAGTTTTATATGCAAAACATTTTTCAACAATTCTTATACAATCTTTATATTTTATTGTATATTATTCTTATTTTAGAAAGAAGATATTTATTCAGAGTTTGTAATTATCATAGATTTTTAGATTTTGTGTGTTTTTAAGTGAATATTTTCCCCAAATATTCAAACCAGTGTCATTAATCAGTTTATGGTAGCTACAATTATTTATACTCATAATTTATGTGGTCGACCAATAGTACATGTTGGATTGCCTCAATGTAGTAGGCGAGTGTCCCGCCTTTCCTACATTCACATGTGCACAACCCTTTGGTAAAATGTGGCCAATGCTTAATCACAAATGGAAACAATTAGGCTCTTTAATACTGTTATCAAAAATTAAACTATATAGTGTTGCTGGATGCTGAATATATTTCTGAGCTCAGTGTTTACCTTAAATTCATACCGATACTGTAATACTGTATGAACAAAACATGCTTATAATAAAAATTAACATAAAGAATTACATGTACCTGTACAGTAATTATTTTCTAGATGTATTTTGTGTGTTCAAACATCTAAAATATTATCATCAAAACACTGATGATATAAATTTAATAAATTAACACTGATGATATGACTATGAATTAATTTTGGTTTAATGACCTGTTAAAATGATCAATATTTATTTCTGTTATTTCATTTCTCAAGCAAAAATTAAAATGCAAAAGATAAGACTATTTGGCTTTCCAGTTACATTACAAAAGACTGAATCATATCAGAGTTTAAATATGATAATTTTTTTATATGGACATCAATAATTCAGAAACCTGGCACCAGGTTGACTAGAATGTTTATTATATATACAGAATAATTGTGCTATTTAAGCTTATTTCATGTTTTCTGCATGTATAAATCATGACATAAGCTCTAATACCTGACTGAAAATGTTGTCCAGGAAGACTGAACTATTGGTGCGCTGGTGCCACCTTTCACCTGGGGACCGCACGTGTGCAGCCTCTGTACCCTGCCAACCAAAGATTGGATTTAATTTTGTGTATCAGTTTTTGTATATATTTGCAAAATAAGAAAGGAATATTTAAAATAAAGCAGTGATATAATAATGTATTTTCTTACACTTCAAACAGCATGCTTATCAGATGTAAATTTCTTGAACAAATCCACAAGGGCCGTGCCGAGGGTTCGAACCTACGTCCGAGAGGATCCCAGACGCTGTCTTAATCGACTGAGCTACGACATGGTTAAAAGAATTGCAACCGGGGAAATCATCTTGATTTACCAATGGATCCTGCAGGAAATCAAGATGATTTCCCAGTCGCAATTCTTTTAGCCATGTTGTAGCTCAGTTGATTAAGGTCTGTTAAATAATATACAGTAATTTCATATAAAAAAAGAATAGGGACTAGATAACCACTAATTATGTAGGGGTTTTGAAGTGATTATCTCCAGGGTACCTCCTTCCTAAGGACAGGTTGATGTCTGGAACCTATATGCACAAGTTGCTTAAGTGTTGAGAGGTGGTATCCAAGAACCACAGCTCTACATCCCCCCTTGTCCCTCACGATGACTACAGGTGAAAGTACTCTTCCCACACCCGGGGAAGAAGGACCGGGGTTCTATCCCCGCACCCGGCGGAGACAGATGGGCAGAGTTTCCTTAATCCTGATGCTCCTGTTACCTAGCAGTAAATAGGTACCTGAAGTTAGACAGCTGCTACGAACTGCTTCATGAGGGGTGTATGGGAAAAATAGTAGTAGTAACAGTTGAGAGGCGGGCCGAAAGAGCAGAGCTCAACCCCCGAAAGCACAAATAGGTTAATCTCAAGGGAATCGACAGGGTTGATAAAGACAGGCTATTTAACACAAGGGGACAGGTGGAAACTGAGTGCCCAAATGAGCCACAGAGATATTAGAAAGAACTTTTTTTAGTGTCAGAGTGGTTGAAAAATGGAATGCATTAGGAAGTAATGTGGGGGAGCTTTGGCTGACTCCATACACAGTTTCAAGTGTAGATATGATAGAGCCCAATAGGCTCAGGAAACTGTACACCTGTTGATTGACGGTTGAGAGGCGGGACCAAAGAGCCAGAGCTCAACCCCTGCAAACACAACTAGGTGAGTACATATTGGCAGTACTATCTGCCCTGGTAACAAGTGTGGGGTCTCCCACAGATGGCAGCACTACCTGCCCTGGTAACAAGTGTGGGTCTCTCCCACAGATGGCAGCACTACCTGCCCTGGTAACAAGTGTGGGGTCTCTCCCACAGATGGCAGCACTACCTGCCCTGGTAACAAGTGTGGGGTCTCTCCCACAGATGGCAGTACTATCTGCCCTGGTAACAAGTGTGGGGTCTCTCCCACAGATGGCAGCACTACCTGCCCTGGTAACAAGTGTGGGGTCTCTCCCACAGATGGCAGCACTACCTGCCCTGGTAACAAGTGTGGGGTCTCTCCCACAGATGGCAGCACTACCTGCCCTGGTAACAAGTGTGGGGTCTCTCCCACAGATGGCAGCACTACCTGCCCTGGTAACAAGTGTGGGGTCTCTCCCACAGATGGCAGCACTACCTGCCCTGGTAACAAGTGTAGGGTCTCTCCCACAGATGGCAGCACTACCTGCCCTGGTAACAAGTGTGGGGTCTCTCCCACAGATGGCAGCACTACCTGCCCTGGTAACAAGTGTGGGTCTCTCCCACAGATGGCAGCACTACCTGCCCTGGTAACAAGTGTGGGGTCTCTCCCACAGATGGCAGCACTACCTGCCCTGGTAACAAGTGTGGGGTCTCTCCCACAGATGGCAGCACTACCTGCCTGGTAACAAGTGTCACGTCTTGCTTGTCCGTCTCGCCCGGTCATTGACAGCAGAAATTTGTAAACAAACACCGCTCAGACGGTGGGATTTATTACTGAACTGACTTGTTTTCTTCTCTTGTTTTCACTTGATATATAACTGGAATAACATATATTTATATATTTTTTAAGATGTAGTATTTGGACTGTTAAGACAGAAGAGTGGTATGCAGTAATAACTGGATATCAGTCGTGTAGGAAAACTGCAGGTACTGTTACTTAGTCTGAGCACCTGCCATACCTCGCCTGGACACGCCGGTACCAAGCTAAGCCTTTCTAAACCCGCCGACTAAATAGTTATGGCTCATTAAAGGTCAGGATACATTACATTAGGATTATGAGAATTATTTATCATACCATATTAATTATATAATTAGACCATTGCAGTCCCCGTGGCGTAGTTGGAAGACACTCGCCTGACGTTTCGCGAGCGCTTTAGCCTGGGTTCGTATCCTGGCCGGGGAGGATTTACTGACTGCCAATCCTTAACTGTAGTCTCTGTTCACACAACAGTAAAATGGGCATCTCGTTGTCAAAGGAGTTGGGGGTCGTATTCCGGCTTATATTAGGATTAAGGACTTGCCTGAAACGCTATGCATGCTAGTGGCTGTACAAGAATGTAAGAACTTGTATATATAAATAAATATATAAATAAAAAATAAATATAATTTGCTGCCATAGCTTACTGGAAGCCTGAGTTGCAACCACAAAGAATGATCATGGGTTCTGTACACTGGTGTAATGCATATGCATTAGAGAAATTGCAGTGCATTTCCATGAGTAGTTGGAGAATTGTTTTCATAAAGAACCCTTGGGCTAATATTTTCTGCGTGTCTCAAGAGTGACACATGTCGTAGAACTTGCAGTGCTTTCTCAGAACGAATTTGATACTCAAACCTTCTACTCCACAAATGGGGTAATGCATTTGTGTACAACAGGCCATTATTGTGCTTGTTTAGGATCCTTACTGTTTGAAAACATTTTAGGAAAAATGTTTGTGCAAGGGTTATGTATGATAATAATAATTCATTGTGTCGGGGGACAGGAAACCGAGTTATACATACAGTACATGTTTAGCTTATACCAAGGACACCCTCCCCCCCCTCCCCAGGGTCGAATTACTGACCAGGCAACCTCACAAGAAGTTGACTTAACTCGTGGGTACCTATTTTCTGATAGGTGGACAGGGGCATGAGGTGAATGGAACATGCCCAACCATTTCTGTGCCGCCTGGGATTCAAACCTGGAATTTTCGATTGGGAATCAAGAATGAACCTGACAGTACTACCAGGACCCTCTAACGTACGTGTATGTATTAATTTGATGAACACAAGTCTGGAAATTATCTAATTTTAAGTGCTTGTCTTCCATTCATTTTGAGCTTAGTCTTTCTTAGATTTGTACTGATACAAATATTCTTATATTTAGGATGTTCATGAGCATTGAGTACTTTCTGCATTTGAGCTTTTATCATTAAGGTATTGGGGAGCAAATTTATTCACGGTTTAAATCAATGTTGCCTAAGAAGGTACAGTAGCATTATATTGGTGGCTCTTTGTTTTATGTTTGTCAATCTTCAAACACATTTTATATCATAATCTATATTTTAACTTAAAAAAACTATAATTTTTGTATTGATATACAGTACAGTGAAGTTTTGTTCTCTTACATGGCATGCAGTACTTGATACTTATTTAGAATTTTAAAATATTTTAATTGCAGGTGTGTGAGGAGATCGGGAGACTGATGTATCTTATCTAATGATTTTGGGCATGAAGTCATCAAAGACTATACAGGTGGGCCTGTGTGTGAAAAATACCGAGCCAAAAGAAGAAAAAGAAGTGCCAAAGAACTCTGCCAGACTCCATGAGAAATGGAGAGCAAAGATGAAAACTTAAGTGAAGGTCACTCAAGTCAACCAGGAAAGGACCTTGGTGCTTTATCATTGTATAAGAATGTTAATAGTGAATGTAACATTGATTCCAGGTGCTTAGAGAGCAAGAGAATATCATCAACTCATAGTAGTAAGGCACAATTAAGTCTTCCAAGTTGGGGATTGGGAAAACCTCATAACAGCCTTCTTGGCATCAGTGACCCTAAGGACAGTGCAGCATCAGATGCAAGCATGAAGTCAAGAAGAAGTTCCATCATCAAACATAAAAATTCTAAAACTTGTGAAGGCAAAATACAGAAGCCAGAAATAAATCAGGATACAGAGACAGAATGTAGCACTGATGATCACGAGAGTTACACAAGTCGTGGAAAATCAGGTACTGATGAAACCAGTGATGAAGATGGAGAAGAAACTGTGATTGAAACAAGCTTCGAGGAGAATAGTTTCAATACCTCCATATACTCAGAAAAAGGAAATGACAGTTCCTCTGAACTTTCTATTGATCCTGTTATATGGACAAAATTCAAATTTCTCTCATCTATATTAAAGGTAAGATAGTATTAGAACAGAATGTATGATGTATTAGTATTTTCAAACTTAAATGTTAGGAACTTGTTTTTCTACACATTACACACAGAAATCACACTAATGTGATTTCTTGTGACTTGTGAAAACACACTAACGTGATTGTTTTTCTAGTTTTTTGTTAAAATATTGTCACAACTTAAGTGCACTGTAATATTAATTGTGATTCTATAAGCACTATCTTCATATATTCATCTGTGTAAGTTTTAAAGAGCAATGCAGTGAGCTTCTAAAAATCCCCCCTTTGCCCCAAAAAATCTAAATATATATAAAAGGAATGCATTATAATTGTTTTAAATCCCCTATAATACCAGAATTTAAAAGAAATTTACCACATCACTCTACGTTGCATGCATACTCCATATAATTAAGCTTTAGAGAGTAACATGTATTTAAAATCCAGCCACTTCACATTTGAGATACAACTGTATTCTGCAGAACTTTACTTGACTCAGATTTTAGTCCCGAATAAATGTGTCATTCTTATTGTATATATTGTACAGATTCTGTAGAAGGCAGTTAATTAGTTTTCCTAAAAAGGTGCCATTTTACAGGAAACTCAACATAACCTGAGAGCAATGGATAATCTAATACTCGAGCACCGTCGACTGCAGGACCTGTCCACCGTTCAAGCAGACCAAAGCAGAGAACACACTGTTGTTAACCATATAACTATTCCAGTTCAACAGGTGAACTTTTTTATTGATTATTTATAGTTTACAAAGTTGTTGTTTAGTTCAGTATAGAATGATTAAGCTGAAGAAAAATACACCTAACTGTGATTCAGAAGAGTGCATCAACACTGTAAAGACAGTGTTAACACTGAGAGACAGAAAGTCTCTCAGAACTTTAATAGAGCATAGCCCTACTACAGCTAATTGTTTACAACATATAGTAGTAGAAGGGTAGCATAGAAACCATTTAAGTGATAGAGAGAGCACTTGGGTCTTAAATCATGGTAGGAACTTTTTATTTTTTTTGATCAGCATCTCTTAAAATTATAAATAGATACAATGTTATTTTCTTGAAGTATTTTCAATACTGCAAAATTCTGTTATTTACTTGGAATATATTTTGTTAATTAACATGAATGCCTGAAGTTAAAATTACATACATTTATCGAAAAATAGAAGGATGTTTTTACAGCCAGTTACGCAACATAATCACTTTGTCTAGGAGGAACGTCAGTTGCTTCATGGTGGTGAGGAGCTACCGACGGCCCACCAGAAAAGGGCATTTCTTTACATTTAATTTTTATTGTTTATAATCAAATTAATATATTTAATTTTGCTAGGATTGCAATATCATAATATTGAAATTTGTCAATGTAGTTTTAAATACAGTACACTGTTTAGGTTTTCAAAATTTTATCTTGATATAATTGACATATATAAAGTTATTTTGCACTCATTAGTAGCAATAGAATATAAACAGAATGTGATGGATGTTATTAACTTAACATTCAGGTTATTCTTGCCTTACTGCATACTAATTTAGTATAAACTGTGCAGGGTCTTGGTGATGGAGAGCCTAAAACTGATGAGGCAAAATTGGAAGAAATTCTCAGTCTTCTGCACAACCTCACTCACACCCTGTCTTCATATGAACAACATCCTCTCTTGGTGAGTTGCATTTGATTGCAGCAACACTTACCCGGTAGACCCTCGTGTTGTGCAGTTCGTTATACAGTACTGTATTCACAATTTGTTACTCTTGTGTGGTATAGCAACTGTGGTAAGCTGCACTCAACTAAATTAGCTATTCATCTCCTGTAATATAGATGGTAGAGTGACAGTCTCGCTTCGTGCAGGCCGACATTCAATTCCCGTGGTTGGACACCATTCCTTCCCCCCCATTCCATCCCTAATCCTTATCCTGACCCCTTCCAAGTGCTATATAGTCATAATATAGCACCTGCTGCCTGGGTAACAGCTTCTCCCCCATATCAACCTACCCTGGCTTTGCACCCTGGTGAGGCCACTCCAGACCAACAACCAGAGCGCAACACCATAGTCTCCTGAGACTGATGGATGCCTACTACTACTACTATAGTCATAATGGCTTGGCACTTTCCCCTGATATTTCCCTCCCTCCCTTCCTGTAATGTATTGGACAGTTTGCCATTGTCATTATTAATATTAATATTTTTTTCTGGAAAGCCTCCACAGTAGTTCTCACTGCTTACATGCTGGTACGTACCATTAAACCTTAAAAATTGTGCCAGGCCTCAGAGATTTATACCAACTTAATTCAGGTAAAAAACTCCGGTAGATGTTGTATACATTCTACTCACTAAGTGAGTACATGATGTCACTAAAGCTTGTAATAAGCTACCACATGAGACTGGTAAGGAAACTACAAGCACATGGAATAAATGGTAGAATACTCAAATGCAAAAGACGGTGGTTAAAACAAAGAAAGCAAAGGGTCATCCTAAATGGAAATAAATCTCACTGGAAAAATGTGGCGAGTGGGCAGCTTGTCCTCGTGTACAAAGATCCAAGCTCATTAATCCAGCTGCCAAACCCCCCTGTTGATGAATGAACAGCAGTTTACAAACGACTCACAACTGATGACGTTCAAACACTTCCAGAACAAGTGCTTTACTCACGTCCTCTGTTCGAACAAGAATTCTATAAATACTTCACCCACTTACTTCAAATACAAATAATCGCCAACAGAACCTAAACACCTAACCGAACCTATGCCTAACTATACATATAATTTTTATGTATAATAATATTAATTTATATATGAGAAAAACAATTTTTAATGCACAGTACTGTATGTTAAAATTGATTAATGTGCATGGGGAGGACGGCCGCTGCTTTAAACAACCTAGTGTGAGGACGGGTTGGAGTGGGATACCACAAGGTTCCATTTTGGGGCCAACCCTTTTTGTCATATACATCAGTGACATAGATGTGAATGTTACAAACCACATCATCATATTTGCATATGGCATTAAGATTTATAGTAAAGTAGGAAGTGAAAATGGCATTGAAGCCTTACAAAGAGTTTTACATGATCTCCACAAATGATCGAAGACTGGCAAATTCTTTTTAACTTACATGTAGGGCATAACAACCCATGTCACAGCTACCAAATCAGCAACATTACCTTGCAGCTGATTGATGACAAAAAGGACCTTTGAGTCAGAATCCACCAATCACTGTAAGTTGTACAGTAAGTGGGAGCTGCAGTAAAAGAAAAAAAAGTCAACCAAAGCTTAGGAACAGTGAAACATACTTGACTTCAAGGGAAAAGGGTTGTTATTCAACTGTATAAATCTCTGGTGCCCCTCCCCCTTTGGATTACTACGTTGTCTGCTTCTGAGATGAAAAGAGCTGTTTATCATGCATTTTGATATACTGAATTCAAATATAATAAATAACATTGCTTGTTGTTTTATGTGTATGGGTGGTAACAAAATCTTGCTTGATTCAGCAAGTGGTAGATTCTGAACATTTTTACCCAGGCTCCAATGATGGAGGGAATAGCCAGTCTATCATGACATAGTTGGAATCTCTCACAAGACCATCCACTCTCGAAGAAAATAACAGTACACGTACTTTGTGTATCAACCCTGAAGACCCATCATAAGAGCAAGAGCCTTAAAGCTGCCAATGATGTTGGTCATTGTTTATGCACCTTAAAAGCTGCTTCATGTTTGTCATATGTTTCCTTCATATAGACTGCATAAAACAATGGAATTGATGGCAAAACACTCCAGTTGTGTAGCAAAACAGATTTAAGACTTGTCATAGAAGAAAACTAGCACTGATAAACAATTTTAAACATCATTTACATTTTCAGTGACCCAGAATTAGTCAAGAATGACCTTATTTGTTTCAGAAGCATTTTACCTATAGATCAGTGTTATTGTATCCAAGTATGAAGACCTTATCTTCATAAAGACATACTGTACTGTACCTGCTTTGGAGAAAGTTCAATACCAAGCAACAGAAATCATTCCAGAACTAAGTTGACCCTCATACCAGGAACAGTTGAGGGCCACAAGGGTAACAACACTGCAGATCAGGCATGACAGGGGTGATCACATTAAAACATAAAATACTGAACAATTTGGAGGATATTGATCCTCACGACTTCTTCAAAAGGTCAAACGTATCGCAGATAAGGGGCACCGGTTTCAAGTTCAACAACCCACAATGTAGAACAGAAAACAGGAGGTGCTTTTCCACTTGTAGGGTTATAAACCCATGGAACTGCCTACCCACCAAAGCCATAAATGCCGAAACACTGCTGAAATTCAAAATTCAACTTGATAAACTCGGGGCAAATTGGGGGACCTTTGACAAGTTGCCATGTTTCTGTCCTCGTCGAGGCCACTAGAGACAATGTAGCCCACAGGTAAAATTTGGTAATATTAAATCATTAATACCCATTTCACCAAGAAACAAAACTGTGTTAATTTATTGTGTTGGGGACAGGCAACCACTGTGTACATACAGTACATGTTAGGCTTAAATTGAGGTGCCCCCCAGGGTCATATTACTGCCCTTTCCCAGGATGCAACCCCCACAAAAAGCTGACTAACTCCCAGGTACCTATTCACTGCTAGGTGGATGGGGGCATTAGGTGATAGGAAATGTGCCCAACCATTTTCGTCCCGCTCAGTATTTGAATCCTGAATTCTTGATTGTGGGTCGAGAACGAACCTGACTGTACATGTATCAGTTTTCATTACAGTATATGTTTTATACTTTGCAGGCATCAACCCTCCAGTCTCCAGGAACAGTTGCAGCATCTCATGGTTTAGTCACTACACATACCAGATATTTACAACCAACCTCCCACTCCCCAGAAACCAAAAATAATGACAATGATGTTAGTATGTCGTACTCTCACAGTCATCATTTGATGAATACTGAACAGAATAAACATGCTTATGATAGCCATCTGCAATCAAACCCATCATCTGTATGGCTAGGAAGGGTAAATAAGAATGAAGGAATGCAGAACAAATCCATTGATGGTTACGAGTCAGGAGTAAAAGAGAGTAATATTGCTGAGGTATCAACATCACAATCACATATAATCAGTAGGAACTCTGCTGCACACAACCATGAACCTTCTTATACCAATGTTGAGCTACTTGGAGGTGAGCATGAATCTGAAACAAGTGTTTACCCTGATTTTACACCTCATGATTCTGTGACTGAAAGAAACATAGAAAAAACTGCACATGATAGTAATGCTACACAATTTTCAAAACCCTTTGTAAAAGAGCCAATTATTCAGATAGTGCCAAGTGTTAGTGAAATATACTCAATTCCCAATAAATCAGATATGTATTACTGCCATACCGAACATCACAGTGAGGGACTAGATAGCCTTCAGAGTCAAGACATTTCTCATCCTTGGATGAAAGAAACAAGATCATTAAGGAAAGATATAGAAGATATAGTGGTTAGAAAGCAAGCTTTAGATACTAGACTACAGGCACTTATTGCACATCGTGCAGCTCAAAGGGACCTGGAATTGCATCAGCTTGAAATTTCAAATGGAAGACATGTGCGTCTAATGAGGAGTCATAGCTTAGAAGAAGTTGATAACAGAAAATTAAAAACAAAAATTAGAAAATATAAAAAACGAAGTAAAAGTTATGAAGATAAGCCTTATCAACAGAGAAAGACGGGAACGTCTGTGAGTGAAACATACCTCAGCATGATCAATGAAGACCAAGATGAGTTTCCCAGCCTCACAATGGAAAACACTGAAAATGAGGAAAAAATTACAGAGCTACAAAATGATGAGGCTGACTTACCTGGCTTGGGAGATAGTGGTCTTAGTAGTGAAATTAACTCAATAAATGCAACAATTCAGGAACTAGTGAGGGAAAATCATCAGTTGCATAAATTTCTTCAAGGAATGACTTGTGAATCAATTTTTAAAGTAGACCAAGAAAAATTGGCCCTTGAAGCTAGAATACAATTACTGAGTGAGGAAAATGAGGCATTAAAATTATCTTTAAATGATGAAGAATGTACAGTTGATGAGAGTGAGACCAAACATAGCAACAAAACGGTTTCATTTTGCATTGATGGAGGTAATGATGAAGAGCCAGAAGCAAAAGTATATAGTATAAACACAGATGAAACTAACAAGGTAATGGAAGAAGATGGCAAAAAACAAACTCAGGATAATGTTTCCCATTCACTTATTAATTCAGTGAAACTGATCCCTATTACACTAGGCGAGTCAAAGAGTAGCCAAGTGGAAAAAGACGTATTTAATCATGCCAATGATCAGCCACTATTTGAGAATGAAGAAATATTGAGTGGTGCTAAGCCTCAGTCATTAGTTGAAGTTGATTTAGCTGGTATCCTGAAAGTTGAAGTTGAGCGTTTAACTCAAGAAAATCAGAATATCTTGAAAATAATAGAAGAAGAAAGAAAAATTAGCGAGGGAGCAAGAAAACAGTTAACCGAGATAAGTCAGCAACAAGAAGTAAAGAAAGATGCCAAAGAAACACAAACTGACTTGAAGGGTGATACTTGCAGTGTTGAAGCAGATAGCTATAAAGAAATGGAAAAACTTCAGATTAGAATTAAGAAACTTACAGAAGAGAAAGAAAAATTGAGCTGCAAACTTTATGAGGAAGTTTCTGACCGAGATTTGGAAAGTGCAAGACTAGAAGCACGAATTCGAATACTTTCTGAACAAAAACAAAATCTGACAGAAAAGTTGAATGAGGTAACATCATCAAAAATAGACATGGTTGAAAAAAGTTGTCAATCAGAGTTAGCTGTCTACCATGCAGACCTAAGTGGTGACAGAGATGGTGAAAGCATTTTAACTGTTACTGTGAGCAGTGTTTATGATGCAAATGCCCAGGCAAAATCAACCATAGGTGTCCCTGATGTAAATGATTTAGGAAACCTTGAAAGGGTTGGATGTTCACTTAATATGCAAGATACTAGAAATAATGAAGATATGATTACATGTGCTAATGTCAGTGCAACTATGACAATTTTAGAAGACTCTTCTGCATTTGTTAATGATACCATTCAAACTGAGGCAAACTTGGACAACGTCACAGTTCAGGGCATTCCTAATAGCTCTTCTGAGGCAGTCATTAGAGACAATGAAATTATCCTTGGTGATAATTCAACACCCATTCCAAATTTAGGTAAGAATATATCCATCACTCGTTCTGATCAAGCTGTTAATATAAACAATGGTGACACTACTACATCATCTTTCAGTACTTCAGTAATGACAGTAGCATCTGAAAAGTTGCACGAGACCGTATCAGGTGGTAAGGCTGATTATCAATCGGCAATTCTTAAAAATAGTGCTCCTGCTAGTCATACCAGTAGGTCTTCGAACACTGAAAAACATTGTATTGTATTGTTAGATCAAAATACAGGCCGTGTTCAAAATGAAGTCGGTGTAGATTGTGACCATAGTCATATTTATAATCAGGATTCAAAAGATGATTCTAAATTAATGCTGCAACTTGACGAATTATTGAAACAAAATGAAGTAATAACTCGTAGTCTAAATGATTAAAATCCTCAGCATTGACATCGGAAACTTCTCTGGAGTCTACTATAATGAAAGTTATGGAAAAACATGGTAAACTAATACAAAATATTGATGAAAAATTAACCATAGCTAGATCATCTGACAAGTGTGAATATGAATCTAGTTTAATGAAGTTGACAAGAGGTAATCAAGAGTTATTCAGTATTCTTGAACAACAACAAGAAAAGATTGAACTACTAATCAATGAAAATAGTTCACTGGAAAGGAAGTTACAAATAGCCCAGACAGAAAGCAAAGAAAAGTATAGTGTGGACGGGGAGAGGGAGACACCCCAAGTGCTCAGAATGTCAATTGAAAGTGCAAATGAAGCGAATGAAGATACTTTCTTAGAAGTGGAAGACAAAAAGATTGTTGCCAGCACATTTCCAGGTGAAGATTCGCATCATGATTCAGAGTTTTTAACAGAAAACTGTGAAAATGTTACAGTTGGCAGAGAAGATATAAATTCTCCACAGGGTAAAAATGCAATTTCTGGTGATGAAGGAAACACAATACAATCCAGCACCCAGTCTCAGTCATCTGATCCACTGGACACCAGAAGCAAGCCTCAGAATTTCACTTGGGGACCAACTGCACAGGGAGGAACTGCAGAAAGGAAGACTATGGAAAATGGCCAGGGTTCCGAAGGACTGCTCACTTTAACGCTGAAACGAGAAAAGGAAAACTGGACATTACTGCTACAGCAAGCAGGTACTGTGACTGGACATGATTCAGCAGCATATCTAGTAATGTACAATATAATATAATTCAACTGCATGTTATTTAAGATCTATTATATTAAGGTAAGAGCATACCTTGCAAGTCATAGTAACAAGTAAGGAAGCTGTATGCTATAAAAAAAACTTTGCAAGTAATGGATAACTTGAATGCTCGGTGATCTGTTAAAATAAGAATTAGTTGCTTGCTTTGCTAGGACGACTTCCCTTAGTAGCTGCTTAGTTGTTACACAATGGTGATGCTAAGCCTGAGGATTGTGCTAGGCCTCCAAGATCTTCATTCATCTACCAGCACCTTGGACCAACATCTGGCCTCCCGCCTCACTTCCTCGCCTGGTACAAATTCTCTTTGTCAGGAAACCTGGATTTAGGCTTTGTGAGGTCTTCCTAGGTCAACTACTGATATTCCCTAGGATGTAATCCATAATGGTTACTTAACTCCTGAGTACCTATTTACTGCTAGGTGAACAGAGTCAGCAGGTGAAAGAAAATGTGCCTAAAAACTTCTGTCTTGCCATGGGAATGAATCCAAAATCCTTGATTGTTAGTTGAGGGTGTAGACCACTGTGCTATAGGATCCACTGCTGCCTCCTTTGCCAGCTAAGTGGTGTTGGTTTTCCCTGGGACAATTTTTTCATGCAGTTTCCTGCAATTACATTGCTCTTCAACAAGTCACTTGAACTCCACACCTTCCCAGATATTCTAAAAAAAGCGAGAGTAACCCCTGTCCACAAATGTGGTGATCTCACTGATGTTAACAACTACAGACCTATTTCAATCCTGCCTAACTTATCAAAAATTTTTGAAAAACTAATCTACAAGCAGCTTTACTCTTATCTAGCCAAGCACAATATACTTAGCTCTTGCCAATATGGCTTCAGACCTAAAAAAAGCACTAACGATGCACTTATTAGTATGATTAACTTAATTCATGCAGCTCTTGATAAAAATGAGTTCCCTGTTGGGTTATTTGTGGACCTGCGTAAGGCTTTTGACACTGTGAACCACCAAAACCTTCTTCTTAAATTACATCATTATGGAGTCAGAGGACTCTCCCTGCAATACCTCAAATCTTACCTTACTGATAGACTCCAGTATGTTTCTGTGAACAATTCAATTTCTCCTACCCTACCCATCAACATTGGTGTTCCTCAGGGCAGTATACTTGGCCCTCTCCTCTTTCTCATCTACATTAATGACCTTCCAAATACCTCCCAACACCTTAGACCAATTCTATTTGCTGACGACACAACCTTCATTTACTCCAGTCCTGACCCCCTTGCTCTAAATGCCACAGTAAATACCGAGCTTAATAAAGTCCATCTTTGGCTAACTGCCAACAAACTCACCCTTAACATTGACAAAACTTTCTATATTCTGTTTGGCAATAAATCCTCTAACCAAATAAATCTCAAGATTAACAATACCCAAATTTGTAACAAATTAGATGGCAAATTCCTTGGAGTTCTCATTGATCACAAGCTTAATTTCCAGGGACACATTCTAAATATATCAAAAAAAGTTTCAAAAACTGTTGGCATTCTTTCTAAGATCAGATATTATGTACCCCACCCTGCCCTGGTGACTCTCTATTACTCCCTCATCTATCCATATCTCAACTATGGTATTTGTGCTTGGGGTTCTACTACCCAAAATCATTTACGTCCTCTAATTACTCAACACAAAGCTGCTATTAGGACAATATCCAACTCTGGCCCCAGACATCACTCGGTACCCCTACTCAAATCTCTCAATATGTTAGATATTAAGTCACTGCACATTCTCTCATGTGTATTATACATATATAAAACGCTGAACTGTAATGCCAATCCTGACCTCAAAAGCTTCATTGAAAGCTGTAACAGAACCCATGAGCACCACACCAGAAATAAATACAGTTTTGATATTCCAAGAGTACGACTTAACCAAACTAGAAATGCTCTACAAATCAAGGGACCCAGAATGTGGAATGACCTTCCCAACCATGTTAAAGACTGTACCTCTCTCAACCAGTTTAAGATTAAAACTAAACACTACCTGATAAACTCCCTGTAACCTACCTTACCCCCTATTGTCAACCCATGTCTTATTTTTTTTTTTTTTTTTTTTTTTTTTCTCCTTATTCAACGCTGTTTGTCTACATATTGTATTTGTGCTGCTTTTCAGTCATGTTCCCCCCTTTTTTTTGTACCTTTATTTGTATCTGTTCTCAAAACATTTTATTCTTTTTGTTCAATTAGCATTAAGTTTTAGATATTAATGTTTTCTTGCCCGAAACGCATTGCGTAATAGTGGCTTTAGGCATTGTATGTACTAGCTCTATCTATAAATCGATCCACTTATGTAAAATCTCTCTATGTATGTACCTTTCCTGAATAAACATATTTATTTTATTTATTTATTTAAAAACTGCATGAAAAATTAAAAACTTTGGGTTTTTAATTTTGTTCATTTTAGGGTCTTGGTAGTACAGTGGCTACATTCTCAAGTCAATTAAGGATCCTGGATCTCGGGGTGGGACAGAAATGGTTGGGCATGTTTCCTTTCACCAGATGCACCTGTTCACCTAGCAGTAACTAGGTACCCCGGGAGTTAGGCAACTGTTGTTGGGTTGGATTTTGGTGAGGGTCATTAGTTTGAGCTTGGGGGGAACCTTGCTATAAGCCTGAAGTATATATACTGTTTACATAAGCTTCCTGTCCCCGAGTATATGAATTAATTATTTTCACTGTCTTTAAAACCACCTACATTGAGTGTTCCTCAGCTTTGTTTTTGCTGGTGCTTTGGTCCAGGGTTCCATTTCCTGGTGGCTAGCTTGCATTTCTTTTGCTCAACTAGATATATCTTCTCTGAAAAGTTCAGGTTCTTCCTCTACTTGTCTGGTCCTTTTGAGTCGCATTGCATGGGAATTGATCACCACTGTAAGGCCTAGTGATGGGGAGTTGTTGAACTGTAGGTAGCTGAGTACTAGTGTTAACCCTGGTGCTGATGTGTCTTAGTACGTTGCTCCTTTGCCAGGCTTGCACTTGGGTTGTATTAAGCTATTCTTCTTTATCTGTGGCTTTATATGCCTTCTCTCTTTGGATAGTGGTTGGGAATTAGATGTCTAACATGCTGATAATGCTTTCCTTGTGCCTGACACGTCCACTCATTTGTGTAACTGTTTGGACAGCCAGCTCCCATTGCATCTGGGAGGTCTGTTTACCTCATTTTCCCCATCCCTGGAAATGCTCCCACAAGGAGGTTGATCGTCTCAGATTGGAATTATTTTAATCCCCAAGCATTTCCCTTCCCTTTTAAAGAGAGCCAGAGTCTTGTCTAGGCTCCCATCCTGGTACATCTCTACTACACATGCCTAGGCCATTGTTTAGCTAAGCGGAGCTACTGTGGGAAAGGGACCCTCGCAGAAAGTGTCATAGAAATAACTGAGATGTGAATATGTATTTAATGGAAGCATACAATACTGTACCTGCCAAATTTTGGAACTATTGCTTGGGTTAATATTCAATTCCATCACTAGCTTATTGTAGCATTTACTGGATGAAGGTACTGTGCCTATTTTGAAGATCAGAGGACCTGGTCAATCATCTCATTATTTTGAAAAAAAAAGAAATTAGTAAGCAAATGCCTGTGATAAGTATATGCTTTTGCTATGATATGCAAAGGCTTATCACAGCATAAACCTGTTTTCCTTGCATCACCTGCTATCACTGTAGCAGTAGAGAGATTTTGTGAGACACCTGTATAGTGCATTTAATTTATAACAGGTAACTAATACAGGATTGTCACCTATGATAAACAATAATCTTTCAGAGAATGAGAAGCAGATTCTTCAAGACCGCATTATTACATTAGTGAATGAGAATAATTGCTTGGCAGCAAGACTGGAAGAAGTGGTTGGGATGTCTCGCAACTTGAGTGACCAGATGCACTCGGCAAAAGATCAGCTTATAAAAGTAACAACTGAAAAAGAAGATTTACAGAAGAAAGTCAGGTTGGTTTTAAAGTAATACTATAAAATGAGAATTATGACATTGTTTGATGCCATGCTATAGTAACTATGTCCTTGTGTCTTCTAGCAAGTGTTCACACACCCTTATTCTGTATCTCTGTGGCCATGTTTAATTTAAGGTCTCTGGAGGAGGGTAAAGAATATAGCTCCTTAAGTTTATCCGACTCAATTGGCAGCACTCGATTCACGCAACGACTCAGGGAGCGAACACGCAACCTGCAGGTGAGTACATCACTTTATCCTTGTATATATAATAGAACCTCAGTACTGTGCTTAGGGCAACTGCAATTAGGACCACATCCCTTCAGAACAATTTTGGTTTCTAGATTATCAAGGTTTTTGCACGTGCATTTTTACACATTAGTAACTACAGTATAACTAATGCATTTTGAATATGAAGCTAATCAAAATGGAACTACTATATTTTTGTCACTCAGTGCTCAAATTAATTGAGAAGGGTGGATATGTAAAAGGAGAAAAAAAATTGTATATAGTTTTAAAGCAGGAAGATTGGCTGCTGTGTACATGGAAAAAAAACACTTCTATTTAGTAAAGGAATATTATGAAATCAGAAGTTTTTGAGGGGGAAGGGTTTTTTCTGGGGTTAGATATACTGTAGATGGATTAATGTAGGGTAATAGAGGAGTAGGTGGCCTTCTTGTCACCAATAGTAACATTTTGGAAGAGGACATAAGTGTGTAAATTTCAAATTTGTATGAATTTAATTTAAGAAAGTTCTTGTGTTATAAATATAGAATACTGTATAAACAGAATAACCACTTAAAGTTTTATCATTTCCTTGGCCATTTTTTTTATTTCTTATCATTTAATGTTATGTATTTATTATTTTGCAGTTTTCTTACAATTTTCATCATACACTATTTCCTAGTTATCTCATTCAGCTACTCATTAAAGTATACTGTAGTTTGCTATGTCCATTGGACAAAAACATACACAGTTAAGCAGGACTGTACTTATACTGCATTGGTGTCATAGAGATCTTTTTGTGGTCCCCCTGTAGGGTCAGTAAGGTATTAGGGAGTCACTAGAGAAATTATTCATGTGTGGAATGACCAATAGTAGCTTATTCATAACAAAATTGAAGCTCTCCATTAACATCCTTGGCATCCTAGGTGACTATACAACTACTGAGAAGAGAGGGATCAGAGAGGATATGGGCACTACATTTCAAGATACTGAGAATAGGGTGGGGGGGGAGGGGTGGCCTCGTGTTTTATGAAACGAGTCAATATTAATCGTTCTTCACTGAAAATAATTGCCCAGTACTGTAACACCTTAGAATTGCCCAGTATCTCTCTAGTGTTTCAATGAAACAAAAGGGACAACTTCAATAGACCTCTGTGGAGTGGAAATATGTCATTCTGACTGAATTTGAATGTTCCTGTCCAGTGACACAGCAGAATAAACTGCTCAGGATGATCTGCTCAGAAAAGCAGTTTTAATATAACTCAAAGATTGATGTTTTTTGCTATGGTTTATATGTACAGTACTTATATGTATTATTGTATGTATATTGACCTCTGGAAAACTTCTCTAAAATAATTTTATTCTTTTAACAGAGTGAAGTAGAGCAAGCATGGCAAGAAGTTCACCAGCGCACTATAGAGCGAGACAGGGTTTCTGCCGAGAAAGAGAGCCTTGAGTGTACCTATACCATCAGTCTTAATACAGCTAGAAAGGAGGTTAGATTAATTATTAAGCATTTGATTGCTGTGAAATGGATATTTCTTCATTTAACCCATTGATTTTGGATCTGCTTTGCATAAGAAAATAAGGTAAAGTCAATATGAAAGCATATTTCTGAGAAGAAATTTTCGTTTTGTCATGGTTTGAATTTATGAACAATCTGGCACTGGTCCCTACCTGCCAAACTGTCCTTGAACTTGGACAATATGGTTTAATTTGAGCTTGGAAATCTTGAGTATGCTAGGTGCTGCCATCTGCTAAACACATTATGAAGTTGCCGTTTAGTGTAGGTTACTGCAACAGTTTGTCTATTTTCAGTGATGTACTGTATTGATAGTGTGTGTAATTTACCTGAATTTACATGAGGGCCACCTTCTAGTGGCCATGATAGGAACAGGAAGCCTGTGGCTTGTCAAAGTCCCTCATATTTAATTGTATAGTTGTATTTGATTATTTTTTACAAAACTAATCCTTGATATAGTGTTACACAGTTTGATGGATAAGTATACAGTATATAAATATAAGTTTTATAATATTTAAAATATTTCAAGGATTCTTCATTAAAATAAGTGAGCTTAAATGTGACAATTTCAGAACTGACAGATATGCATCATTCTGCAAACTTGCATCTTCTCGTGTACATCAGCTGTGTTATAAATGTGTTCTGATTAAATTTCTTCTGATACTGACATTTGTGAAAATCTTGTTTATTCTCCACAGATTGAGGCATTAAAGAGCCAGTTAGCAGTCGTTGAGAAAGAGAAGGACAAAAATTAGTTGAACTGACAAACACTCAAAATGAATTCGAGAGGTCAGCAGATATGATGAGGGCTGCCCAGGACACCAGTGTTGCTCACTGGGACAGGCTCTTGGATGCTGCTGATAGAAGACTAGAAAGTTTGCAGAATGAACTCAGGAAAGGACAGGAGCAACTACAGAAAGAAAGAGAAGAAAGGAAGGTAGAGCTATAATCCAGTTTGAGCATTGAAAATAATTAAGTGTTGGTCTCACATTGATTTATTAATTTTAGTTTGGCGAGGTTATGTACCTTTTGAAAGATTTGTTGATCACTAAGTTATGTATCTTAAGAAATTGTTTATTATAATCAGCAATGAAATGAAGATGTATAAGAGTTGTAGCAACATTGGGAGGATTTTAAAATATATATTTTCCAATATTTATTAGAGTGTAGAAGCAAACTGGAAGAAATAAAGAAACATAAGATATCTTCAGCTCCTGTTCACATTGGCGAGAGTGAGCTGCTCCATACCAGAGGAGAGCGATACTGGCTGGAAACTGTTACTCGTCTCAAGGTTAGATACGGCAGTAAATCTATTAATCAAATATTACCTTTAGAATAATAGACAGAATTATTAGTGCCATTGAAATGTTTAAATAGCTAGACATTTATTTGTCTAGCTATTTAAACTATTGTCTCTATACATTTGCATTATAAAATTATCCAGGTCAGTTCAATGTGTTGGGATGAATGTATGATGAAAGTACTGTACAGAGAAAAGATAAGAGTTGATACAAATAGGAAAGATCAGGAAAACCCAGCTGAAAAGGCAAGATGATGTAAAAGAAAAAAGCAGCGGAGGGAAAGAAGAGTATAATTTGAGGCCAAAGTTTGAGTAGTATACAGTACTGAATATAAATAGACAATACCTTAAGAGAGCATTCAAATGTTTCAATAGGATAGTAATTTGCCTTGACAATGTTTTTTTGAATTTCAGGGTCAGCTGCAGCAGGAGCAGCTACGGTCACGTTTGCTGGAAGCTGCTGACCATGAGAGCTCTGCGCGTATTTTGATTCTTCAGCGCAGTATACGGGAAACAATCGAGGCACATGAAACTCTGCAGGTTTGCTTCCATTGTTTCCAAGTAAAAAGCTCTTGCCATAAAAATTCATACCTGTTATGGTTGTTTATTAGGCCAATATCAGGTAAAGGTGTGTTTTCACTTTATGAAAGTGTTCAACAGAACTCATATACAGCAGAAGCTCTGCTGCTGCTTTGGGGATCCAACTAATGCTTCTGTTGGTAAGACAGTGTTTCAACAAAGACAGGTGGTAATGCAATGCAGTACGAGGAGAATAGGGATGGGGTAAATATGTTAAGGTAAGTAATAAGTGTAGGGGGAAGGACATTTAGAATGCATCAGTGTGCAGCATTAAGATCTCTGTTAATGAGTAAGGTCCAAGCATAAATCATCAAAGCATGGGCAACTCTTTGCTGTCAAACTATTTAGAGGATGTGCACTGGCCGCTCCACTTGCCATAGTGAAAAAGTGTTTTAGATAATAAAAACTAGTGTACATTGCATTTTTTTTAATTTGTAATCAACACACATGATAATTTTACTTGTGATGTGATACTGGAGCCTCTTACAACATTTTTATTTAAATTCTATAATGTATATAGGCATGGTTAATTCGTTTCTGGGACAGTGATTTTTATTTTAGTGTTTGAGATTGTGACAAATGCTTACTTTAGTTGAAAGTAAAGTTAAGGATGCAAAATAAAACAAACATCTTGAGCTTTATTTAGTTTTTGCCATGCTTACAGTATTTGCATCAGTTACATATATTTCATACTGTCGTTAAAGCACAATTAGAATATATTTTTGTACGTGTCATTAATTTTGCTTTTAAATCATTAACTTAGGCAAAGTACAACCAGCTTCGCTCTGCCTATCGTGCTAAAAAGGCAGAGAAGATTCGACACAGAGAGCTTTCACAGCAGTACACTGCACAGGTTAAAGAGCTTGGTAAAACATCTGCTGCTCTGGAAGAAAATTTTAAGGTATGATAAATTATGTCATTTGTCACACTGCATCAGCCAAGGATCATGTAAAGGTTTAGGGTAGAAGAACATCTGACCACTCAAAATATTATTTGTGTAACAGTAAAATGACATCACTTTCTCTGATGGCAGTCATCTTTAGCAATTTTTTATGTGCATGCATAATGAAAATGCAACTCTGCATTTTATGTGCACTTCTCACTTGCACAATCCTTTCAAGAGTGACTCTCTACCTATACTGCTCACTTTTGTTTTTTTCCCTCTAGGCTGTTGGTGCCCCCTCCCCCCCCCCCCCATGACATGAAAGTAGAAAACAGGATAATGATAATTTGTTCTAATTCATCTCTAGGTTTCCATTCAGTGTCTTGAGAACATAATCTTATTAGCTTGAAACTTAAATTACTTTAGTTTGAGCAAACATGTTTGGCTGTTATTAAAATTGAGAAATGTAGCTACCTACAGCAATAGTATTTTCTGAACAAAGTTTTCCCTATACAGTGCCTTGACACTGAACTAACCTAGGATACTGATAGTACAGCCCATCCTCATAAACAAAGGCCAAAGTTCATTCCATGCACCCGCCAAACCCCATGTAAACGAATAAAAAACAGTTTACACACGATTCACAACTAATGACGTCCGAACACTTCCAAAACAAGTGCTTCACTGACGACTTTTGTTCGAACCACAACACTGTAAATGCTTCACCCACATACTACAAATACAAAAAATTGCCAGCTTTACCTAAACACTTAACCAATGCCTAAATATGCACAATATGCTAGTATATAATATTAATTTATATTTGAGAAAATTCCTGTTTTGAATAGAACAGAATATTAAAATTTATGAATGTGTCTTTGGGGTTGAGCGCTGGATAGAATGGACTTGGTCTGAGAACGGGTTGGATAGTACACTTTACTTTAGGTTCAATCTGGCTCCCAGAATGTTCATTTGGATAAATAACACTTTTAGTTCTGGAGGACCTGTGGCTCACTGAGGTTCAAGTTCTGGCCCACCTTGATTGGTTAATACGGGCTTCCATTCATCAGTCTTCTCTGCTGGTCATAAATTTGATGTTATGCATGCTGGAGTTTTGAGTTGATTGTAAACTAACTGAAGTTACACCTTTGAACTGCTTGGTGCCATCTGTGAAAGATATATAAAATATTAAAACTAGGAATTAGATTCATAAGAGATAAAGAAACATGTAAAATCCTAAACGAACAGTTTGTGTTTGAAAAAAAAATAGTTTTTTGTAGCAGCAAACACACTGTGCACTTTGGAGCATAACTTAAGAGTGCCTGGATGGCATAAAACATCTGCGTAGTGATTTAGCAAAAAACAAAACAGTCAAGTCTGACGGAGTTTCACCAGGGATCCCTAGAGAATGCTCTCACAAGCTTAGCAATCTTTTGCAGATTATATTCCAGAAATCGTTAAAAACAAGAAAACTCGGACATTCAGTAAATGGGGAAATAGTCCCAATATAAAATCCGTGAAAGACTCGTTGAACTATAGCATCACTGACGTGTAGTTGAAATCACCAGAGTAGAAAATTGAAGTTAAATGGTGGAATATGTTGAAAAAGTTATATAACTGACAGACAAAATTATTAATAAACTGAATGTCATGCATAAAAAATTTACTAACTTTTTTTAATTGGGAAAGGGGTGGATGGGGAGATTGCATCTATCGGGATCTCAAAATGGTATTCAATAGACTGCCACACAAGAGGCTTTTCTAAAAGTTGGAATATGCAGGAGTGACAGACTATTAGCACTATAGATGATACAACACAGGAGCACTATAGATGATACAACACAGGAGCACTATAGATGATACAACACAGGAGCACTATAGATGATGCAACACAGGAGCACTATAGATGATGCAACACAGGAGCACTATAGATGATGCAACACAGGAGCACTATAGATGATGCAACACAGGAGCACTATAGATGATGCAACACAGGAGCACTATAGATGATACAACACAGGAGCACTATAGATGATGCAACACAGGAGCACTATAGCATTGCTCTAGAATATGCATCAGAAGATGAGCTGATCTGATAACTGATGCTGGACCAAGCTCCATGCCACCTGGTGGCGACATTTAGTACCAATGGGTTCTAGCTAGTTTATTTATTTATTTTGTATTATTTGAGAGTTATTTGGCATTTTGATGGTTTTTGAGTCCTGTGAACCCAGCAATTGTCTATAAAGCTTCACTGACTTTCTGCCATTTCATCAGGAAAACGTCCAGAATGTCATTTGCTCCCTGTGTCTCGTGGTAATGTGGATATGTCCCATAGTGTGGAAAAATTGCTAATAAATACTGTACAATGATTTGCAGAAAGGTACTTGATTGGCCACACCAATAAATAATACGTAAAAGTCTCAATGTTCTGGAGTACCACCTCACTCGTGCATGATTAGGCAACCTACCCACAAATCAGTCTCCATTTTTCTGCAAGCCACAAGTTATCCAAACATTTGCATTCCAGGACTGAATTATGTAGTGCAAGAATCTGCCAAATTCATTTTAGTGTACACTATATTGATTTTCATAGAGACTAGGAATAAGGTTGGTTTGCTGATATAAAAGAATTTTTTAGTTCGTACATACTTGACAAAGTAGTATAACCATGACTTTATATTACTATGAAACTTTCTTTTCACCATCTGTGCTCTCTATTAAACGTATTTAGTAAAATAACTTCAAATACTGTATGTTATATATTTACACCATGTTAATTTCCCAGATCATGCTGGCTGCCCTTGGTGAAAATATTGATATCACAGTAGGAATCCTGACGTCACACGTGTTTTTATCTCCCTGTGTGGTTCATCCAGGTCCGGACTTACGCCTTGACCCCGAGGCATGGTTTGGGGCTCAACAAGCAAGGCTTAGGTATGTGCTTACTGTAGTTATTTGTGCACCATATTTATTGTTAGAATCTGTAATAATATAGCAAATGGCTAGTACTGTACTATTTTTACTAACTTGCCATTTTAACTCGACCAAGCCTTATTCTTTCCTACCTCCCCACAGAAAGAAGTGCAGGTGGTTAATAGATTTAGGATTAACATTATCTTTACAATTTTTTTAATAATGTTACAGATGGCTGCAAACCCAGCTCAGAAAACTTTGCCTACATAGCTGGAAAATGGCAGATCTTCCAAAAACTTCAAATTTTGTCACACAAGTGACAGAGTCATCCGTTACAGAGCCACATCCCACACATTTCACCACTCCAACTAAAACACCAAAATTCTCAACAGATGTGGGACACAAAAGCTTATGTCTTGTACAAACATCAGAAAATTGTACAAAGAAAAATGATCTCTCACAACTGTCCATCCTAGATGAGAGTCGATCATATACAGTTACACCTGTAAAAAAGGTAAATGTATCAAGTATTTCAGTTAATGCTGCTTCATCAGAATATGAGTCTCCTTATACAGGAAAAGGTCCAATATCAGAAAATCTTCATAGCATGAGAAATGTGAAATTGGAAAAATTTAGTAATGTCACCAACATTCCAACTCAGGAACAACAGGTTACAAAAGCTTGTACCCCAGACATTCCACAGCTTAGCAGAAGCTCTAAAAGTTTGAATGAAGCAGAACGAATCTTGACTAGTCAGCAAAGGGAACTTTCAGAAGCCAAGTACAGGCAGTACAAAGCCCTAATTTACAATCTCCAACGAGATTTAGAGTACCCTATGGTTTTTTCACCAAGTGTTCCATCATCCATGATCACAACACCAGAGAATATACCAGCCCAATATAATGACTTTGCAGGGGAAAGCGAACATGAGTCTGAAGTTTCTACATCAGAGATGCCTGTTTCTCAGGCTTCATCATCTAGAACATTGATTTCACCTGTGGGAACAGGGAGTTCTTCACAACTACTGAGTCAGTCCTTAAAAGATAAGGATTTACCTTCAGTGGCAAAAGATGTTTCAGAGAACCAAATCCCATCCATGGGTAATACTATGTCATCAGAAACAAAGTCTTCCTTAGAATTTAAGGATTTATTATTGAAAGTGATTTTGCCATCACAAGAAAATCTAAATACTTCAAAGGAACCTAATAAATTGGCAAATTTAGAGTCCCATGGAAAGAAAAGAGAAAGTCAAAAGGTAAGTATGCTTGGTGAATTTGAAAATGAAAGTGGGTCAAAGGATTGTCTTAAAGAGGAAAGGGCAAGCCATGGGTTGGACAGTGACAAAGATAAGGACAGCTGGGAGGGAAATGGTGAGGAAGATTTTATCTTTGCATTAGTGAAGAGTGAAGTAGATGATCATGACATGGATTGATTTTTTTTTAAATGGTCAGTTAAATTTTAAGTACAGTACTGTACTGTAATATGAGTAGCTATTGAAAATAATAACAATTCTAAAATTAACATTACTACTTCAGAAAAATGACAATTATGTTTTTGAAGCATAGAATCTAATTTTTTTTTAATTTTCAGTACCCCTGTTACCTCATTTTTATGGTCTTTTAACTGCTTTTAATTTCATCAGTAAATTTTTTCCCATGTTTGACCTTATATGTCCACATTCTAAAGTTACAGGTATATTTTTGACAGTACAGTATTTAAGATGAAACTGTAATTATAAGGATGCTTAATGTGTTATAGTGCATTTGGCATGGCTTGGTGTATATTTTAATATGACATTTGTATTGTATTTTGTAGCTTGCTTATGTTGTATGCTTAGTATTGTGTCCACTGTTGTACATTGGTCCAGTTTTTGCCCAACTGTTAGGTTATACTGAAGGTCTAGTCATGTGTGACACTGATTAGCATTGTTGGCTTGCTTGAAATATTATACTTATTCTTATGAAAATGACTTGAATAATTTCCACATTAATTTACTTTCTATACATCCTCAGTAATTCAGAAAACTACACAATTACAAAATAAGAAGAATACAAGTCTTCTGCTTTGACTTCTAATTCATTCAGTACAATAGGAAAAACATATTTACACACTTTTTTTAAAGTAAATCACAGTATTTTAGAAGAATGTAGATTATTACAGTTGCAATGGGGATGGAATTACTCTGAGCTATAGATACTGCATTCAGGATAATTTCAAATCTTCTGAAACTAAAAAAATTCAGTACAGCACCTGCCTCTGATTAAACTTGTGCATTAATTAGTAAATGTTTATTGGTATTGTGTAGTATTAAAACAGTGTTCTTTGATTAGATTAAGTTTCCCAATATGTTTTGAAAGGAATCACGGCATTTAAGAAATTACCTGAATGAAGTATTAATATAAGGACATTTATGGTATAAATGGTATGAAGGTTTTGACTAAGCACTGACCTGTCTGACCATTACTACAAGAATGCAAGAAATAATTAAGTGGCTAAAATTGTGTTTATTGAGGACCAAACCACAAAATGGAGAAAGTGACATTTCAGTCCATCCAGGACCTTTATCTAGTTGTGTGAGAAGAGAGAGAGAGAGGAAGGTACTGTACAGTATTTGATTTTGATGGTAAGCTAATTGACCTAATGATTTTGATCAATTAGGATGTACAGTATTCTTTAATACTGTATAGGGTAAATATTAGTGTTAAAAATATTTATGTATTCTATGCTAATGTCAAATATTCAT
>WNGS01165523.1:18704421-18725359 GCA_020271785.1 Procambarus virginalis | reverse complement strand
CTCTGGCCACAGGAGATTGTTCACGGGAGCCTCTGGCCACAGGAGATTGTTCACGGGAGCCTCTGGCCACAGGAGATTGTTCACGGGAGCCTCTGGCCACAGGAGATTGTTCCCGGGAGTCTCTGGCCACAGAGATTGTTCACGGGGTTCTCTGGCCACAGGAGATTGTTCACGTGGAGTCTCTGGCCACAGAGATTGTTCACGGGAGTCTCTGGCCACAGGAGATTGTTCCGGGGAGTCTCTGGCCACAGGAGATTGTTCACGGAGCCTCTGGCCACAGGGATATTGTTCACGGGAGCCTCTGGCCCAGGAGATTGTTCACGGGAGTCTCTGGCCACAGGAGATTGTTCACGGGAGCCTCTGGCCACCGAGATTTTCACGGGAGTCTCTGGCCACAGAGATTGTTCACGGGAGTCTCTGGCCACAGGAGATTGTTCACGGGAGCCTCTGGCCACATGAGATTGTTCACGGGATCTCTGGCCACAGGAGATTGTTCCCGGGAGCCTCTGCCACAGAGTGTTCACTGGAGCCTCTGGCCACAGGAGATTGTTCACGGGAGTCTCTGGCCACAGGAGATTGTTCACGGGATCCTCTGGCCACAGAGATTGTTCACGGGAGTCTCTGGCCACAGGAGATTGTTCACGGGAGTCTCTGGCCACAGAGATTGTTCACGGGAGCCTCTGGCCACAGGAGATTGTTCACGGGAGCCTCTGGCCACAGGAGATTGTTCACGGGAGTCTCTGGCCACAGGAGATGTTCACGGGAGCCTCTGCCACGGAGATTGTTCACGGGAGTCCTCTGGCCACAGGAGATTGTTCCGGGATCCTCTGGCCACAGGAGATTGTTCACGGGAGTCTCTGGCCACAGGAGATTGTTCACGGGAGTCTCTGGCCACAGGAGATTGTTCACGGGAGCCTCTGGCCACAGGAGATTGTTCACGGGAGCCTCTGGCCACAGGAGATTGTTCACGGGAGGTCTCTGGCCACAGGAATACCTGAATCTTTATAATTAACTTGATCTTTTTTTCCCAATTGTCTGATTACGTGGTCTAGTTCTAAGCATTTGCTGACACCATCAAGGGATGCGGGTGAGTTCCCCGGGCGTGGCAGAAACAGTTGGGTGCGGTTTCATTCACCTGATGCCCCTGTTCACCTAGCAGTTCAAGGTCAGAAATCAAAGCGATATAATTTTAGTAAATTATTATAATTTATTGGAAGTTATTGGAGAAGAAATTCCTGAAAACAAACCTAACAGTGGGCGCCTGACGGCTGAGTGGACAGCGTTTTGGATTCGTAGTCCTGAGGTTCTGGGTTCGATCCCCGGTGGAGGCGGAGACCAATGGGCAAAAAGTTTCCTTCACCCTGATGCCTCTGTTCACCTAGCAGTAAATAGGTACCTGGGAGTTAGACAGCTGCTGCAGGTTGCTTCCTGGAGGTGTGTAACAAAAAGGAGGCCTGGTCGAGGACCGGGCCGCGGGGACGCTAAGCCCCGAAATCATCTCAAGATAACCTCAAGATAGCAACTTAATTAAGGATTTATCCTGATCCCATATTACTGTATAGAGTTATCCAAACTCGGGCTAAGGTTAAGAGCATAAATATAAATTAGGGGAATTATATATAATATTATTTGTGTTAGAATTATATTTCTTAACGTGTAAGAGTTACAAATTTTGTATCTTGACGAAATATATTTCTATGGCACACACACACGTATCAACCCGTCCTCTAAGAAAGGGCGTCGCTTTTCGACCGTATGCGTTACTTAAGGCTAAACAAAAATTGTCGTACTAGAAAATGGAACCGGCTGGCGAAAGTGACGTACTGTTCCCGTTTTCTGTTTTGGGTCCTCTGGTACGTTAGTAGAGGACACTTTACAATGTTTTTTTGACGTTGGGAAACCTAAGGAGGACGGACTGCATAATATATATATATATATATATATATATATATATATATATATATATATATATAATATTATTGAATGCGACCGAAAGAGATCAATGATTCTCGCACGAATCTTCTCTATTTTCCTTCACTTGAGAAGAAAGTTGAAAAATTAACTCTCCAAAGTTCACTTTCACAATTTGATTTAGCCTGACGCTAAGAGATCCAGCGACAGCAGAAGACTGGACATGAGCGAGGCATTAAACGTCAAGCCACGCATCACTAGCCAGCTACCACCACATTACACTGCCAACACCCAGAACACAATCTGTGGCACTGGTCCGTGGCACTGGTCCGTGGCAATGGTCCGTGGCACTGGTCCGTGGAAATGGTCCGTAGCACTGGTCCGTGGCAATGGTCCGTAGCACTGGTCCGTGGCAATGGTCCGTGGCAATGGTCCGTAGCACTGGTCCGTAGCACTGGTCCGTGGCACTGGTCCGTGGCAATGGTCCGTAGCAATGGTCCGTAGCACTGGTCCGTGGCTCTGGTCCGTGGCACTGGTCCGTAGCACCGGTCCGTGGCACTGGTCCGTAGCACTGGTCCGTGGCACTGGTCCGTAGCACCGGTCCGTGGCACTGGTCCGTAGCACTGGTCCGTGGCACTGGTCCGTAGCACTGGTCCGTAGCACTGGTCCGTGGCACCTGTCCGTAGCACTGGTACGTGGCACTGGTACGTGGCACTGGTCCGTAGCACTGGTCCGTGGCAATGGTCCGTGGCACTGGTCCGTAGCACTGGTCCGTGGCAATGGTCCGTGGCACTGGTCCGTAGCACTGGTCCGTAGCACTGGTCCGTAGCACTGGTGCGTGGCAATGGTCCGTAGCACTGGTCCGTAGCACTGGTCCGTGGCAATGGTCCGTAGCACTGGTCCGTGGCACTAAAGTGAAGCACTTATCCAATCCTGAATCTCCCGACAAGTGTTCCAGTGGCACCAAAAGTGCCTATCTTGTACTATACAAGCACTTGAGTGCCTTATACAAGCACTTGAGTGCCTTATACAAGCACTTGAGTGCCTTATACAACCACTTGAGTGCCTTATACAAGCACTTGAGTGCCTTATAACCGTCTCACAAGTCCCTCACGTTTGTTGACCAAATGCTTGAGTGTTTGTTGATAAGTCTCGAGTTAGAAGATCAAGTTAGAACGAGAACTGATAATATTCTCGCCTGGGGGGCTGGATTTTGTTCAGATAGTACTTATAGCTGGTTACTGCGCCCCCCCCCTACCTGCTGGGGGGTTGTGGTGGAGGGTGGGGGGCAGGGTGGTTGAAGGGGGGCGGCGGGCCACCCACTCCTCTGCTCTACCTGCCACCTTTAAGAAAGGATCGATGATGGGGTCCGCTGTGGTGGCAGCGAGGCCACGTCTCTCTCACTCCAGCATCCCTCCGCGGAGTACCGCGGCTCTAGTGACTCAGCTGACTCAGGGAGGCTGGGAGTCGCATCTGGATGAGATGTAGGCCTGGGTGTAGGCCTATCAGATGGGGGAAAGGTGGGCTTCTAGAATCAGTTTTGGGGTGGAGGTGGCAGCGGCGCGGGTGAGTCATACCATGAATGAGAGGACGCGGGGTTGCCAGCCGTACAATGCCCACAACTTCCGGTGTTTATAATACAACTTTTCGAGCCTAATTTCGATTCGAAAGTCTCTCCTCCGTGCCTGATCGTTCGCGTTATGTCGATCTCGTCGTGTCAAGACCAGAAACGTTCCTGCCCACGATGCCTATTGTAAGTATGGCGGGGGGGAGTGGGGTGGGGGGTGGGGAGGGAGGGGTGGAATGGGCTAGTTTCAAACTCCACAAAATTTGAACCTTTACTTCACAACTCAGTCCAGAGGCCGTCGACGCCGCCGTCGGCCTGGGCTGACCCCTGGCCAGGTGGTAGTTGTGGGGACAGGTGGTAGGGACGAGGTCGGGGGTGTGGGACAGGTGGTGATGGGGGAGGTGACTAGGCTAAGGACAAGGAGGTGACAATACTCATCAATTTCAAGTATAAGTTTATTGAGGTAACGAAATACCTGTCAAAAGGACAGAAAAACATAGGCTATGGTATGAGGTATACCAGGTATCAACCAGGTATCAACCAGGTCGACCACCCCTAACATGCTTACATACCTGTGAGGACGGGGGAGTGGGCGCAAGCTCTGGGTACCCGCCTGCTACTTCGTCTATTCTGAGGCTCAAATTCTTGGTTGAATTTGTACATTAAAGTTGTGGATAAGCGACGAACCCCCAGTTACTAGCTGACAACCGCATTAGCCACCAACGTCCCCCTGTTGTTGACCAACAGACCCCGTTACCAAGCGATAACCCGCCGTTACCATGCGGCAAACGCCCCGTTGTCAAAGAACCCCATCTGTGTCACGCAACAGCTCGCCGTTACTTACGCCGTTACGTATATATATATATATATATATATATATATATATATATATATATATATATATATATATATATATATATATATATATATATATATATATGCATATATATATATATATATATATATATATATATATATATATATATATATATATAATATGAGGTACCATCTCTGGTGCAATTGTAGGGACCCATAGCCTCGGAGAAGAGAATAAAGAATATTTAGAGACGACAAAAAATATATATATTTTTATTACATACACACAAATATATAACAATTAAACAATCAGCGTTCGAAGACCTCGTCCAGCTCCTCGAAGGTTGGGTGCGTACCCAGGATACAGCACGCATTTCCCCTCTGAACTGCGACACTGAGGCGCTGGAACAGGAAACTGGCTGCTCGTGGGTCTCTAGTTTTCCCAATGAGTTCCTCACCAACCTCCTTTAAAAACTTGAGTGCACATTTACCCCAGGCGCCCAGAGTCTCTGAGCCTATCGGCACGAACCTGTAACAACGTTCTAGGTTTCTGTACTTGTGGATTTTCTGGGTCTCCCTGAAGGTGGCTGCCCCACCTCCCTCCGCTGAGCTGTAACGTAAATAGGTATCAGCCAATGTAGATGCACAGGTGTAATCCCATACGACCTGTTTACCTTCCCTTCATGGCTGCAGGGTGACTCCATCTGGGCGTTTTTGGTTGTTGTCAGGTCTGCACAACTGGGGTTCCCTTTGTGCTGGACACCCAGCTTAGGCCAACCCTGGGCAGCCTGTGTCCGTCCTGTACCCCTAACCGTTCCCACTGCAAAGTTGGGTGAGGCTAACCGTAGACCTCTGGTCTCGAACCTCGGACCGACAAAAAACAGTCTCTTATAAATATAGATTAGCGGTGTTTGTAATTTCTTCGAAAGTCGTGTAAATATCTGTTCTGTCACATATTTCTACCTAACCTGTTTAATTCTGGCAGCTATTTTGTTACGATGTACTTATCTCAGTGTCCGGTCTGGGTCTGTTTTCCTGTGGGTGCCTCACTGCTGCCCTCCAGCGGCCGTGGCTGGAACTAAGACAATAGAGTATTTGTTGTTTGATGTCAGTGAGAGAGAGAGAGAGAGAGAGAGAGAGAGAGAGAGAGAGAGAGAGAGAGAGAGAGAGAGAGAGAGAGAGAGAGAGAGAGAGAGAGGGACATGTTTTGTAAGGAATAATTCGGGTCCTTGGGCTCTGCCTCTTAGTTACTGGAAGTCTTGTGCTACTGCACGCGAACCATTCGTGCTCCGTCATATCTACAGTTAATTAAGAATGAATGTGAGAGGAGCTGACTATGGTCCGTCCCACTTATTCCAGGAGTTCTATTTCTGTGTGTGTGTGTGTGTGTGTGTGTGGTGTGTGNTATGGTGTTCATGTGCCCTGTTAGATTTTAGTTGATGTTATGTCCATATCCACATTCCCGTACCGACCGGTTGAGAGATGGAAAAAGAGCCAAAGCTTAAACCCCTGCAAGCACAACTAGGTGAGTACATCCTTCTCTGATTCCCTCAAATGGTTTTCTCTCACACTGAAATGCACTTCTGGCCTTCTCTGCCAAAGCATATGGAAGTGTACTGGGTAGGTGGGTGTTGGTGGGATGAGCATGTGGGAAATTAATTTTTTATTGTGCATTTTTAGGTTGTTAAGGTAAGTTATGGTTATTGAAATGTGTAACAAACAAATAATAGATCTCATACCTTCCTCAAGTACTGGGAGCTTGACAGCAAAGATTAACCTCATCCAACCTGGTGAAGAACAGTACATCCTTGTTCCAGGATTTATGTACAATCCTGCATCTAACAGCTCTCCGTATAATGCTGAAATAGTGCACAGTGCTTAAAATAAGGTATTTATCTTGGATGTATAATTTATCTATCATATAATTTAAAACATCATAATAATAATAATATTAAAATATCAAAATTAGTCTTTTCCCTATGACTGGGGAAAAAATTTCCTGGGACTGTACAGAATATGTTATACAACTGGTGATGCTCTAGAACTCTAGGTACTATATAATAAAAAAATCCCAGGCAAATACTGTGTAATGTGCAAAGCCTCTAGCTTACAAAAACAAAATGCATTATCTGAATGTATAGATGCTATCTCATGTTTTAGCCCCTCGAAGGGTTCATACTGCATTACAGGCTGCCATTTTTTTGTTTTTAAGAATACAGATTCAGTTCAAATAGATCATAGTCAGCCATGATTTCACTTTAACTTTTTCTCTGTGGTATTGCAAAACAGACATGTAGAAATCCTTCTCGGGTTTATCCATGTGGAATATTCATTGCAACATGTCCCAGATGCCACAACAATGGCTGCAGTTATATGCCATCTACACAGCACTTGTAAATGTTACATTACCACTTGACAAGTTGAATCATGAGATGGCAGGCATGCAGTCAGATGATGCAGTTTGCATTTTGCAACTAAGATGTATGTAAAGTACATAATTTTGGGTAACAAGAAAGAAGATGGTGTTTTTTTATGTTTATTCAGTTTAGTTGCAGCCACTGGATGTTAGAAAGGGCACGATTATGTCGTGATAGGTTGAAACGAGGATGCTTGTCACATTCAAATTCAAATTTTTATTTAAAAGAATGTGTACAAAGAACATAAGAGTAATTAATGCACAATTGTGGGGATATGCTGCTGGCAGAATCAGGTGGGATGTAGTGCTGAAGGTGGCCAGAGACAGAGAGCTTGTATGCTACCTGGATTTGAGAGCCTAGTTTGAGTTAGGCAGGAGGTGAAAGGCTCAAATAAGGACGAGAGCAAAGAGTTCAAATGTAGGCTGGAGTGGAGAGCCCAGATGAGGGGTGAGAGTGGGGGGAGCTTGAATAAGGTTGGGATTGGCTGTCTGCTTTTTAGCAGGGCTTGTAGCGTCTTGTGTGAAAGTTGGAGCTAGACTGACGATGCGGTATTCTCGACCATGTTATATCTGTGTCCACCTGACCTTGTGTTGAACACAGCTTACTGTTTACTTGGCTGGTTAATCCTCATTTGGTCTGATGGGAAACTCACGGGTTACAAATCCACAGGAGCCATTATGAGGATTCAAACCTATGCGCTGGGTGTTCCCAGGCACCTGCTCCAATGTTCGCTCCTGTGGATTTGTTCATTAAATATCACGATACACCGTAATGTGATTTCTCCATGTACTCACAGGTTACTTTTGGTTGTCCCAAGTGATTAGTAAAAATGTAATGGGGAACATATATTAATGTAATTACAGATGTCATTAATGATTAGTGAATAGAGCGCAGGTGTCATTAGCGATTATGGGGATTATTGGGAATGAATAGAATTTCTTGGAACGTGAAATAGTTTGGGGATAATTTAAGTAGCTGGTACATTAGAGATCATGTAGTTTTCTACAGGTACTTGCACAATATGTTCTCCACAAAATTTAATTACACATAAAATCTCTCTCATACCCAAAATTTAGCATTCTTCTCTTTACTGTAATCTTGTCTACTTTCTTGCCCATTGCATGTAAGACAACTGTCAGATTCCTTGGCACAAAGATATGCATAAAAATTCATTAATATTTTCTGTTGTGTAAGCTCTAGTTAACAAAAACTGTGCATAACCTTACCCATCTCTTCCTCCTCAGTTTGCTGTTTCATGAATGCCTGGACATTAAACCACACAAAGAGACCTGCTTTTGACTTTTTAACTGTCACACCCATCTTCTCTAAATGTTCAAGCGTTATCTTGTAATTCTGAGCAATCCGTTTCTTGTTAGTTGGAAGGAAATATTCATCACACCAAGCTATGCAGGAAAAACATATGAAATTGACTGAGATACACAAAATGTATTTAAAAATACAGTATATACTGTACCTTATTTTGAGTCAGTGAAAAGAATAGATTTTTTCATGAGTAAATTATTTTACTACTGCAGAAAGTATTATGGACAATCAATCAGGAATGTATATGGCATTGATGCCACATGGATGGAGGCATCCCAGTAGGCTATTTCAAGGTGCTTGAGATTCACTGTAAAAAGGGTCAATCCTCCCAGTGATACTCACCAACCAACCCATAAGCCAATCAAATTAAACATTTACTCTCCACGATCACCAGGTAGCAGTACTGCTGTGAAGCAGGTCTTTTCTATCATCTCCCACCAACCTGGTACATAGCCTGACATTGATGGGCAAGTATGTGATGTCATGGAGATTCTATTAGGCTTGGGCTTAAAAAATAGGCCCATCTGAATATCTGTTACCTTGGCTGGATCAGTTTTTAATGTAAAGATTCCTAAATATTTTAGAATGCTCCAACAAGGCAGCCTTAGCCCCTATGGCCTCTTTGCTGTATGTCTTCCTGTACTGGAAGTGATAGAATAATTATGCTCAGTAATATATGTAGTGTGGGGCAAAGGCATTGATGTTATTTATTTTCTGTTTTAAGAGTTTTTAATGATTCTATGGTCATTAACTATTTGAATCATTATTATCTGGATTTTTATATATCATAGCAATATACAATGAGGAGTCTTCAGATTTACTGCGAACAACATCAGTACAGTACCAGTATCATTAAGAAGGGTGGCGATGGCATGCTGCATGATGAGTGGAATATTCTTAAAGGCAGCAGCGTTACTCAGGCAGGCGAGCACTTCATCAGAAAATGTTATAATTGTTGCAAAACGTGCCCCAGCAAAACCAAAGTCCTGTTTCAGTTGATTAACTTAGAATTTGGACAAAAAACATTTTTAATTTGTGAATCACTTAAAGGAAAGGTTTATTTCATAATAATATATGTACTGTATATGTAACCAGCTGCTACAACCCATGGTGACAACAAGGTGTTCTTGGAGAAAGGAGAAAGAGCAGATCAAGCTTTAATGGCAATGGGTCCCATTCTGTAAAATTACATACTATACTTTGTATGGGACAGTGGGTCCCATACAATATACATACTGTATTCCACATCTATAGTTGCCATGTAAGAATAAGCAAATATGAATGTATATACAATTTATTTTGAAGACTAAAAATATTACTTACCAGATAAAATACAACTGTTCCATAGTTGAAAAAATATGTTTTGATTGTATTACAGTTTTAAAGTTTTTAAAAAATTTTAAAGAATAAAAAAAATTGTGTTGAATATAATGAAATGTCTCATTCTGGTGGGTCCTTAAGTTGCTCCTCATTACTGCTCTTCTCTTCTGTGTTATTCAAGGGTTGTTGCATTGGCAGAATGCTGCTAACTAGCCGCTAACGAGTGTGTGCACGGTTGTCCCGGGTTGCAAATGTTGCCCATACAGTTGCTTGTTTTGCACCATCTTACCTTTCTGGTGTTTTCTCTTTTGATTAAATGTGGTGCTGTAGTACCCCCAGACTCCCCTTGTCTCTACTGAGGGAACCAGATTCTAGTACAGTCCTGCCTTCCAATATGTGCTTGTGAATTTTAGGTTGGTAGCTTGGGAGTCACCAAAAGAACCCGCCAGAAAAAGGAGTTTCATTACATTTAACACTGGATTTTTGCCATGCCTCATAGTGATGCATTATCATACCAAATATGAGGAGGCAAAACCAGGGGTCCTGAAGATCAAGAACAGATATCAAGAATCTCTGGTTCTGATATGAAATACAAGGAAGAGACCTAGGGCTCAAACCTTAGTTACTGGAAACCACAAATCTAACTCCTGTGACTCTTAAGAGATAGAGAAAGCCGAGAGATGTCTGGTTCAAAGAATATCCATTTAGACAAATTTGCCAATACCTGGAAAGATACACACTTAGTCCACTGACAAGATACAATGAAAAAATATATGAATTGATGAATGGGCCCAGTGCTCATACCTCCCTAAATCCATCTGTAGAATTATCGCTACATTTACCAAATTAAAATACGAGAATTAGATAATACACAATGTGATATTCTTTACTGTATGTTGTACAGTATTAATGTTAACATAAATATGATGCTTCATTACTAACCTTGCTCACTGCCCAGAGTATGTGCGTGCGGTGTGGGTCAGGCAGGTCCAGAGTTAATGCACTTCGGAATGTAGAATCCTCATCAAACACGCTCAATGCATAAATCTCATCGCAGATGAAGTGAATCTGATGCCTAAAGACGGATTTGAAAGCTGGTGATTACCTGACTGTTTTCTTTCTATGTTAATGAAAGAAACATATTAATTTACATAAATTACACCTGAAAAATTAGAGCCTTAACAGCAAAATTACAATGTAGGAATAAATTGATTTACCCGGTAACCCCTGAACTGTACAGCTATTTAAAAGTGCAGTACTACATCTGGGGTTCACATAACTTAAAAATAGTTGACTCATGTGAGAAAAAAGTGCATAGGGCAAGTTAAAAACTCATATGGGAAAAAAGTGCATATGGCACTTGGAACACGAGAAAATTTGCAGATAGACGTAGCAAGGGTTAAACAATGTACTGACTGGAAAATTTGAATCTTAAATAATCTGAATCTTTGAATTTGAATCTTGAATAAATTGCAAAATACTAAAATGAATAAAACAATGCCTAAAGCAAAGAATTTTTTTTTAATTATCAGGGGAAAGTGCCAAGCCATTATTGCAAGACTTTATTGCACTGGGAAGGGGGTCAGGATAAGGATTTGGGATTGGGATTTCCCCCATCCTACAAGGTAGGATGGGGGAAAAAATGGTGCCCAGCCACTTTGATGGTCGGGGATTTAATCAAAGAAACCAAAAAGTTGTCCTAAATGGAAATGAATCTGATTATAAAACTGTGGAGTGGAGCACTGCAAGGTTCCATCTTGAGGCCACCCTTTTTTACCATATACATTACATCAATGACATAAGATATACCTGATTTACTTATTGTAATATGAATATTACAACCTCCATCATCAGATTTTAAGGAGGTCCCAGTAGTACAGTCGGGTTCATTACCGACGCACAATCAAGAATTCCTGGTTTGATTCCCAGGCGGGACAGAAATGGTTGGACACATTTTCTTTCACCTAATGCCTCTGTTAACCTAGCAGCAAGTAGGCACTCAGGAGTTAGTCAGCTTCTTGTGGGGATGCATCCTGGGCAGGGTCAGTAATTCGACTCTGGGGAGACCTCGATAAAAAGCTTAACGTGTATGAATACACTTTGGCTTCCTGTCCCTCGACACAGTGAATTATTTACAGATGACACTAAGATGTATGGTGAAACAGGAAGCAAGAAGATATTAAGGTTTTACACTTTACATCCCCAGTAACTCCACAAATAATCAGAAGACTGGCAAATGTTTTTCAATATTACAAAATACAAGACCTTATATGTAAGGCATAATAATGAACATCAAAACTATAATACCAACAACACCATCATGCAGCAGACTAATGAAGGACACACAAGTTAGAAGCCATCAGTCACTGAAAGTTGCTCAACAAGTGGCTGTTGCAGTAAAAAGCAAACCAAACATTATAAATAGTCAAAGAAACCTTTGACATCAACAAAAAGAAAATGTTTATTCAACTGTATGGTTCTCTGTATTGATCCAGACCACTTCTTTAAAAGGTCAAATGTAATGCATACAAGAAGCAATGGCTTCGAGCTCAACAAGCCACAATGCTGAACAGAAAACAAAAGATAATGTATTGCCCATACGGTTATAAACCCGTGGAATTGCCTACCTGCTGAAGCTCTAAATGTCAAAACATTATTTCAGTTCAAAATTCTGTTGGAAATAATTCTCAGAACAATGGGGGATCTTTGATAAGCTGCCAGCTTCCTGTCCCCAGTAAGGCCACTAGAGACAGACAGTGGCCATCAGGTACATATTTAAATTGTCTCACACAGCTCTTGCCTGGCCTGTAGCATACTTACACTTTCAGATGCCATAGCATTAAATACATTTAATAAAGAAGAAATTAGTAAATTTTGCAATGAGTGAAGTTAAATTGAGGAATGAAATAACTGGAGTGAATATTCAGGTGAAAAATGTGCACCTCATATACACATTTGAGTCATGTATGTGTTGGGTATGTTTTATACATTGCACACATACGTTCATGGGTGCATGTGTAAGCATTTACCTATTAAGTGTCCACTGGTAGCAACATCTGGCATATAGTCTCCACCTCCTAGCTAGTGGTGCTTAGTGCTATTATATATATCTTTTGATATTCAAGGTAATTGGATTGAAGTGCAATCCATAATTTTTTTTTGGTGCACTTCACTTCCTTATCATTCACACTGCATATGAAGCTTTTCTTGCATTTCTTCACTTATTTTCATTTATATTTTCAACCCCAAATCTATATCATCTTATTGTCCCTCTCTATGATATCTCCCTTTCCCCCATAGCATATTAAAATTTCTAATCTAAGGAAAGTGGATACAGCAGGTCAAAGATTTCTTCCTCTTTCTTGTTCAATATGAGATCCAGCAATGATGAGACATCCCTTTGCCTTACTCTTGTGGCCTGCTTAATGTGCTAATGTATAAAGGCCTTCAGGTTGAAGTATATAAGGCTGCAAATGCATATACAGTGTCATCTGTTCTTGTCTCATAAGCCTTTATTTCTATTTTTTTCTTTTTGCAGGGATATTCCTGTGCAGGCCCTAAGCCTCTGGCTGGCCCACTAATTCTGTCTACTGATTTCCCATTAAAGTTACACAGTACCAGCAATCTAGTATTATCTTAGATTGCTAAAAGAATGTTAAAAGTCCCTCTTGCATGTTAAATAGTTCCTGTCTTACTCATATTTTACTTGCAGGTGGGCTGTATCCCAGCCCGTCCTCCTAAGGTTTCCCAACGTCAAGAAAACGGTCAATTTAAAGTGTCCTCGCCTAACCTACCAGAGGACCTAAAGCAGGAAACGGGACAGTACGCCACTTTCGCCAGCTGCTTCCATTTTCTAGTACGACAATTTTTGGCCTTATGTAACATATACGAGCGAAAAGCAACGTTCTTTGTAGGAGGACAGGTTGTGTAGCCAGTCATAATTATTACTTTATCTACTTGGTTCTCGATCTACAATGCTACACTATCTATATCTCGTAGATTATCGAGTCCTGAATTAATTTTTTTGCTTAAGTATTTTTTCATCAGCTGTGTACCTCTTTTGTTGTGTGTGTAATATGCAATTCTCTTTTAATCTAAATTTTAAAAACCCTACATTGAATGTAATGAAATGCTTCATTTTTTAGCAGCCCTGGTGACTTCTGAAGCTGAGATTGCTCCATAGTAAAAAGCCATATCAGTCAAGTTAGTTCTGTTTGGCCTATTGGAAACTAGAGCCAGAACATTGCCTTATCATAGAGTGATGATTCACCACCCCACTGTAAAAAAAAAAATCAGAAATTAAGCAAAGTTTTACAGACAACTGGAAGGTTCACAGAAAATGATGCCTTGAAACTGCATCCCCCCAAAAAAAATCCCAAATGATTCACACACAAAAAAGGATTTACTCAAACTAGCTTCAAACTCATTATTACCAATTACCACCACTGGGTGGACTGGCTGCAGTCCTCAGCCAGTTCCCACTCTCAGTTCTAGAGCTGATGAACAACCCCATGGCAAACTGATTAACGTGAAGGAGGGGGATCTCAGGGAGTCACTGGGACTCCTCCAGAAAGAGGCATTTCATTACATTCAACACTGGGTTTCTGGGTGAGAGCCTCCCTCACCCAGGGAGGCTCTCCCTGGTCAATAGGAAGCCTAAAGATTAACATTAAAAATAATTACCAGGTTGATAGGGAGCCTCAAGCTTCCCACCCACAGAGAACAAAAATGGGAGGAGAAATGGCAGGCATTTGGACAAAGAAGAGAATCCATGTCAGGAGACTTAGCCCAAAGCAACATAACCGACTGGCACCAGGAACACTAAAAATCAGGATGCTAGAACTTTGTTAGAATACCAAAACCCCCAAGCCCAAATATGAGTCCAGGACATGTTGGAGAAGATTAGTCAAAGCTGTAGACTTTCAAACATCATGAACACAAAGGTAGAATGAAGGCTGGCTACACTTGATGACATTGCAGATGACTTGAGAAATGAAAGCCTTGAAACAGAGGATCAAGGAAAGAAGGGTCAACCAGCAAAGCATCCACCGAGGCCTGCAGTGGCCTGCAGCAAAGAGCTGCCATCGAACACAACAAATGATGCACCCTGGGCCTAACCAACCAAGCATCAATAACCAAAAGACCCCTCTGGAAGCATACTGACTCATTCTTTGCCAGAAAAGAAGTAGAGAACTGCACATAAGCAACATGCCCATGAGGACCAAAAGAACAGGACCCCTGCCTCTGGAGAAGAGCTTGAGGTCCCACAACACTATAGCAGGAGGTGAGAAACTACCAAAAGACAGCCTTGAGAAAGATATTATGAGCTAAAGGGGAAACTGTAAACCAAGGTGAGGATAGTAAAACCAAAACCTGGTCAAGAGACCAGGATGATTCAGGAGGAGCATGAGCAGGCTGGAGGTAGCAAAATGCGTTAAAATACTTGTGAAACAGCACCATGGAAGTGTTGAATCTGAGCATAAGCAACAATGGCTCCACCAATGATGAATGATAAGAGACGACAGTATTAAACATGAGAGGCCGATCAAGAAACAATCAAGACCAAAAGAACAGGACAACCCTGACCAAAACTGAAGAAAGACAACAGGAAGTGGCAAAATGAGCACCATGCAATGTCATATTGCAGCCAAGAGGAAAGTTGCAGGTGGGACACCAACAATCCAGCTACCTGGTTGCTATACAAATGGTAATAGACATGCATAAAAAACACCAGACACGAAGAGCAGAGAAGTTCGAACCAACAAAGAACATTACCAGGTCGATCTGCTGAAAGAGGTAGAGCTGTGGAAACACCCTGGTTTGGACACTGGGTCAAAAGTTCCAAAAATCAAGGCAGGGTCAGAAACCAAGGAACCAGAAGTACAGTACTGGTATCGCTCTCCTTGAGCATGACTCCAGAATGAAGAGCACCTGAAGCTCAAATGAATGGGGCAAAAGGTATGTGCACCTCCACCAGTCCAGTCGAAAGGCATCCACTGCGAGAACCGCGTGATCATGGAACAAAGGCACATAGGAGGGAAGGAGCTGGTTCCATACTCATGGAAAGAGGGCCACCTTGGGGCGACCGAATGTCTCGTAGAGCCAACAGATCACATCATCAACGGTTCACTCCATGGAAACGTGGAAACATTAGAGCATTGAAAAACCTCCACACATGAACTGCATAGAGAACCAAACACCAAGAAGCCAGAAGCAGAGTCACTCCAAATAATTGGTTCCAAAGGCAATGAACTGACCCCTCCTGCTTGGAGGCAATGAACCACTGTAGAGCAGTCATCATGGTTTGAACCACCCTACAAGTTTTTTTCTGGTAGGGTGGTGAACTGTTACTGTCTCCATTTGCCTCTAAGGGAGTCAGATTCTGGTTCTGGTTCTCAGTAGGTTAAACAGAATTTTCATGATTGATGTGACATTTAATTATGGAGCATCTCTGCCTCAGGAAGCCACCAGAGGGCTACCCCCTAGAAATTACATGTGCATGCATAAAATAGCATGTGATATGTAAAAACGGGATGTGTAATAAACAACCTGGCACAGACATCCATCAGTTGAGCGACAAGGGATGGAGGATAGATATCCCCAAGGGGGTTATGGGGATTGATGAGAATAAAGGCCCTAACTCGACGTCCCTCTGTCTTCAGTTTCTTGATGCAGTGTTCCAGAGAATTTGCCTCTAGGCTAAACCTCACTCCATTTGAGTCCTCCTGTATGAAGAGTTCAAAAGAGGAGAATTAGTAAGTACCTGTACAGTATAAATTAAATATTATACTGTAGTTGTTTATGTTTATACAGTATTATTAGAGAAAGAAAGGAGTCTATACAAGCAATAAGATGTGATGGGTGAATACCAGGATAGTCAAGCTAAAGGGCCACCCAAAATTGGGAGTGCTATAATAGGTGATGTTAATTATTTGGAGGTGCATTGAACACAATACTGTAATTAATTTAAGAGTAAAATCATCTTAGATTCAGAAATGCAATATACCAACATTAACAAGTACACTATATACTGTATGTCATACATATTTCAATCCAAAAACAAATATGTACTGCATTTCTCATCATAACTATGGGTACAGTTTTATATAATAATGATAAAGTTTATTCCTGTAAAAGTACATACATTCAAAATGAGTTGCAAACACAATGTTGGATTTCTAGATATAGCTAGTACATACTATGCCTAAAGCCACACTTACACACAGCATTTCGAATAAGATGTGGGGAAAAACACATACTAAGACTTAAACTAACTGAGATCAAAAGTATAAATTGAATTGAAAAAAGGAGAAAAAATTATGATAATTACATGATTATGATTATATTACATTATGTGATAATTTTCATTACATCTCAAACAGAAAATATATCAACATAGGTTGCAGACGATGAGTGACAATATCGTGGCTTAAGATATGGAGACTAAACCACACAACAGAAAATGAGGAGACGACGACGTTTCAGTCAGTCCTGGACCATTATCAAGTCGATTGTGATGAGACGAGGGAGGCACGGGCATTAAGTAAGGCAAGAGAAAGGTAAGGAGGAGGAAATCTTAGAGGAAGGTAAGATCAAGGCAAAAAGTACAGATGGGATAGGTGTAATAAAGGGGTGTAACATAGGTTAATAGGCTGATAGAATTTAAAATGGAAAAAAAAAACATTTACACATAATGGAGTGGGGAAGGAGTGAATATAGGTGCCACAGGATTCTAGTGAAGTCAGATAAAGATCAGGATCTTGGAGTGACTTACAAGCAATAGGTTACCTTACAATAGAACCATATATAGTAATTAACAAAGTGTATGGTGCTTATGCAATGGTAGAAAATCTCTTATAGCATTCAAGAACAATGATAGTGTGATGATAAGTTTGTTTATTACTTATGTGCAACCAATATTAGAATATGCAGCTGTGATATGGTGCTTGCATTTAAAAAAATACGTGCAACTATAATATAAAGAGTACAACAGCATACAACAAAATGGATCACACAACTCAAACAGTTGATTTATGAAAAGGTTAGGTTCCTTAAAACTTCCAAAAAGTACACATTATACACATGTACAGTATATAAAACAATTTCAGTGTAAATGTATTCATACCTTTTCATGGATGAATGAAAGAAATGATATATATACTGTACAGTATTAGGGAAAGATAAATATATTTGATAAGACTTATATTTCCATCCATCCATAGTAACTACTGTATCTAAATGTTAGCATCATTAGTTTATGACAATTCTGGTGCATTGATAGTTAATATTTCCTGGTAATTGATAGTTAATATTTCCTGGTAATTGATAGTTAATATTTCCTGGTAATTGATAGTTAATATTTCCTGGTACATAATTGACAAACTCTGCAATATGACTTGCCTTGTCAGACAACACTAGAGGCTCGACACAGACATCTGAAACGTCACGGACGTCTGTGAAGATACGAGCATATACTGGAGTTGGTGTTATGATGACATCTCCAGCATCACACAGAGTATGGGCTAAGGCGTCCAAGCATGATGTTACTCCACATGCTAGCACCAACTAAGTCATGTGAGATGATAGCTATTTTAATTATATTGTAAGATTAATATAAAGGGGCATACATGTGCTTGCTGTACACTGTTTACAGTTGAGCATCAGTTGACATTAATTACCTCGAAAAAGTACTGTACATTATTTTCTTGGATTTGCCTTTTAAACAAGATAAAAAGTAATGTAGAGTGTAGTAAAACACTCCTTTTCGATCTGGTCTCTAAAATGTTACTTAAGCAAGAGCTATTTTGGTTCACATGAACTATATTCCTATGCAAGGCTCTCAGTGACTTAGAGCCCACCGACTCAGCCCGACTAGCCAGACAATTATACTGTATGTTTGAAAATGGTGTTGTCAGAGAAAATAATTGATTAGGGAGAAATCCTTTCTCTATTTTTTTCTAGTTATATACCCTAAACTCAATCCACCACTGAGGGACCAGCTTGCTATGACACACACATGTGATAATTGTATAATTATACACAACTGTATAATTGGCACTAAGCGTGCCAATTAGTACTCTGCTACACCCTACAACCACTAAAAGAATATACAGGATATTTTTTAATAAGCAATCATTATATACTAAAATAACTAGTCTAATATAACTCTTGCATAATAATTTCATACTAATCTTAATAATGTTTGGTAATCTGTCAACTGTGATAGTTTAAGAATACAGTAGTCAAATATTGTAATTTTTATTCTGTACTCTGACCTTATAAATTCAAGATTTGGCTCTAATGAAATTGGTGTAAGAGCAGTTTAATATATATAATGTACAAGTGCTACAAACAATTACAGCTGTTATATGCATCATTTACATTATACAAAAATCAAGAATGCTTACATTGCTTGGCAGGATGGCCTGCCTGGGGTGAAGGTGCCTGTTGAGAAAATTTGCCACTGCTTCCCTCACTTTCAAAGAACCTAACCAAGGTGCATAGTGTAGGTGCTGGGTCAGGACATTGAGGGCATCGCCCTGCATTAACCTTCTGGTCAACTCCTCATTCATTAGGCAGGTCACTGATGTGCCCAGATTCACTGTACCCTATTTGCAGAAATCATGTCATAAGTAAATTGTTCGGCTGCAATTGTGATTTCAGGTTTCAGGCAAATCATTATCAAGCTGTATATGACTATAACTGAATTAATATGCTCTCCTATACAGTACTTGAAATATAGAATGCCACATTGCTTTTATAGTTTAAGATAATAATTTATTAAAATTTAATAAAAAGGGCAACCATTGCTAATTCCAAAAAAAAAAAAAATTTTGAATTTTATATACACCAGAGTACAGCAGAACTTATTAGGCAACACCCTTAATTAACACAAGCTTGGCAATCCAACTTTTACTCATTTCTCAAGAAATATTGCTAAAGTAAAAATGTTAAGCTGTCATCATTATAGCCAACTTACTTGAGGATTTTGTTTAGCATCAAATGGATTTTCAAGTACTTTAGCAAAGGTGTCATATAGGAAGTCCTTGTAGGATGCAGTCTTTGACCCCCTGGCAGAGAGGAGAGCATTATCCACTTGCTGTGTTGCTGTTACTGAACTCATCGTCTAACTCTTCTTAACACCAGTGCTTGCACTTTTGCTGACTCTTGGCTTAAGCTTTTGCTGAAAATATGTTTGAGAAAGTTAACAAAATGCATCATAATATTCTAGTGGACAATGGTCTACATCCTAGGTTCACAACCAATGGACATGGGTTCAGTCACTGGGCAGGAATACAATTTTTTATGAAATTTTTACATGACAAACAACAGCAGTAATACAGGGTATAATAATTAATAATTCATTGTGTTAGGGGACAGGCAGCCAGTGTTAGGCTTATATCGAGGTCCTCCTAAGGTCGGACTACTGATCCCTGGATGCAACCCCACAACAAGCTGACTAACTCTTGCATACTTATTTATTGCTAGGTGCACTAAGTGATAGGAAACAATTGAGATTATGCTACCGGGATGAACAAGATGGTTATGGGGCCCAGAGGATGGTTATTATAATAATAATAATAATAATAATATAATAATAATGAAATAGTTTTCATTTGCAAAAAGGTATAATGGGTTGGTGAGATTACATAAGACTGGTATTTATTCATTCATGCAAAGCCACTAACACGCATAGCATTTAGGGCAGGTCCTTATTAATATAACATATCAGATAAGATATGACAGTACATCGTTATGGAGCCCACAAGATGGTTATGGGGCTCAGAGGATGGTTATGAAGGCCACAGGATGGTTATGAAGGCCACAGGATGGTTATGGGGCTCAGAGGATGGTTATGAAGCCCACAGGATGGTTATAGAGCCCACAGGATGATTATGAAGGCCACAGGATGGTTATGGGGTCCAGAGGATAGTTATGGGGCTCAGAGGATGGTTATGAAGCCCACAGGATGGCTATGGGGTCCAAAGGATGGTTATGAAGCCCACAGGATGGTTATGGGGTCCAAAGGATAGTTGTGGGGCCCACAAGATGGTTATGGGGGCCATAGGATGGTTATAGGGGCCACTGTAAGCATATACAGTAGTAAAGTACAGTAGATTTCTCTTTAGGTATACACCCTGCTCGTTGCTGAACGTTAACTTAGGGCCAGGACAGCACACCACACACACACCTGACAGCTACAGTATAATATGCTAGCTGTACCTTGACTTACTAGTTATCGAGGACACTGTTAATGTTAAGAACCTGCCAAAAGGGTGTCGGTGTTCCGTGTGGCTTGTTATCTCGCTTCATTATCCACTTGGAGTGGTACATGGCCAACTGCCAAACCTAGACCAGGTACTATATATAGTAAGGCAAGACACACATTATAATATTAGTTCAATAATATATCATACGTAGTCAGGTAAAACAGATACATAAAAGGAATAAAGTTTGTTAAGTGTGTTTTTCAATGACAGGCTTACCCGGTTTGTAAGAGTAATGTAACATGAGTGCTTTTCAAATCTGGCGGGTCACATTTACTATAAGAGAATGTACTACATGTTGGTACCATCAACCACAT
>WNGS01165523.1:18694421-18701921 GCA_020271785.1 Procambarus virginalis | reverse complement strand
CCCTCTCCACCAGACCCCCCCTATCCACCAGACCCCCCCTCCCAAGAACCCCATTAAGATGTCCTCTCGTGAACCCCCCCCCTCTCCACCAGACCCCCCTCCCAAGAACCCCATTAAGATGTCCTCTCGTGAACCCCCCCCCCTCAACAAACCACTCGCCAGGTGACCCACCATTGAGAAAGGGCGTCATCGTCCTTGTCTGGAATGTTGGGGGGGGGAGATCGTAAGGGAGGGGGAGTGATGAGGGAATCAGGGAGAGGGGAAAGAGGTAGAGTGGGTGTTGGGTGGGTGGGGGGAGCACAAAAAAGGGTATCCGCTTGAGGTCACCTCAGGAATGCGGATAGGTAAGCCAGGTGGAAGCAGGAGGGTGAGGGATGGGGGCGTAGGGGGGGGGGGTGTAGGAAGGTGAGACGAGAATAGGGGTCGGAAAAGAAAGAAGAGTAAAGGGATATCTAAAAAAAAGATGAGAGAATAGGTATATACAAAAAAGGAATTGCAGAGGGGTAAGATAAACAATGCGAGAGACAGAAAGAAGAGGCGAGAATTAGGAGAGGGAATATTAAAAGCTGGGATCTCGAACGAGTTGGGGAAAATGATGATGAGTCCAGATAGCATCAGCAGGGGAAAGGGATCTTAACTTTCTGTTCAACTTTCGCTACACTACACATACTGGTTTCTCGCTTATCTCTCCTCCCACCACAACTACCCCTCCCCTCCTCACCATCACTACACTACACCACCACAAACTCTAAACTGCTCTCGAACCCCACCACCTTGCTATAGTAGTACCTGGTGAACTTATTCCTCCCGAAATTCCAAGTACTCTGTTATACTTGCTCTTGAAACTATGAATAGTTGATGTTTCCACCACCTCTGGTTCAATACTGTTGAAGGTGCACAGATTTAATACTAAATTAATCCAGATTTCTGGATGCCTAATAGGAAGGTAGAAATAGCCTAAGCTACCAATCATTTGTGATGTATTTTTCCTCAATAAACTTATTTGTATATGAATTTGTGTACCTAACTTAGCTTAGCCTAATGAAGCCTTCCTCTTGAAGGTTAACTAGGAGTTAGTTACTTTCTCACAGTAAGCGCAGACTAGGAAGACGACATGACAGCAAGTGTACAGATGGATGAAAAGGTTTAACAAAGGGAAAGAGAAATGAGGGTTCGAAAACATATATTTAATTAAATTGAAAGCAAAGGGCTTCTAATGGGAAAATTTGATTTAAAAACATATAGAAAACGACATCTTGGGAAGAGATGTGCATACCTTTCACCCCAATAGCCCATTTCAAACTGAGAGTGAAGAACTCTCAGTGCAGTGACAACCCATTAAGATTTCAACTTAAATTCAACAGAGCAGAAGAAGTTGTTTAACACATGGAGCAAAAATCTCACTGAAGTAGAAAGTTGTTTTCACATATCCATACATTAAAACATTGATTGTAACGATGATATATATGTGCTTCAGCCTACAGTTTAGACCTTTTGTCTTGTGTATGACCCTCTGTCCTGCGTGACAGTGAATACTAGCATTATCCTCACTTTAATCAGACTATCAAAATCCTCAGATTAGGCAAAATTGTAATTAATTTTGTCAATAAAGATGTTAATAATAATAAACTGAAGCGGCCATACGAGTCATAAATACTCATACTCCGCCCAAGTAAAACAGAAACAAGCAACACTCGGTGGGCCAGCCAGAGGCTTAGGGCCCGCGCTGGAAAAAAAGAAGTGAGGAACTGAGCCAACTTTCGCCTGTACTTTCAGTGAGTTCCGGAACCTCCGTTTACGGTCGTGTAAATGTTTATCTTTAGTCATGGGTGTCGAGCAGGTGTCATAAATAAGGGAAAATAGTAAGGTAATTATGAGGACATATTAGGCCAGTTAGAGTATCCAGACTATCCAGCAGTTAGAAAGGCTATATGATAACGGAGTGAAGAACGATGTCCGAAAATTTTGACCATCAGAGATTGAACGCCGACCCTGCAAAGAAACGCGGTCGTCGCTCTACCGACCAGTTTAAAGGAAAACATTACGTAAACCACGTCATTTTCGGGTCATCCAGGCATAGATTTTCTATAGTATGTTCGATTAATGATGGTTAACCCCCATTATGATATAGTTTGGTCATTATGGCTTGGTTTGGAATTTGTGTTATTGGACACGGGAAGCCTTTTAGGCGTCTCGAGATTTCTCCCTCTGCCCCCACATTTTTCTTTATTATGCACCCCATACCCATTCCGAGGACGGTCGTTGAAAGGGTTACAGAGGCACACAATCGGTTCAGGAACTGAACTACATAGTTCATTTAGCATTTCTTACATTCTTTGAGAATGTAAGAAGCCCTTACGAAACGCTTCTAGGCGTGAGACCAAAAATAAAAATGAATTTTGGAGAGTTGATATTTCAATTACCCTCGACAGTAAAGAAAAACATAAGAAATATTGAGAAAAATCGTGTTAGAATTATTAATCTTACCTTTTCCGTTATATTCAACAACATATGTGTACAAGAGACTGCTAGCAATATATATAATATAATATATATATATATATATATATATATATATATATATATATATATATATATATATATATATATATATATATATATATACACACACAATTATACAACCGCCATAATGTTTGCCCAACTAGCGGGTATCTATTTACTGCTAGGATAACAGAGCCATTAGGTGAAAGGAAATGTGCCCAACCGTTTCTGTCCCACCCGGGAATGGAACTAGTTATTGTGAGTCAAGAACGAAGCCAACTGTTCAACGAATAATGACTATATATTTTTGTGTAATGAAGAGTATAATAATAATAATTCATTGTGTCGGGGGACAGGAAGCCAGAGTGTATTTATACACGATAGGCTTTTATCGCGGTCCTCCACAAGGACCTTTTATCGAGGTCGCATTTCTAGTTACTGTTAAATCCCCAGACAACTTATTGGAACCCTTTACTATGTTGTCATGCCCATGATATTGCTGTACCCAAGATGTTTTCTTGTACACGATATTGGTGTGTCCAAGATGCTGCTATCCCCTAGTTGTTTATTGGTATGCCGAAGATGCTGCCATTCTGTAAATTTTATGACAAAACTCCTGTTATGCCCAAAATGATGAATGACCAAACTACAGTTTGGTATCATCCTTTGCAAACACCAAATGCAGCAAGAAACTTGTAATAGTAAAAGACAGTGAGCATTTACACTGTTTCAATAGCAAAGTCTTTCGAATGGGGATCGAAAAATAACATGATATTCAACGGTAACAAATAGGAACTGCTGTAATAAAAATAACAAGAGCAACAGTCGGGGAGCTTGTCAAAGAAAACGTGGTGTCAGCCACGAGCACTAAACGTTGTATTATGAGAGACTTCAAAACAGTTGCTGCTTATCCATGTGGCGCCTTAGTGACGGTACTCTACAGTGACGGTGCTCTACAGTGACGGTACTGTTTAGTGACGGTGCTCTACAGTGACGGCACTCTACAGTGACGGTGCTCTACAGTGACGGCACTCTACAGTGACGGTTCTCTACAGTGACGGCACTCGACAGTGACGGTATTCCCATGATCGTGACCATTATTCACAGGTAACTGTCATTCTTTAGTTATCTATATAACGGTTCCATATCTAATTGATCGCCTTGCGACGACTTAGCTTCTTCGTTTGATAATGAATCTGCGACGTTTCTTGCTATATTGGGCTTGCGTCTTCATCATCTTAAGATTATAATGTTGCTGTTATGAACCAAATTGACAATTTTTAGATATTCCTGTCGCTCTTGCCAACCTCAACTCTTGGTCATCTCAGCATCTAGTCTAACCTAACCTACGCCTCAACATGCACCGGATTTAACAAACAATTTCACAAGTACTTCCGAGCCCGTACATCTTTTCTCAATCTTTGGCGGCTTTATTTACATTTATTAAACAGTTTATGAACTTCGAAGCAATATAAGCTAGGCTCTTTATAACAATAACATTTGATTGGAAAGTTTCGATGCTGGTAAACTGTTTAATAAATGTAAACAAAGTCGCAAAGGATTAGGAAAATATTTACTGGTTCGTAAGTTGTTGTTGTTATAGATTCAGCTACTCGGAACAAGTTCCAAGCAGCACGGGCTATGGCTAGCCCGTGACTTACCTGGCACAGGAGCGGGGCAAGTAGCACGGGCTATGGTGAGCCCGTAATGGACTTACCTGGCACAGGAGCGGTGCTGTGTAGACTATGGATTCGTAAGTATTTGCGTAACTGCTTGTTGAATCCGGCCCTGGTTCATCCTTGACGACGAACGGACGTCTGGACACCTGTCCCACCTGGGGGCCGCCGGCTCTCGTTCTGTTCAGCGATTTTATCCTTAGGGTTTTGATATTGCCGACTGGCATTCCTATTCAACGGACCGGATTATTACGCCGCCTGGCGCACTTATCGTCTAGGGAGACAGGAAAGTGGATACATTTTGAGCGTTTTCTGGCTGGTTCTTTGGGTAGGGAGACGGTGTCCGGCGCCGGCGTGGCCGAAAGGTGCCGGGAGTTTGGTGGGTCTTGGTGTGGCCTCAAGGCGTGGTGGGTGGCTGTTTTGTTCGGGGAGGACGGGGCACTGGAAGACTTTGCGTTTTTACCTTATGGTTTTTCTTTATACGGAGCTCTTAAGGAAGACTGTTTCATCCTCCACGTTCTCCTGAATGATGAATAAGATGTAGAAAGTTGAAGTACAGAACTATCAGGTGTAGAACGATTAGGCTTAGGACGACGTTGGACGGACAAGTGGGAAGATCAAGTTGGGAACTATTAACTGCAGGATGATAGAGTGAAGGATGATCAGATGCAGTACAATCAGGTGTATGATGATCAGGTGCAGTACAATCAGGTGTATGATGATCAGATGCAGCACAATCAGGTGTATGATGATCAGGTGCAGTACAATCAGGTGTATGATGATCAGATGCAGCACAATCAGGTGTATGATGATCAGGTGCAGTACAATCAAGTGTATGATGATCAGATGCGGTACAATCAACTAGGTGTATGATCAAGTGCCGAGCGATAAAGTGATGGATGATCAGGTGTAGAACAATCAGGTGTGAGATAATCAGGCGCAGGACGATTAGGCGCGTTGAACAGGAAAACTGCCGTTCAGTACTTTGACTACCACCTACGCCAGACCAATTTTGTAATGTGCAACACCAGAGTGGAATCCCTTTCTCTTTTAGCATAAAACGAAACTGGAAAAAGTCTACATACATGCCCACGGACTGGTCCTGGAGCTGAGTGATGATAATTATGAGGAAAGTCTAAGGGAATTATACCTTTTCCCTCCGGAAGATAGAAGAAACAGGGGAAACATGATCACCACATACAAAATCCTCTGGTGAGAATTAAATACACAGGCTAGAAGTTGAGATGCTGGGTCCCAAGAGTTGGAGCTCAACTTCAACAAGATCAAAAAGGTAAGTATATCCTCCCTTACCCCCCCATACTCCACCCTGACCCCAATACCCTCAATGACCTCCACACCATGACCCCCACTACCCTTCTTGCTCCACCGCACCACCACCAACACGGTAACAGAAGCACTACACGGTGAATGGGGGAGGGGGGGGAAGCAAAGGGTTGCTTGGGGGTGGGGGGTAATTCTTTCACAAGATGTTGCTATGTCACGATCGGGAGGGGGAGGTGTGGTGGTGGAGGACAGGTGTGGTAGTGGAGGACAGGTGTGGTGGTGGAGGACAGGTGTGGTGGTGGAGGATAGGTGTGGTGGTGGAGGACAGGTGTGGTGAAGGAAAGAGTTAGGAGAGAGCCAGATAGGGTAGAGATGGAAGAATGGTATTTTATAACACTATACAACCCTCCACTCAACAATACTCCATGCTCACTGTACAACCCTACACACAAGAATACAATACTCCATACAAACTACTCTTCCTTCCATTAAGTAATACTTCATGTACCCTATTCTTCCTTTCATGCAACAATACTCTATGCACAGCGTTCTTCCATGCAACAATACTCCATGCACAAGGTTCTTCCATGCAACAATACTCTATGCGCAAGGTTCTTCCATGCAACAATACTCTATGCACAGGGATCTTCCATGCAACAATACTCTTATGTACAAGGTTCTTCCATGCAACAATACTCCATGCACAAGGTTCTTCCATGTAACAATACTCTATGCACAGGGATCTTCCATGCAACAATACTCTATGCGCAGGGTTCTTCCATGCAACAATTCTCAATTCACCTTCACATTTCTTATATCATATATATATAATATAGCCAGACCCCGGATGTCATTTGGTGTCCAGCTAATTTAATTTTTTATTTTTGTTCATGCCTTTCCCTCGAATGAAAAGGCAAAACAGTGAACGGTGAAAGTGGAGACTACCAGATCCTGGTCTGTTGACAGAGTTGAATATCTCTATGGAACACGTTCTCTCCAGTCCCCCCCCCCCCTCCGTCAAAAAAAAAAAAAATACGAGGGTTTAGCCTAATCAAAAGCGTTAGAGCCTAGCGAACTAGCCTACCTGTGTCGGTACTCATTTGGCCCATGGTCAAAAATTGCTGTTTTTCATATTGATTAATCCACCGTAATTTTGAAGCTGCGGTCATTTGCGTAAAAAAAAATGTGGTGTTCAGTGTGCATGTTCCCTAATACTTTTTTGTCAATTTCTCCTGCATTTTATTATTTATTGTCCGTGTTTAATTCTTTCTCTTGTATCCTCTTCATATTATCGAACCTGAGCATCCCACCTGTAGCCTATCGACAATGATAGTTTCAGAAATTATATATATAATATAGGTACTACAGCTGGGTGTGGCGGTCTAGGGTTGCTAAGGAGAGGTTATAGCTTAGGTTCAATATTTATCTTGCCGCTGAAATAATTTATGGTTTGTCCAAATAATTCAGTAATGCAAAGTCAACTTTCTGGCTGTCCCATCATTACATATTGGTACTTTCTACTAAATAGCTGCTATAAGTACATCATGATATTTTAGGGAGGATGGGTTATATGTGGGTATTAGGTGACTAGATAACTCTCTTAAGGACAAATAATCTAGATACAAGAAATACCAAAATTCACATGGATGCGGAATTAAAATTAGTCATAGAAAATGGTAATAGTTTCAAAAATAGGTATTTGTAGTAGCTGTAATAGGCGGGTACTAGGTGGGGTAATATTGGGTATTACGGGGGGGGGGGGTGGTTATAATAGTTACCTACTTCATCTGTCTAAATGGGATTTAAGGTTTCCTAAAATTGTGTTATATACGCTCAGCTCCTTCCCCCCCCCCCCCCCCTCTCTCTCTCTCTCTTTCTCTCTCTTTTTTTTTATACTTATATTTATATATAATTATTAAAAATGTTTTTCAGTTTTTTTTTATTTTTTCTCTCTCCTCTCTCTCTCTCACACACACAGAGAAAGGTCCTAAACATACCCCATTGTCCTTGTCACAACACGCAAGCTATTTTTATCTTT
>WNGS01165523.1:18678142-18689635 GCA_020271785.1 Procambarus virginalis | reverse complement strand
AAATATGGAAACAGCAGTACTGTACAGTATATTGTAATCTCCTCTGCCCAGATATGTAATACCCTGTACATATTTATAAAAGTTGGAAACAAATACAGCTGTATTTGTTGTCATCCAAATGCTTGAGCCAAATGGCTAATAGTTCACATAAATAAATTTCATTGCACGGTACTCACTTGTTTTCGAAATGGCGGATCCACGTGAGTATCCACCAAAAAGGCCATAGAGTATAGTCTGTAACAAATATTAGAGCAAATTATTATTTATTTGGAAAATGTTCTGCTCCATCCTGTCAGAAGCAGCAGCAGTAGCAATTAGCTTAGTTTGGTTAATTTATTTTATGTGTAACATCTTTGTTAACAAAGTCTGCACAACATTAGGGGTCTATATGACAAGTTATATTTAAAGCAACAGAAATATTCCTTGAATATTCTTGACAATTATAGCCTGCAGGTTGAGAAACAGATACAGTAATTGGAATGTATAATAAAAAAAAAAAGGGCACAACACTAACAGATAATTAAGGAATTGATCTGTTTCATGGATTAATATTTAGTTTAGCTATTATTATTGTTCTATACATTACAGAGCAGACCATATCAGAATGTGCACCACACTCAATCTTGAGATCATTTCGGGGCTTAGCGTCCCTGCGGCCCAGTTCTCGACCAGGCCTCCTTTTTTGTTACACCCCCCCCCTAGGAAGCAGCCCGTAGCATCTGTCTAACTCCCAGGTACCTATTTACTGCTAGGTAACAGCAGCATCAGGGTGAAAGAACCATTTTGCCCATTTGTCTCCGCCTCCACCAGGGATCGAACCCGGAACCTCAGGACTACGAATCTGAAGCACTGTCCACTCAGCTGTCAGACGCCACTCAAGATGCCATTTGAGAATTATCTGAACAATGAATATATATATATATATATATATATATATATAATATATATATATATCTATATATATATATATATGTATATATATATATATATATATATATATATATATATATATATATATATATATATATATATATATATATATATATATATATATATATATATATATAATAATCCAGGCTAAACAATTAGTGTAGGACTTGACCATATTGTACTTTCTTACCAAGATCAAATGCAATCAGCTTTGGCCTCTTAGCCATGTTGGTCTCCTCCTACTGGAGGTCAGCCGGGAATACCTTAACGTCAGCTCCTACACTAACAAGGGGCTGTTGTTATAAGTTAAAGACGTCCAGTCTGTTGGCAGAGTGGTTATAGAACTGTTAATAATGGTGGCACTGGACCAAGCCTCAGAGGATGGTAGTTTAGAGGCTGGATATATTGGATATATTGGATATATTATCCAATATATCTTGGATAAGTCGCTCCACAACACTGTCGCTCCAACCCTCGACTTCTTGTGGCCTCGCCTGCTGCATATTTACTTCTAATTTCGTTATGAAATTAGATTATTTCAGAGTGAAAATAGATTGGTAATGTTCTGCATTCAGCACCGACATTATAGTGAGTTTCATTGTACCGTACAATGAAATATACCATATTTCTTCATAACTTGCGTAATGCTAGGAAGCTTTGTGTAGCTTTGGGTGATTCTATGGACCGGTATAAATAAATAAATAAATAAATAAATAAATAAATGTGTAAATAAATGGTATGTGTAATTTCATTATAAAATGATATTATTTCAGAGTAAAAATTATGCTTTATCATGTCTACATTCAGCACCAACATCATAGTGAGTAAATATATTATATTTCTATAGTAAATATATAATTATTTCTACCCAACGCTAGGAAGCGTTGGGTAATTTATTTATTTATTTATTTATTTAGTTATTTATTTATATACAAGAAGTACATTGGGAGTTAAGAGAGAACATAGAGTTTAAGTTGAAACTACAATCTTGTAAAGCCATCTATAACCAGAGAGACCGGCTACAGTTAAGGATTAACGGGTGGGTGAATCCCGGCCAGGATACGAACCCAGGACAAAGTGCTCGCGAGAAGCTAGGCGAGGGCCCAAAGGATGGGTATGGGGTCCACTGCCATCCACAGGATGGGTATGGGGTCCACTATCATCCACAGGATGGGTATGGGGTCCACTGCCATCCACAGGATGGGTATGGGGTCCACTGCCATCCACAGGATGGGTATGGGGTCCACTGCCATCCACAGGATGGGTATGGGGTCCACTGCCATCCACAGGATGGGTATGGGGTCCACTGCCATCCACAGGATGGGTATGGGGTCCACTGCCATCCACAGGATGGGTATGGGGTCCACTACCATCCACAGGATGGGTATGGGGTTCAAACCCCCCCCCCCACAGGATGGGTATGGGGGGCCCACTACCCCTCACAGGATGGGTATGGGGTCACTACCGCTGGAGCTGAGGTTATGGAATGTATGGCGGAACTTGGAATATGGTGCACTCAGCCAATATAATAATGAATGCCTATGAAAGGCATTAAATTTATTGCATCACCCGAGTACACTGTTCCAACCTCGATCTACACTCAAGTTTATCTCCAATTTTCTCTTCTCGGAAGGTATTAATAAGAAAATTTGGCTGAGTTATGATTCTGAATAAATTATATATAACCACTGAAACACTTACATGTATTTAATTACAATCAGACTGTTTTTGTATAGTAATTTAAGACACGGGGAATACACCCGAACAAATGTAAAACATCAGTAAAGCGCAATATTTAATCTCTGAGGAAGTACAGCTTGTTTGCTAATTTATTATGAAGGCCTTATTAATCCAGTGGGTGGTAGTGAAAAAGATACTGAGGTACGTAATGGCTCAGGAACTGAATCCCACCACTGTCGAGTACAGGAAACCTGTTAATTTCAGGTTTAGTTTAACGGTTTCAAGCTCGAGCCAAGGCTGGAAACATGCTTTTTCACCCACAGGGTTATAAACCTATGGAACTGTCTACCTGCCGAAGCCATAAATACCAAAACTGCTGAGCTTTAAAACATTATCAGGACAAATGACAGACCTTTGACAAGCTGCTGGCTTCCTGTCTTCCCATTGAGGCCACTAGAGTGTAAGTGGCCCTCAGGTATATTCATGTAAATTTGACTTGATCGAGGTTCCAACTATCTCAGCTTGGATAGCAACCCACAACAGTTGACTAACTCCTGAGTATACAGTATATTTAATGCTAGGCGAACAGAGGAATCGGGTAAAAAGGAAACGTGGCCTAACGTTTGTACTGCCACAGGAATCGAACTCGGGATCTGTTGGCTGTGAGCTGACTACACAGACAACTATACTATGGCTCACCCTAACTACAGTATCAGCCTTATTAGAATGATTCTAGAGTGTGTAGAATGATATACTCAACTAAGGTAATGTGAATAGCAAAGAAGTGTATGATATATATATATATATATATATATATATATATATATATATATATATATATATATATATATATATATATATATATATATATATATAAATATATATATATGTCGTACCTAGTAGCCAGAATGCACTTCTCAGCCTACTATGCAAGGCCCGATTTGCCTAATAAGCCAAGTTTTCATGAATTAATGTTTTTTCGACTACCTAACCTACCTAACCTAACATAACCTAACTTTTTCAGCTACCTAACCTAACCAATAAAGATAGGTTAGGTTAGGTTAGGTAGGGTTGGTTAGGTTCGATCATATATCTACGTTAATTTTAACTCCAATAAAAAAAATTGACCTCATACATAATGAAATGTGTAGCTTTATCATTTCATAAGAAAAAAATTGAGAAAATACATTAATTCATGAAAACTTGGCTTATTGGGCAAATTGGGCCTTGCATAGTAGGCTGAGAAGTGCGTTCTGGCTACTAGGTACGACATATATATATATATATATATATATATATATATATATATATATATATATATATATATATATATATATATATATATATATATATATAAACTGAAAACTCACACCCCAGAAGTGACTCAAACCCATACTCCCAGGAGCAACGCAACTGGTATGTACAGGGATGCCTTAAACCACTTGACCATCACGACCGGACATAAGGAAGTGATAGCCTGAGCTATATGAACCACTTCCCCGCCGGCACCTGGATGGTTATCTTGGGCATAGCATTTTATCAAATCACCTCATTTTTTGGGCAACACGTGAGGAACACAAATGCAAACAAGCCTGAATGGTCCCCAGGACTAGATACAACTGAAGTTCGGGTTCGAGTCACTTCTGGGGTGTGAGTTTTCAGTTGTATCTAGTCCTGGGGACCATTCAGGCTTGTTTGCATTTGTGTTCCTCACGTGTTGCCCCAAAAAATGAGGTGATTTGATAAAATGCTATGCCCAAGATAACCATCCAGGTGCCGGCGGGGAAGTGGTTCATATAGCTCAGGCTATCACTTCCTTATGTCCGTTTTTTTTTTTTTTTTTTTTTTTTTTGCATATATATATATATATATATATATATATATATATATATATATATATATATATATATATATATATATATATATATATATATATATATATATATATATATATATATATATATATATATAATAACTAGGTGTTACTACTGCTAGTTACTACTGTTTTTTGTTTTTGCAAAAGTTTGCATATATATATATATATATATATATATATATATATATATAATATATATATATATATATATATATACAGTATATAAAACTGAAAACTCACACCCCAGAAGTGACTCGAACCCATACTGCCAGGAGCACAATGCAACTGGCGTGTACAGGACAAAACCACTAACATGCATATCATTTTTGGCAGGTCCTTAATCTTCATGACCCCAAGAGACTCCTATACCATTGAGGTTAATTAATAAGTTCATTATGGACCCCATGCATACCCTTTCTATGGGCGAGTAGCAGAAGGGTTACAGTGTTAAATAATAGGTTTAAGCACATACTCCCAATGATCTTTAAGCTAAGTTTTTCGATCTCAATTAGTATTAAGTTTTAATCGTAAGTTTTCCCTATAACTTGCCTGAAAAGTTGTGTGTATTTGTGACTTCAGGCATTAATTGTACTTACTAGCTCTATCTATAAATTCAACATTATGTTTGTAACTCATTTTCAATGTATGTATCTTTACCTGAATAAACATCTTATTTGAAGTAATTTTCATTTGTGTTGAGTTAATTACATATAATTTTAATATAAGTACTTATCATTCATTCCACACTTATTCAGTGGGCAGTGGTGGAAAAGTTACAAGCACATCCATGTACTACTGTACCTACAGTAGACAAATGTAGAATATTTGGCTAAGACGTTTGGACGTTCATCATATTGAATTCAGTATTAACACATTTCCTTGACTGTTTCACATTCTATCGCAGGGTGTATGAATAGTTTTGCTGGTAGCTTATGTTTGGTAATGCCTTACATTGGCTAGTAATGCAAACAACTGGAAATACTTATAACAAGACCCAGTCCAAGCAGTAGTAACGCCTAGTTATCTGCTTATTTTATTGGATGATCCATTATTAGGTGAATCTTAATGACCTCATTATAGCAAGATGATAGATGGAATAGCTAAGAGTAGATTTCATTGTCTCAGAAGATTTTGTTATGGTTTTTGGTGTATTAGTGTTCTCAAGCTGCTTATAGGCAGTCCATGGGTCTTGTAGTCCAGTCAACTCCTCCTTTGAAGGCATATTATTAGGCTCAAATTTCAAATTCAAATTTTTATTCAAAACAAAGCGTTTACAAAGAAACATAAGAGTAATGCACAATTGTGGGGACAAAAGTTACACAAACTAATGAAGCCACTGTTACGCAAAGCGTTTCATATAAAACTTAAAATAATTTGGACAAAATTTATTTAAAGGTCTGAAGGAGTAAGCACTTAATACTAAAAGGGAAGTTAGCTGACAATAATTTAAAAAGTTCAAGAAAAATAACAGATGACCTCATTAGGTTCACTCAGACATGCAGGCGATAAGTCACAATAACGTGGCTGAAGAATGTTGACTAGACCACACACTAGAAGGTGAAGGGACGACAACGTTTCGGTCCGTCCTGGACCATTCTCGAGTCGATTGTGAGAATGAGAATGAATCCAGAATGAATGGTCCAGGACAGACCGAAACGTCGTCGTCCTTTCACCTTCTAGTCAACTCAGACATTCTGTGGCCAATATGAGATGCAATCCACACAATGTGGACTACAGTATTAGCATCATTAACAGTTTTGTTGTATCTGTACAGTATGTAGTTTCATACACAAACATGTTACAACTATGTCTTAAAGAGTTAAGCACAATTAAGAATTATAAAAAATCACTTAGAAGTTTTGTATAAATTTTGGTGATGTGTACATATTTGAGTGTAAGGAGTATAGCAAATAATTCAGTCTAAAGAACAGAGGCCACTCAAAATATGAGCCATCACTTATTGTCAAGACAACTGAACTTCCAGCTGCACCAGAGTGGGCATTTGGAACAGAACTACCAGTGCACACACTTAGAAGGAATACTGTTTGAATATAGTATCTGTCTGGCTTAAGACATTGTACTTTACCTCAAGACAAAGCTGTAGCTAATCCTTGTTTTTATTCTTGGGTGGAAAAGGAGGGATTTTAATGTGGAAGGAGTAATCTCCCACATTGGAGGGAAGTGCCATTGTCACTCTTAGCACAGATTGTGTTATGAGGATAACACTAAATTGTTGATCTCTATGTGGACTGCACCAAGATTTTATTTTGTTAAAGATATTGTCATGTTCCTATGACATGTGAAGATAGATTATAGTTGCCCACCTTATTTGTCAGCACCTGTCATCACTCCAATGCCTTGACAGTTTACATCATAAAGGCTTCCTTTAATTACTAAATATAAACTTTCTGCTCTTTCCCCTAGCCACAGCTTTTATGCTGAATTAAGAGCATTATGCAGATGTTTTAACTTGTTGACAGCATATATTACATCGTATTTGCTCATTGTGGACAGTCTACGTGGGTGATTTAGCACAAAGAGTACCAACTCTCAAGGAGAGCATATGACTGAAGATTTAACTTAATCAATGCTGTCGATTCAGCAAGCCACTGTACAGTACCAACAACCTCGTTGTTTACTTTCAGCGAGTACAGTACTTTTCGGCATTTATTTCTGACAATACTGTAAATGCTAAATCATATGATCAACTTATTTGACACAGTATTCATTGTATCTTGTCAGTGGACTAAGTGTGTATCTTTCCAGGTATTGGCAAATTTGTCTAAATGTATATTCTTTGAACCAGACATCTCTCAGCTTTCTCTATCTCTTAAGAGTCACAGGAGTTAGATTTGTGGTTTCCAGTAACTAAGGTTTGAGCCCTAGGTCTCTTCCTTGTATTTCATATCAGAACCAGAGATTCTTGATATCTGTTCTTGATCTTCAGGACCCCTGGTTTTGCCTCCTCTTATTTGGTATGATAATGCATCACTATGAGGCATGGCAAAAATCCAGTGTTAAATGTAATGAAACTCCTTTTTCTGGCGGTTTTTTTTGGTGACTCCCAAGCTACCAACCTAAAATTCACAAGCACATATTGGAAGGCAGGACTGTACTAGAATCTGGTTCCCTCAGTAGAGACAAGGGGAGTCTGGGGGTACTACAGCACCACATTTAATCAAAAGAGAAAACACCAGAAAGGTAAGATGGTGCAAAACAAGCAACTGTATGGGCAACATTTGCAACCCGGGACAACCGTGCACACACTTGTTAGCGGCTAGTTAGCAGCATTCTGCCAATGCAACAACCCTTGAATAACACAGAAGAGAAGAGCAGTAATGAGGAGCAACTTAAGGACCCACCAGAATGAGACATTTCATTATATTCAACACAATTTTTTTTATTCTTTAAAAAAATTTAAAAACTTTAAAACTGTAATACAATCAAAACATATTTTTTCAACTATGGAACAGTTGTATTTTATCTGGTAAGTAATATTTTTAGTCTTCAAAATAAATTGCATATACATTCATATTTGCTTATTCTTACATGGCAACTATAGATGTGGAATACAGTATGTACTTTGTATGGGACCCACTGTCCCATACAAAGTATAGTATGTAATTTTACAGAATGGGACCCATTGCCATTAAAGCTTGATCTGCTCTTTCTCCTTTCTCCAAGAACATCTTGTTGTCACCATGGGTTGTAGCAGCTGGTTACATATACAGTACATATATTATTATGAAATAAACCTTTCCTTTAAGTGATTCACAAATTAAAAATGTTTTTTGTCCAAATTCTAAGTTAATCAACTGAAACAGGACTTTGGTTTTGCTGGGGCACGTTTTGCAACAATTATAACATTTTCTGATGAAGTGCTCGCCTGCCTGAGTAACGCTGCTGCCTTTAAGAATATTCCACTCATCATGCAGCATGCCATCGCCACCCTTCTTAATGATACTGGTACTGTATTGATGTTGTTCGCAGTAAATCTGAAGACTCCTCATTGTATATTGCTGTAATGATCTGGCGCGTAGATCATTGCTTCTTCCTTTCTTCTCCCTTCTCCCTTTCACTTCGGAATGTAGAATCCTCATCAAACACGCTCAATGCATAAATCTCATCGCAGATGAAGTGAATCTGATGCCTAAAGACGGATTTGAAAGCTGGTGATTACCTGACTGTTTTCTTTCTATGTTAATGAAAGAAACATATTAATTTACATAAATTACACCTGAAAAATTAGAGCCTTAACAGCAAAATTACAATGTAGGAATAAATTGATTTACCCGGTAACCCCTGAACTGTGCAGCTATTTAAAAGTGCAGTACTACATCTGGGGTTCACATAACTTAAAAATAGTTGACTCATGTGAGAAAAAAGTGTATAGGGCAAGTTAAAACTCATATGGGAAAAAAGTGCATATGGCACTTGGAACACGAGAAAATTTGCAGATAGACGTAGCAAGGGTTAAACAATGTACTGACTGGAAAATTTGAATCTTAAATAATCTGAATCTTTGAATTTGAATCTTGAATAAATTGCAAAATACTAAAATGAATAAAACAATGCCTAAAGCAAAGAATTTTTTTTAATTATCAGGGGAAAGTGCCAAGCCATTATGACTTTATTGCACTGGGAAGGGGGTCAGGATAAGGATTTGGGATTGGGATTTCCCCCATCCTACAAGGTAGGATGGGGGAAAAAATGGTGCCCAGCCACTTTGATGGTCGGGGATTTAATCAAAGAAACCAAAAAGTTGTCCTAAATGGAAATGAATCTGATTATAAAACTGTGGAGTGGAGCACTGCAAGGTTCCATCTTGAGGCCATCCTTTTTTACCATATACATTACATCAATGACATAAGATATACCTGATTTACTTATTGTAATATGAATATTACAATCTCCATCATCAGATTTTGAGGAGGTCCCAGTAGTACAGTCGGGTTCATTACCGACGCACAATCAAGAATTCCTGGTTTGATTCCCAAGCGGGACAGAAATGGTTGGACACATTTTCTTTCACCTAATGCCTCTGTTAACCTAGCAGCAAGTAGGCACTCAGGAGTTAGTCAGCTTGTTGTGGGGTTGCATCCTGGGCAGGGTCAGTAATTCGACTCTGGGGAGACCTCAATAAAAAGCTTAACGTGTATGAATACACTTTGGCTTCCTGTCCCTCGACACAGTGAATTATTTACAGATGACACTAAGATGTATGGTGAAACAGGAAGCAAGAAGATATTAAGGTTTTACACTTTACATCCCGAGTAACTCCACAAATAATCAGAAGACTGGCAAATGTTTTTCAATATTACAAAATACAAGACCTTATATGTAAGGCATAATAATGAACATCAAAACTATAATACCAACAACACCATCATGCAGCAGACTAATGAAGGACACACAAGTTAGAAGCCATCAGTCACTGAAAGTTGCTCAACAAGTGGCTGTTGCAGTAAAAAGCAAACCAAACATTATAAATAGTCAAAGAAACCTTTGACATCAACAAAAAGAAAATGTTTATTCAACTGTATGGTTCTCTGTATTGATCCAGACCACTTCTTTAAAAGGTCAAATGTAATGCATACAAGAAGCAATGGCTTCGAGCTCAACAAGCCACAATGCTGAACAGAAAACAAAAGATAATGTATTGCCCATAGGTTATAAACCCATGGAATTGCCTACCTGCTGAAGCTCTAAATGTCAAAACATTATTTCAGTTCAAAATTCTGTTGGAAATAATTCTCAGAACAATGGGGGATCTTTGATAAGCTGCCAGCTTCCTGTCCCCAGTAAGGCCACTAGAGACAGACAGTGGCCATCAGGTATATATTTAAATTGTCTCACACAGCTCTTGCCTGGCCTGTAGCATACTTACACTTTCAGATGCCATAGCATTAAATACATTTATAAAGAAGAAATTAGTAAATTTTGCAATGAGTGAAGTTAAATTGAGGAATGAAATAACTGGAGTGAATATTCAGGTGAAAAATGTGCACCTCATATACACATTTGAGTCATGTATGTGTTGGGTATGTTTTATACATTGCACACACACGTTCATGGGTGCATGTGTAAGCATTTACCTATTAAGTGTCCACTGGTAGCAACATCTGGCATATAGTCTCCACCTCCTAGCTAGTGGTGCTTAGTGCTATTATCTTTTGATATTCAAGGTAATTGGATTGAAGTGCAATCCATAATTTTTTTTTGGTGCACTTCACTTCCTTATCATTCACACTGCATATGAAGCTTTTCTTGCATTTCTTCACTTATTTTCATTTATATTTTCAACCCCAAATCTATATCATCTTATTGTCCCTCTCTATGATATCTCCCTTTCCCCCATAGCATATTAAAATTTCTAATCTAAGGAAAGTGGATACAGCAGGTCAAAGATTTCTTCCTCTTTCTTGTTCAATATGAGATCCAGCAATGATGAGACATCCCTTTGCCTTACTCTTGTGGCCTGCTTAATGTGCTAATGTATAAAGGCCTTCAGGTTGAAGTATATAAGGCTGCAAATGCATATACAGTGTCATCTGTTCTTGTCTCATAAGCCTTTATTTCTATTTTTTTTCTTTTTGCAGGGATATTCCTGTGCAGGCCCTAAGCCTCTGGCTGGCCCACTAATTCTGTCTACTGATTTCCCATTAAAGTTACACAGTACCAGCAATCTAGTATTATCTTAGATTGCTAAAAGAATGTTAAAAGTCCCTCTTGCATGTTAAATAGTTCCTGTCTTACTCATATTTTACTTGCAGGTGGGCTGTATCCCAGCCCGTCCTCCTAAGGTTTCCCAACGTCAAGAAAACGGTCAATTTAAAGTGTCCTCGCCTAACCTACCAGAGGACCTAAAGCAGGAAACGGGACAGTACGCCACTTTCGCCAGCTGCTTCCATTTTCTAGTACGACAATTTTTGGCCATATGTAACATATACGAGCGAAAAGCAACGTTCTTTGTAGGAGGACAGGTTGTGTAGCCAGTCATAATTATT
>WNGS01165523.1:18657309-18677142 GCA_020271785.1 Procambarus virginalis | reverse complement strand
TCAATACTGTAATTATTCTATTTATGCAATTTTATTTTTTTGCACATGTAAGTATTGTAATGTACTTTTATATATATATAAAGAAAAATTTGGTTGGGGTAGACGGGTTATTTGCCAATCTGAACAAATCGTCTTTTCGACTGTGTTCGATACCAAGTTGGCTGGAAAGCAGGATGGCTGTTATACATGTTTCTTGGAGGCACAAGGGTACTTTTTTTTTAATTATTTATTGTACATAAAATAATAAAATACAAGTTTTTTTTAATAAAGTTTCTCTAGTTGCATATTTCACCTAAAATGCCATTGATTCATTGGTTATGATAAATTTTGTATATGATGATTTTGTATGTTTTGGGAACACTTGGAATTACTGTAACAGTACTGTATATAGAGTTTATTGGGCTATTTTTCCAAACAATGACAAAACAAACACAAATCACTGCCTAAATAATTATCATGATAATTTTAATGGTAAATATGGAAACAGCAGTACAGTGTATTGTAATTTCCTCTGCCCAGATATGTACATGTAATATGTTATCTTGAGATATCTTGAGATCCTGAGATAATATCTTGTACATATACCCTGTACATATTATAAAAGTTGGAAACAAATACAGCTGTATTTTGTCGTCCAAATGCTTGAGCCAAATGGCTAATAGTTCACATAAATATATTTCATGTACGGTACTCACTTGTTCTTTCGAAATGGCGGTCCACGTGAGTATCCACCCAAAAGGCCATAGAGTATAGTCTGTAACAAATATTAGAGCAATTATTATTTATTTGGAAAATGTTCTGCTCCATCCTGTCAGAAGCAGCAGCAGTAGCAATTAGCTTAGTTTGGTTATTTATTTTATGTGTAACATCTTGTTAACAAGTCTGCACAACATTAGGGGTCTATATGACAAAGTTATATTTTAAGCAACAGAATATATTCCTTGAATATTCTTGACAATTATAGCCTGCAGTTGAGAACCAGATAATTGAATGTATAATAAAAAAAAGGGCACAACACTAACAGATATGAGGAATTGATCTGTTTCATGGATTAATTATTTAGTTTAGCTATTATTATTGTTCTATACATTACAGAGCAGACCATATCGAATGTGCACACACTCAATCTTGAGATCATTTCGGGCTTAGCGTCCCTGCGGCCCAGTTCTCGACCAGGCCTCCTTTTTTGTTACACCCCCCCCCCCTAGGAAGCAGCCCGTAGCATCTGTCTAACTCCCAGACCTATTTACTGCTAGTGAACAGCGGCATCAGGGTGAAAGAAACATTTTGCCCATTTGCTCCGCCTCCACCGGGATCGAACCCGGAACCTCAGGACTACGAATCTGAAGCGCTGTCACCCAGCTGTCAACACCACTCAAGATGCCATTTGAGATTATCTGAACAATGAATATATATATATATATATATATATAAATATATATATATATATATATATATATATATCATATATATATATATATATATATATAATCCAGGCTAAACGATTAGTGTAGACTTGACCATATTGTACTTTCTTACCAAGACAAATGCAATCAGCTTTGGCCTCTTAGCCATGTTGGTCTCCTCCTACTGGAGGTCAGCCGGGAATACCTTAACGTCAGCTCCCACACTAACAAGGGCTGTTGTTATGAGTAAAGACGTCCAGTCTGTGGCAGAGTGGTTATAGAACTGTTAATAATGGTGGGCACTGGACCAAGCCTCAGAGGATGGTAGTTTAGAGGCTGGATATATGGATATATTATCCCAATATATCTTGGATAAGTCGCTCCACAACACTGTCGCTCCGACCCTCGACTTTTGTGGCCTCGCCTGCTGCTATTTACTTCTAATTTCGTTATGAAATTAGATTATTTCAGAGTGAAAATAGATTTGGTCATGTTCTGCATTCAGCACCGACATTATAGTGAGTTTCATTGTACCGTACATGAAATATACCATATTTCTTCATAACTTGCGTAATGCTAGGAAGCTTTGTGTAGCTTTGGCTACCTTTGGGTAGCTTTGGGTGATTCTATGGACCGGAATAAATAAATAAATAAATAAATATATAAATGTGTAAATAAATGGTATGTGTAATTTCATTATAAAATGATATTATTTCAGAGTAAAAATTTATGCTTTATCATGTTCTACATTCAGCACGAACATCATAGTGAGTAAATATATTATATTGCTATAGCAAATATTAATTATTTCTACCCACGCTAGGAAGCGGTGGGTAATTTATTTATTTTATTTATTTATTTATTTATTTATTTATTTATACAAGAAGTTCATTGGGAGTTAAGAGAGAACATAGAGTTTAAGTTGAAACTACAATCTTGTAAAGCATCTATAACCAGGAGGACCGGCTACAGTTAGGATTAACGGGTGGGTGAATCCCGGCCGGATACGAACCAGGGAAAATACAGCGGGTGCTCGCGAGAAGCTAGGCGAGGGCCCAAAGGATAGGTATGGGGTCCACTGCCATCCACAGGATGGGTATGGGGTCCACTGCCATCCACAGGATGGGTATGGGGTCCACTATCATCCACAGGATGGGTATGGGGTCCACTATCATCCACAGGATGGGTATGGGGTCCACTGCCATCCACAGGATGGGTATGGGGTCCACTGCCATCCACAGGATGGGTATGGGGTCCACTATCATCCACAGGATGGGTATGGGGTCCACTATCATCCAAAGGATGGTATGGGGTCCACTATCATCCAAAGATGGGTATGGGGTCCACTATCATCCAAAGGATGGTATGGGGTCCACTACCCTCCACAGGATGGATATGGGGGTCCACTACCCTCCACAGATGGGTATGGGGGTCCACTACCCTCCACAGGATGGGTATGGGGGTCCACTACCCTCCACAGGATGGGTATGGGTTAACTACGCTACTGCTGGAGCTGAGGTTATGGAATGTATGGCAGAACTTGGAACATGGTGTACTCGCCATTATAACTGAATGCCTATGAAAGGCATTAAATTTATTGCATCACCCGAGTACAGTACACTGTTCCAACCTCCATCTATCTTGAGGTTATCTTGAGATGATTTCGGGCTTTAGTGTTCCCGCGTCCCGGTACTAGACCAGGCCTCCCCCCCAGGAAGCAGCCCGTGACAGCTGACTAACACCCAGGTACCTATTTTACTGCTAGGTAACAGGAGCATAGGGTGAAAGAAACTCTGCCCATTGTTTCTTGCCGGCGCCCGGGATCGAACCCGGTACCCAGGATCACAAGTCCAGCGTGCTGTCCGCTCGGCCGACCGGCTCCCTACACTCAAGTTTATCTCCAATTTTCTCTTCTTCAGAAGGTATTAATAAGAAAATTTGGCTGAGTTATGATTCTGATAAATTATTATAACCACTGACACACTTACATGTATTTAATTACGATCAGACTGTTTTGTTATAGTAATTTAAGACACGGGAAATACACCCGAACAAATGTAAAACATCAGTAAAGCACGATATTTATCTCTGAGGAAGTACAGCTTGTTTTGCTAATTTATTATGAAGGCCTTATTAATCTAGTGGGTGGTAGTGAAAAAGATTACTAAGGTACATAATGGCTCAGGAACTGAATCCCACCACTGTCGAGTACAGAAACCTGTTAATTTCAGGTTTAGTTTAACTGTTTCAAGCTTCAACTCAAGCCAAGGCTGGAAACATGCTTTTTCACCCACAGGGTTATAAACCTATGGAACTGTCTACCTGCCGAAGCCATATAAACCAAAACTGCTGAGCTTTAAAACATCATCAGGACAGATGACAGACCTTTGACAAGCTGCTGGCTTCCTGTCTTCCCATCGAGGCCACTAGAGTGTAAGTGGCCCTCAGGTTATTCACGTAAATTTGACTTGATCGAGGTTCCAACTATGTCAGCTTGGATAGCAACCCACAAAGTTGACTAACTCCTGAGTATACAGTATATTTAATGCTAGGCGAACAGGAATCAGGTAAAAAGGAAACGTGGCCTAACGTTTGTACTGCCACAGGAATCGAACTCCGGATCTGTTGGCTGTGAGCTGACTACGCAGACAACTGCACTATGGCTCACCCTAACTACAGTATCAGCCTTATTAGAATGATTCTAGAGTGTGTAGAATGATATACTCAAATAAGGTAATGTGATAGCAAAGTGTATGATTTATATATATATATATATATATATATATATATATTATATATATATATATATATATAATATGAAAACTCACACCCCAGAAGTGACTCGAACCCATACTGCCAGGAGCACAATGCAACTGGTGTGTACAGGACAAAACCACTAACACGCATATCATTTTTGGCAGGTCCTTAATCTTCATGACCCCAAGAGGTTCCTATACCATTGAGATTAATAAGTTCATTCCATGCATACCCTTTCTATGGGCGAGTAGCAGAAGGGTTACAGTGTTAAATAATAGGTTTAAGCACATACTCGCAATGATCTTTAAGCTAAGTTTTTCTATCTCAATTAGTATTAAGTTTTAATTGTAAGTTTTCCTTGTAACTTTTCCTAAGTAACTTGCCTGAAATGTTGTGTGTATTTGTGACTTCAGGCATTAATTATACCTACTAGCTCTATCTATAAATTCAACATTATGTTTGTAACTCATTTTCAGTGTATGTATCTTTACCTGAATAAACATCTTGTTTGAAGTAATTTTCATTTGTGTTGAGTTAATTACATATAATTTTAATATAAGTACATATCATTCATTCCACACTTATTCAGTGGGCAGTGGTGGAAAAATTACAAGCACATCCATGTGCTACTGTACCTACAGTAGACAAATGTAGAATATTTGGCTAAGACGTTTGGAAGTTCATCATATTGAATTCAATATTAACACATTTCCTTGACTGTTTCACATTCTGTTTCGCAGGGGGTGTGAATAGTTTTGCTGGTAGCTTATGTTTGGTAATGCCTTACATTGGTTAGTAATGCAAACAACTGGAAATACTTATACAAGACCCAGTCCAAGCAGTAGTAACATCTAGTTATCTGCTTATTTTATTGGATGATCCATTATTAGGTGAATCTTAATGACCTCATTATAGCAAGATGATAGATGGAATAGCTTAGAGTAGATTTCATTGTCTCAGAAGATTTTGTTACGGTTTTTGGTGTATTAGTGTTCTCAAGCTGCTTATAGGCAGTCCAAGGGAATGGTCAACTCCTCCTTTGAAGGCATATTATTATGCTCAAATTTCAAATTCAAATTTTTATTCAAAAGAAAGCGTGTACAAAGAAACATAAGAGTAATGCACAATTGTGGGGACAGAAGTTACACAAACTAATGAAGCCACTGTTACGCAAAGCGTTTCATATAAAACTTAAAATAATTTGGACAAAATTTATTTAAAGGTCTGAAGGAGTAAGCACTTAATACTAAAAGGGAAGTTAGCTGACAATAATTTAAAAAGTTCAAGAAAAATAACAGATGACCTCATTAGGTTCACTCAGACATGCAGGCGATAAGTCACAATAACGTGGCTGAAGAATGTTGACCAGACCACACACTAGAAGGTGAAGGGACGACGACGTTTCGGTCCGTCCTGGACCATTCTCCAGTCGATTGTGAGAATGAGAATGAATCCAGAATGAATGGTCCAGGACGGACCGAAACATCATCGTCCTTTCACCTTCTAGTCAACTCAGACATTTTGATGAGATGCAATCCAATATGAGATGCAATCCACACAATGTGGACTACAGTATTAGCATCATTAACAGTTTTGTTGTATCTGTACAGTATGTAGTTTCATACACAAACATGTTACAACTATGTCTTAAAGAGTTAAGCACAATTAAGAATTATAAAAAATCACTTAGAAGTTTTGTATAAATTTTGGTGATGTGTACATATTTGAGTGTAAGGAGTATAGCAAATAGTTCAGTCTAAAGAACAGAGGCCACTCAAAATATGAGCCATCACTTATTGTCAAGACAACTGAACTTCCAGCTGCACCAGAGTGGGCATTTGGAACAGAACTACCAGTGCACACACTTAGAAGGAATACTGTTTGAATATAGTATCTGTCTGGCTTAAGACATTGTACTTTACCTCAAGACAAAGCTGTAGCTAATCCTTGTTTTATTCTTGGGTGGAAAAGGAGGGATTTTAATGTGGAAGGAGTAATCTCCCACATTGGAGGGAAGTGCCATTGTCACTCTTAGCACAGATTGTATATGAGGATAACACTAAATTGTTGATCTCTATGTGGACTGCACCAAGATTTTATTTTGTTAAAGATATTGTCATGTTCCTATGACATGTGAAGATAGATTATAGTTGCCCACCTTATTTGTCAGCACCTGTCATCACTCCAATGCCTTGACAGTTTACATCATAAAGGCTTCCTTTAATTACTAAATATAAACTTTCTGCTCTTTCCCCTAGCCACAGCTTTTATGCTGAATTAAGAGCATTATGCAGATGTTTAATTAACTTGTTGACAGCATATGTTACATCGTATTTGCTCATTGTGGACAGTCTACGTGGGTGATTTAGCACAAAGAGTACCAACTCTCAAGGAGAGCATATGACTGAAGATTTAAACTAATCAATGCTGTCGATTCAGCAAGCCACTGTACCAACAACCTCTTTGTTTACTTTCAGCGAGTACAGTACAGTACTTTTCGGCATTTATTTCTGACAATACTGTAAATGCTAAATCATATGATAAGCTTATTTGACACAGTATTAATACACTCTCCATGCTTTCACTTCAATGTAGATTGTGATTGCAGTGTACATACAGTATTTTCTTTTTACTGATAAGATGAGACTCCTAACATGGTGGCAACCAATCAGTACATGGCAGGTTAGCTCAGAATTGTTCAAGTATTAACCTGATTGAAGATGATTAAAAATTATAGCATGATATATGGCTATATATGTACAGTACAGTACTGTATTTTGTACCATTATTGTTTCTGTACAATTTTCATATTTGTGTTATCATTTGTTTAAAAAAAAGCCAGTGTGATATTGCCTATCATGTGTAGAACTCTCATTCAAGTAAATTCTGTACTTGTTATGAAAATTCACAGTTATACTAGTAAGATATAATCAATTAGTGAAGCCTTATCCTTCTCTCCCCACCTCTCCTTTCTATTTAAAAATACACAAGGATAAAGTCGAGAAAAAAAATCTTATGTTTTTGCCTCATTATTTCTGTACAATAGCCTCTGTATACATTATTGTACCTCACTAGTACTATAATGTATACAGAGGCTATCATACAGAAATAACGAGGCAAAATTATTAACAGTTAAATATATATTTTTAGTACCTGCATTTATTACTCTACTGTACCTGCATTAACAACAGTCCTACCACTTAAACAATTCATCTATATAATACAAACTACAAGATTACAGAACAGTTATGGAGATTAAAACTATTACTCACAGACTAATGCTGTAGTACTGTACTATACAATCACATCCCTTTATATGTGATAAAACTTCTATGTGGTATACTAAGACCATTTTGATCACACAAAGTAAAAATTTCATTCTGTACTGTCAAGGCTTTGTGGTGAGATAGGAGTGGCTTTTGCATTCTTCAGGGCTGGTTATTTCATGATTGATTTCTGCCACTAATTTCTTGGATATGTGATATTAAGGACCATTAACACACACTGTTGCCTTAAGCTTATGGCATCTAAACTGGCAATATGGTAGTTTTAAACTAAATATAGCAAACTAAACCTATGTAAACACACTATGCAAATAAAGGACTTAGTCTATGGAACTCACTCCATAACAATTAAAAAGCTGTCCAACCTATGCCTTATTCAAAAGTAAGACCAAAAAGTACCTAATTTCATTGTCATAATTTCCTACCTTGTGTTTCAAATTAGCATTGTAGCTTCTGCTATCCACAACCCCAATGTATGTGCCTAAACCACACAACTTCAACATTGTAATTACTGCTATCATCTTATATCATGGTTGTTATGTTGAACACAAATTTTACTGCAATGTACCTAGAAATAATCCTCAAATTATGCTACAGTGTACCTGTTGATAATGCTCAAATTTTATTATAATATACCTATTAATTTTCTTCAAATTTTCTTACAAAGTACCTGTTAACGTTCTTCAAATTTTGCTACAAATTGCCTACTTAAAATTATCTGTTAGAGTAAAGACCTGCCCAAATGCTTATGCATGTTATGGCTTTACAAGAATGCAAAAACATCACTGCTATGTACTCTCATAAACCCAATGTACCTTCTTGTATATATATATNGTTGTTGCGTGTATGTATAAATGTCAGCAATTGTTGCACGTATGTATAGCTGTCACCTGATGTTGCGCAAATGTATAGATGTCAGCTGTTTTTGCACGCGTATTGCTCTCAGCTATTGCCAAATCTTGCACTAACTATATGTACTGGTTTGTGCTTGCATACCCACTTAGTTTCACATTGCTTGGAACTTCCATCATATTAATTAGTACTTGCTTCTATCAGCACGTTTTAAAATTATATGCATATTTGACAAAACTTTCACAAAGCGCAATAAACAGTTTGCATGAGACCAATTACATCACAGAAAAATCCTAACAGTCATTACGACCATATACGATTTTTTGTTAATTAACACGGCAGAGTTACAGTGGTTATCCAGACAAATCTGAATTACACATCTCATGACAGCCTTGTTGAATTAAACATCTCATGATAATGGGTTCAAACTTGATGAATTACACATCTCACGCTTGTCTCTGCTCAACATTACCTGTGGCAGGCATATTACATTAGCCCTTGTCAGTACAGCACTCGGCAATACGACGTTTCCTCATCTCCAGTTCTCTCACCTGTTTATTCATACACAGGAAAGAATTAACTGGCCAAAAACACAACAAAAAACGTTGTTTAGCCTAGTCAGATAATTTAAGGAATTTAAAAAAAAATCCTCGACCGATGATTTTATTATACTTTATTTATTTATTATGTATTATGTGTTGAAGGTATCTGGTGTCAGCAGCAAGTACACTAACTTGCTACCTATCTGACTTCATCCATAATATTATAAGAATTACACTGTTGACAGTCGTTAAATAAATTATCATTCTGACCATTATTATAGATGTGTATGATCAGCGTTCTTCGGGTTAATGGAAGCTTCGTTTTTAAGCATTCATTTTAAGTAGATTTATAGTTCCCAAAACTAATGTTCTTAATGCATATAAATGCGTAATCTTTGTGTAAAAAAAAATAATTGCTATGACGTATAATGAATTCTCATTATGAAGGGATGACCTGAAACTTTGACTTAATTGACCGTTTTGTTGACGTTGGGAAACCTTAGGGAAGCTAGGTGTATGGTGTATGAGAGAATGTGTATGGTGTATGAGAGGGGCTCGTGCTTTCACAGGGCCTGCAAGTGCTGCAACCATGCTAGCTCATATCCTGCAGGCTGCCTCGCTCACTGGAAACGCTGTCTGGCTCAACACTTTGACATTCCTTTTGACTGCAATGTTTCTGCTTATGCCATCTGACATTCCGCTCTCTAGATATACTACCTGTTATACAAGTGTCATACACACACACACGCACAAATCAGCAGTCTGTCATACAAGTATCATACACAATCGCCAGCACTGTCATACAAGTATCATACACACACACACACACACACACCAATCATCAATGTAATACAAGTGTCATACATACATCCATCAGCAATCTGTCATACAAGTGCCTATAGTGACAAACAATTATCACTCACACATACACTCATGAGCAGTCGTAGCACATTAGGCTTCGTTCTGGACTCACAATCGGGGATCCCGGGCAGGTCAGAAATAGTTCGGCACGTTTCCTTTCACCTAATGCGTCTGTTCACCTAGCAGATAAATAGGTACCCGGGAGTTAAGCGCCTGTTGAATGTTGGGGGAGGGGGGGGGCGGGGTTGCACCTTGGGGTCGACAAGGGGATATATAAGGATCACTTGTCGAGGGGGATATATCGAGGGTCGTATATACATTATATAAGTATATATCTTGAACACCCATCAGCAGCTAGTCTGCCCGTTTGCTATGCGTGTTAGTACTTACCTAGTTGTGCTTGCGGGGGTTGAGCTTCGGCTCTTGGGTCTCGCCTCTCAACTGGATGTATCTACTGCTGAATCACTAACAACTCGTTGAAGATAAGTGCAAATATTAAAACTATATACATCACCATCCATTTTTGACGGGCTCACCATAGCCCGTGCTACATGGACACTTCGTCCTGAGTAGCTAAATCTGAAACAACAACAACAACAACAATCCTGTTTCCCTTTAATAGTTAAGCATCGGTGGTTCAGTGGTAGAATTCTCGCCTGCCACGCGGGAGGCCCGGGTTCGATTCCCGGCCGATGCACATTTTTACTTCATTTCAAAGTCCAGTTCTTCAGTTCTTCAGGAACAATGGTGGTAACCTTGGACAAGCCGCCGGCCTCTGTTCCTGTTAAAAGCCACTAGAAAAAGATAGTGGCCCTCAGGTAAATTAAGGTAAATCAAACATTGTATTGCATTTTACTAACTAGTTAGTACTAACGAAAGTACTAACTTTCTGCCCGAAACGCTGCGCGTACTAGTGGCTTTACAAGAATGTAATTACTATGCTATGTATCCTCACAATCCTAATGTACCTTCTTCTATATACATAAATAAATAAAAATAAATAAAATTTTATTGTAAAGCAGCAACTGCGCCTTGCAACTATTACTAAACTTAACTCTGGGGTCAGGTGCGTCCATCTCCTTATTGCTAAAGCCACACTGATGCAGGAAATGACTTCTGACAGGAAGACGCCGACATTTCAAGCAGCTGACACACACACACACACACACACACACACACACACACACACACACACACACACACACACACACACACACACACACACACACACACACACACACACAATGAGCCACAGAGATATTAGAAAGAACTTTTTTAGTGTCAGAGTGGTTGACAAATGGAATGCATTAGGAAGTAATGTGGTGGAGGCTGACTCCATACACAGTTTCAAGTGTAGATATGATAGAGCCCAATAGGCTCAGGAATCTGTACACCAGTTGACTGACAATTGAGAGGCAGGACCAAAGAGCCAGAGCTCGACCCCCGCAAGCACAACTAGGTGAGTACACACAGTCTTCGACGGTAAATAGTAAAACCAAAAATGTGCATCGGCCGGGAATCGAACCCGGGCCTCCCGCGTGGCAGGCGAGAATTCTACCACTGAACCACCGATGCTTGTGTCACTGAGGGAAAATGTCTCTTTAATATATCTACTTATTTTTATTATGCGAACGGTTTAGCTGTAACAATTGATGATTTATTGATATGAGGTATACATAATGTAGAATATTACAATTAATGTGATTGATTAGTTATTAATGATTATATAGGTGCCAATCCTTAACTGTAGCTGCGGTTCACCCAGCAGTGACAAACAAGTTACATAGGTTGCACAATAATTTACTGTACTCACCTAATTGTGCTTGCGGGGGTTGAGCTTTGGCTCTTTGGTCCCGCCTCTCAACTGTCAATCAACTGGTGATTGACTGTGTCGGGGACAGGAGGCCAGCGTGTATTCATACACGTTTGACTTTTTATCCAGGTCCCTCACCTCCCTCCAGGGTCGAGTTACTGACCCCGCCCAGGATGCAACCCTACAACAGACTAATTCGTGAGTACCTGCTCACTGCTAAGTGAACAAGTGCATTAGGTGAAAGGAAATGTGCCCAACCATTTCTGTTCCGCTCGGAATTCGAACCCGGAATTTTCAATTGTGCGTCGAGAACGAATCTGAAAATGATATTTAACTATTTTCACGCACACATAACTCCCTGGTGGCCTCAACAGGGACAGGAAGCCTGCGGCTCATAAAAGGTTCCCCATTATTTCTCAGAACTTTTTTTTTAACTAAATTTTGAAATGAGATAATGTCTTAGCATTTACAGTTTCGACTGCCAGGCAGTTTCATGGGTTTATAACTATGGGTGAAAATGTACCTTTTGTTTTCTGTCCTACATTGTAAGGTTGTACATTTTGGGAGTGAAGCAAGCAGGCAGGTTGTATCCTTGGGTGACCTACAGTGCCACCTGGTGGTGTGCTTTGACACTCATGGTTTACCACCATTGAAGAGACTACTGCTTTCCTTGTTGTTATCTCTTCTCTTTTTCACCAAGATACAGTTTTAACTTCACCTGTTCTTTCTGGACACTTTTACCGTTACAATGTTTCCTCTCATACTTGTGCTCGCCTCACCTGTATAAACACACCAGATTCTGGTCATGGTGTTTGGTAGGCTTGTGCAAGTCCATAGGCCTGATTATTTTGTAGATGTGTCTGTGGTACCAGAGCTAATGAACATGGGGAGAAGGGGGGGGGGGGAGCAACTGAGGTCTATTCCAAAATCTGCATTATTTACTTTATGGAAAAATAAACATAAAATAAGACCATTTGTCTATTACACTTAGGTAGCCCACTGTATCTACCATTTTCATGTCTTCAAATGGGAAGCATCCACAAAGGGCAGAGTTTAAAGTCAATAAAATGATGCAGTCTCAAGACATACCAAGGAAAGCTTAAAATATAAAGTAAACACAAGAAGGTAGTCTGGTAAAGAGTGCATAGGCCAAGTTCTTTCTACATTTATTTTCAACATAAAATAATTGATATTTTACAATGATGAACCTCTATCTATTCAACTATAAAAAATATGCAAATCAAATACAAAATTTAACACTATATATACATTATAAATAAAATACCTAAACAATTAAATCCAGAAACTGATAGACATTTATTGAGTTTCTTTTGGAAGGAACTTATTGTGCATCTTTGAAGAAGAAATAGAAAAAAATGATAACGAGAACAGCCCATTGGGTACGTACACTGAACACATGATGTGTATTACATATGCTGTACCGAATCTTTTTCATGAAATGGTAACTAAGCACATTCAGTCTGTTCATATGTAAGAATAAATAAATTTGAATACATTACTGTGAACAAATTGGGGGATTATGTTTGTGAGTAAAACATGTGGCATGATTAATTGTCATGTAATTCAGCAGAATGGGGCTACAGTATCTGAGGTAAAAGGCATACAGTATATAGAACTGTAAACAAAATAGAATGACATGAATCATTATTCAATATTGCAACATTATTTTTGTTCTCATGATGGGGTAAACTGAGCCTAAAATGATACCCCTTGTTCATTTTTATATGTATTCTTTCACATATTGTAAGCATAAAGTGAAAAGTGGCTTCCATGTTCCTAGAGATACAGACGTCGCCACAGAACAGCTGATAAAAGAAATACAGTACATTATATACAATTACAAGCAATACAGTACTATAACTAAACTAATAGGAACTAAACATTATCTTGTTGAGGGCCAAGATCTAATTAATTAAAATTATTTAATACTGACAGTAGAGGACATAGACATAGGAGTTTTTTTTAACCATACACTGCTCCAATTGCTATACGAGATTTCCTCCTCTGCTCCAACCCCCATATGCCATTTTTCCTATTTGTTTTGTTAACTATTTTTTTTAGCTATTAAGACTATTCTCTGTCTTTACCTGCATCAACACATTTACTAAGAGAACTACAGAAACAAAAGATAGGCCCATGGAAATGTTGATGCTCTGCCTTATTGTAGTCTTTAATTTTAACTGAGAAATGTCCAGACTATTACAGATAACATCACAATTTTATATGGAAAACTACCTGATAAGAATAAACATATTCCTTCAGAGTAATAGAAAGTGAGACTACTAAACCTGCCAATCTTGGTTACAGATAAATATTCCCAATATTAAATGTTTTGATAATAGTTGATCAAATCCATTTTACTTTTCAACTTCATATTAAATATACATATTTCAATATTTTACTTATAACAAAAATACAAATACTGTTGGGATAAAAGGTGGAGTTGAGATACCAAGACATGAGTTTGACGGATACACAGGCCAAAAAAAGTAAAGATTTCCATTAAAAAATTAATTATTCAAAAGACATTTAGCAGCTATGTCTTCTATACAAGTAAGGTGATATTTTTTCCCGAAATATGTAGTAAATTACAAAAAAAAATGTACATGGGGAGGTCCAAATTGATGGCATAAAATGTTGTGCTCTGAAAATCTTTGTCTCCATTCTATGAAAGTGGGAATTAAGATGCTGTACAGTAATGATTTATATTATCTGAATACCTTGCATTTGTTTAACTTTGCAATTAGTTAATGTGTTAAATTTTTATAATAAGTTCCTAAATATCATAATAAAACACAGAACTATAGCCATTTGAATTCTGTCTCTTTGCCTCACTACAAGGATCGAAGGGGGAGGAGTTGCAACACCCTAATTTTTTAAGTTTTCTTTTCATCAAAAAACAAAAAAAAAGACTAAAAATCGACAGGACTGTAATTGTCACAAGGCAATGCATACGAATTTAAATGCAGTATGTAGCTATATATGAATGTAGGTCTCTAGTTAAAAATAAAACTTGAAATGTTGAATATACTGTATATGAAATGAGACCGTCACCCTACCATCCAGCTGCTTGGGAGTTGGAGCAAAGTTTTCAAATTGGTGTCTCAACTTCATCCACCTCAATGCCAATTCATAAAATAAATATAAAAAATGCTGTACTGTAGTTTTTACTATTGGAGTTTACCCCTTCCTTTGGTTTACCGAAAATTCCTGTAGTCCTCGTCTGATCAATTCTTCATTAACACCATTGTCAACTAATATCGTTAAAACACCAATAACATCTAGATCTATCTTGTTCCTGTGTTCATCATCAAAGAAGATCATTTCACTGAAGTTATATCCAGATTTTGCCTTGATTCTGAAACAAAATAAATCATTTTAAAAACCTTTAAGATTAAATCTGTTTGTGTATAGGAAAGTATACCCTATATTTTTGCAAGTTGTTTTATTGCCACCCGAGACAGGCTAGCCCCTTTTAACTGCATGCTTGGAGCAACATGCAATGTTGTTCCTAATTTAAACAAAAAGTGAAAATGATATCTGTAAAATGTGTTAAGAAACAAAGCAAACTAGATTAAAAAACAGTTTCTGTTGCAATGGCTTTTTGCATCTTTTGTTATAATTACTGTATGTGTTAAACTAGAATTTGTTTTATTCAGAATGAATGTTATCCTAACACAGCAGATATTATCACCCAGGTAGGACTGCCATTTGATATTTTCCATGGATCATCATCTGAAGTAAATACAGGCAAGCATAGCTTGTTATACAATTGTACATGAAAGATACTGTACTGGGAACTCCCACCAAATGTGACTTTTTTTCAACATAAATGTACTTTTAGACAATTGACCAAGAGTGACTAAACATGGGCCATAGAGGTAATAAGCAGGTTGGACCCCTGGGTGGCCTAAGTCGCCATCTGGTTGTGCTCGCGTAGTAGTGTATAAGTTGTTAACGTTCTGGAAATTGCCCCTTATCATGTTCCTATATTCTGTTTATTATATTATATATTATACTGTAGTTCATTTTGCTTTGCCTGTAGTTTCTAGTTGGTTTTGCTTGGTTTTGAGCAGATCTCTGTTGCCTCATGCACCCCTTTGTCTCTATGAGCATGCCAGATTCTGGAACTAGTGTTGGGTAGGACTGCACAAGTCTGGAGGCCTGGTAGTTTTGTGGATGTCTCTGTAGAACCAGAGCCAATGTACTGTGAGCTACTGAAGCCACCCAGAAAAGTGCCTTTCATTATACAGTGTATTCAGCAATTACTTATCGATTTAAAAACAGTAACTTACATTATAACTATGACGTACAGTACATTATGTTAAGTCTAATATTGCCCCCAAAACACTGTGCATAATTAGGAGGCCTTTTAAATTTGTTTACAATCACTGTAATAGTTAACTTAGTTCATTTATTATGCACTCCATACCCATCCTGTGGGCAGAAGTGGGAGGCATTACAGAGGCATATATTGAGTTCTGGGACTGTAATAGGAATGTAAATTCTGTATCATAATTGTATGTACAGTACAATTTTGTTTACAAATAAACTATTACAGTGTTTAAAGATATACCTGCATGACACTTTGCTTGTATGTAACCATCTTCCCATGAATTAACTAACCATGAATTACATGTTCAAATCCATTATGCTTATACATATATGCATTACAATACAGTACCTGTACTGAAAATAATTTCAACGTGAATAAAATCTTGTTTTCTATAAATAAAATCATACTTCTTTTTATCAATACAGTATTTAATGTGCAGTTCAACACCCTGCAATACTGGTTAAATTCAAAATTTTATCGCCTACCTCTGAAAATGATTCACTTTACATCCTGGATAGATCTCTTTATATGTGAAGTACTTGTCCCAGTCGAACAGCTTCAGCAGCTGATTTGCGCCGTCGACCTCTCCAGTGCGTGACGCAGCTGCCAAAATGTAGCCTTCATCATGGAGCCACTTCAACACATTTGGTACTTCCTTGTAACACTTAACCCTTTTGGACCTAGCATCCACTATATGCCCATCCCTGGAACATCAGATACAGTAAATATATGCAGTATTTTTGGCGGCTTAAGTAGAGTACTGTATTTTTTTTTTTAGCAGCGATGGCAGTATTAAAGAAAAAGGTAGAAGTAGTAAAGGTGACATGCAATACAGTAATGAATACAGTAAAACACTGGCTGAATGAATAATTTTACTATTCGGCATCATGAAGTGGCACAAATTTTAATTGTTTAACCCTTTACCTACAAATTTGTTGTTCAATGACAGTACGGTGGTACCTCGGAATGCGAGTGTCCCTGTATGCGAGTTTTTCGGAAGACGAGCAGGATTTCCTCGAAAATTATGTCTCGGAACGCGAGGGTTACCTCGGGACGCGAGTTTGTTGATACGCGTACAGGCTGACCAAGCGCGTGGTCGATCGGCGATCATCGCCCCTCCGCCCCTCCGCCCCTCAGTTTACCATTGTCTCGTGCCCAGTGACTATCCCACATCAATTCTTCACCTGGATTTTCAGTGTTTTGTTGGATTTTTGGTCATTTGACTATACAGTTTGTTATTATATATCTCACCATGGGTCTCAAGAAAGCCATTGATAAGGTTCAACCTAAGAAAATAGCTGTGAGTAGAGGCAGTAGAGGATGTCCCTCCTTGATTAAGAAAATGTGTGAAGTATGGGAAGAACTGCAAAGTTTTGTTGAAAAAACTCACCCAGATAAAGCTGTAGCAGGCCGTTGCATTGACCTTTTAAATGATAATGTGATGTCTTACTACAGACAAGTGTTAAAATGTAGGGAAAAACAAGTGTCTTTAGAGAAATTTTTAGTAAGACAAGCAAGTCCTAGTGGTATGCAGGCAAAATGTGCCAGTGTGTGCATACCAGTCAAGTCCTCACTGCCTGATGTGATAATGGAAAGGGACTCCCCTTCCAAACAGTAACTCCTCTCCTCATCCCCCCTCCTCACCATCTTCCATACGCCTACAGCATTCAAGAGCAAGGTAAGTAATAACTTGAACATAGTTTTGTAGGTTTATTTAGATGAATTAGGTACAAAAATTTAGTTTGATATGGGGTTTTTGGGGTAGTCAGGAACGGATTAATTCATTTCCCATTATTTCTTATGGGGAAATTAGCTTCAGAATACGAGTTTTTCGGAATAAGAGCTGTCTCCAGGAACGAATTAAACTCTTAAACTGAGGTACCACTGTATATCAAAAATGCTCCCCTAATGCCACCACCTACCCTTTCTCAGCAGTATATTTCAATACTGTAATTATTCTATTTATGCAATTTTATTTTTTGCACATTTAAGTATTGTAATGTACTTTTATATATAAAAGAAAAATTTGATTGGGGTAGACAGGTTATCTTGCCAATCTGAACAAATCGTCTTTTCGGCTATGTTCGATACCAAGTTGGCTGGAAAGCAGGATGGCTGTTATACATGTTTCTTGGAGGCACAAGGGTACTTTGTTTTTAATTATTTATTGTACATAAAATAATAAAATACAAATCTTTTTAATAAAGATTCTCTAGTTGCGTATTTCACCTAAAATGCCATTGATTCATTGGTTATGATAAATTTTGTATATGATGATTTTGTATGTTTTGGGAACACTTGGAATTACTGTACAGTACTGTATATAGAGTTAATTGGGCTATTTTTCCAAACAAATGGCAAACAAAACAAAAATCACTGCCTAAATAACTATCTTGATAATTTTAATGCTAATATGGAACACAGTACTGTACAGTACATTGTAATCTCCTCTGCCCAGATATGTAATACCCTGTACATATTTTAAAAGTTGGAAACAATACAGCTGTATTTTGTTGTCATCCAAATGCTTGAGCCAAATGGCTAATAGTTCACATAATAATATTTCATTGCACGGTACTCACTTGTTTCTTTTCGAAATGGCGGATCCACGTGAGTATCCACCCAAAAAGGCCATAGAGTATAGTCTGTAACAAATATTAGAGCAAATTATTATTTATTTGGAAAATGTTCTGCTCCATCCTGTCAGAAGCAGCAGCAGTAGCAATTAGCTTTAGTTTGGTTATTTATTTTATGTTACAATCTCATCTTTGTTAACAAAGTCTGCACAACATTAGGGGTCTATATGACAAAGTTATATTTAAAGCAACAGAATATATTTCCTTGAATATTCTTGACAATTATAGCCTGTCAGGTTGAGAAACAGATACAGTAATTGGAATGTATAATAAAAAAAAGGGCACAACACTAACAGATAATTAAGGAATTGATCTGTTTCATGGATTAATTATTTAGTTTAGCTATTATTATTGTTCTATAAACATTACAGAGCAGACCATATCAGAATGTGCACCACACTCCAATCTTGAGATCATTTCGGGGCTTAGCGTCCCTGCGCCCAGTTCTCGACCAGGCCTCCTTTTTGTTACACCCCCCCCTAGGAAGCAGCCCGTAGCATCTGTCTAAATCCCCAGGTACCCTATTTACTGCTAGGTGAACAAGCGGCATCAAGGGTGAAAGAAACATTTTTGCCCATTTGGTCTCCGCCTGCCACCGGGATCGAAACCCGGACCTCAGGACTACGAATCTGAAGCGCTGTCCTATACTCAGCTGTCCATAACACCACGCAAGATGCCAGTTGAGAATTATCTGAACAATGCATATAGTGATATATATCTATATTATTAATAGATATAGAGATATATATCGATAGATCTATAGATATATATAGAGATATATATATATATCTTATATTCTAAATAATCCAGGCTAAACGATTAGTGTAGGACTTGACCATATTGTACTTTCTTACCAAGATCAAATGCAATCAGCTTTGGCCTCTTAGGCCATGTTGGTCTCCTCCTACTGGAGGTCAGCCGGGAATACACTTAACGTCAGCTCCCACACTAACAAGGGGCCTTGTTGTTATGAGTTAAAGACGTCCAGTCTGTTGGCAGAGTGGTTATAGAACTGTTAATAATGGTGGCACGGGACCCAAGCCTCAGAGGATGGTAGTTTAGAGGCTGGATATATTGGATATATATTGGATATATATCTCCCCAATATATTGTGGATAAGTCGCTCCACAACACTGGCGCTCGGACCGTCGACTTCTTGTGGCCGTCGCCTTGCTGCATATTTACTTCTAATTTCGTTATGAAATTAGATTATTTCAGAGTGAAAATAGATTTGGTCATGTTCTGCATTTCAGCACCGACATTATAGTGAGTTTCATTGTACCGTACAATGAAATATACCATATTTCTTCTTCATAAACGTGCGT
>WNGS01165523.1:18581708-18627527 GCA_020271785.1 Procambarus virginalis | reverse complement strand
TCTCTCACACTCACTCACTCACTCACTCACTCACTCATATGCTGGGAATATCATAACTAGCATTGTATTCATTGATATCTGAACGTTGTCCATATTCTTTTATCACAGTCAGGATCATCAATGAGACTATCACTGCAAAATAATTAGTTACCTATTTATTCATCATTATTAAGTGGTGCTGTGGCCCCTAGTTGCACAGTGGTGTTGTGAGCTCCTACTGCATGCGCCAGTCTTGGTCGTTTTCTCAGTACTGAGGCTCTCATAGACAGTACAAATTCTGACTTTTTTTTTCAAGATGGCGTCTGTTTACTAGAGTCCTGAGGCACAGGATGTGAGACCCGTTTACCGTGGGAATTTTGAATCATTCCCTATACCTAAAAGCGCCATATTGTACTCTGCGCACCCCTGATCAGGCACCTTAAGGTGCTCTGCGCAGTGCAGTGGTTAAAGTTGTGCTAAATAATATGTTGTGCATGTTTAAATGAATAAATTATTGAAATTTAATTACAGTGTGATACACTAAAGTGATTAAAAGAAGTAATATTTACCCATTGTGAGCATTGTGAGGGCAAGGGCTATAATGGGCAACATAAACCTCCATTGGGGAAAGAGTGTTGGATGGGGCTCAATTATAGTCAGAATCATCATCCTCACTCCTTTCAGTTGCTGCCTCCAATGCTCCTGCAGTATTTTCAGGCTCACTCTTCTGTGGATAGATAATAGTTAAATATGATTCTGTATAATAACTTTTCTGTGATATTAACATAAAACGGTACAATACTCATTTTTTTTTTGTAATATTTGGTGACAAAATTTTGAATGATTTCCTGCACATATTGACTTCATTATAATAAGAAACTTAGGGGAAGCTAGTTTAGGGCCGAGTTCTACAAATTTTTAAGACAAATTACAGTACAGTATGCTGAAACTACCAGCTATAAGCAGCGCTCTTTCTGGGCATAACCTTTTGGTGGCTTCCTGAAGCTATATCACTGAAATGGCTTCCCACTACTGAGTCACATCAGTCATAAGAGTCCTGTTGGGCTATCGGATACCAAAGCCAAAGTTTGGTATCCGACAGCTGAGTGGACAGCACTTCGAATTCGTAGTCCTGAGGTACCGGGTTCGATCCCTGGTAGAGGCGGAGACAAATGGGTAAAATGTTTCTTTCACCCAGATACCACTGTTACCTAACAGTAAATAGGTACCTGGGAGTTAGACAGCTGCTACTGGCTGTTTCCTGGTGGTGTGTAACAAAAAGGAGGCTTGGTCGAGGACCAGGCCCTGGGGACGCTAAGCCCCGAAATCATCTCAAGATAACCACATGGAGGTAAAGAGAGGTGGGCATAGTTACCGATCACCCATACTGAGAAAGCATCCAGAAAGGAGGTAAATCAATACAAACAACTGCATAGTTCACAATAATGAAGCACAAACTGCCATCAAGCTCCACAAAAGGTTTGGTTAAACCTGGGTAAAACTAGGTAAAACCCCTAGTACACAAAGCTGCTAACAGGTGGCATCCCGGATTTCTAAGCTGTTATAGCTGGTTCCAGATCAGCATTCAACATCTGACCTTCTCAAGAAATCTGATCATAGCGAGTCACTTCTTTTCCAAAAATAAGTGTTGGCCATTTTTGGACTAAGTCCTGCGAGGCCATTTACTTGTGTATCATTCCTAGTCTTTAGTACTGTATTTGCTTTACAAGCCTGTTCACAAGCCACACTGCTGGCATGAACTTGGCATGTTTTGCATTTCTAGCTGTGTGTGTGTTTAGGGCAGCCTTCCGTAAGTGCTCATTTAACATTGCCCATGCACTGACACAGTACCTACTCTGTTGTCCTCGGGAGTTTTCCCCTGAGAGGCTGGGCCTTGGGTGGAGAGCTTCACCCTGGGTAGTACACAAATCATTGACTCCTCTGCTGGACCTTGCAATTTAGGGCATTGTTGATGGTTGTGAGATGAACTATAACATGTGTGTGCATGTTTATACAGCAATCCACAGTGTATGGTGTGCATGGCTGAATTTGTTCCCCAGGCTGAGTTTAGTGTCTGTTCTTCTGGAGATACCCTAGTGCCTGGGTATCTTGTTTGGCTAGTCGCCTTCATGCCCTTGCAACTCCCCTGCTGGCCTGCAACATGGCTTATAATGAACTGACCTGTTGTACCTGCTCTCGCTACACACAAGTTTGAAGGGTGCACATTGTCCTTGCTACATACCAATTATCATTCTTTCTGTATGTCAGACAGGGAGGGTTGGTCAGAGATTTGGCTGTGGGGGCCATGGATCCCCGGAACCTCCACAAGGGAGATAGCCATGCCATGCTGCCTGTTGGGTTGGTAGCACCTTCGACCCTGGTAATTACCTAAGTGTAATTACCTAAGTGTAGTTACAGGATGAGAGCTACGCTCGTGGTGTCCCGTCTTCCCAGCACTCTTTGTCATATAACGCTTTGAAACTACTGACGGTTTTGGCCTCCACCACCTTCTCACTTAACTTGTTCCAACCGTCTACCACTATATTTGTGAAGGTGAATTTTCTTACGTTTCTTCGGCATCTGTGTTTAGCTAGTTTAAATCTATGACCTCTTGTTCTTGAAGTTCCAGGTCTCAGGAAATCTTCCCTGTCGATTTTATCAATTCCTGTTACTATTTTGTACGTAGTGATCATATCGCCTCTTTTTCTTCTATCTTCTAGTTTTTGCATATTTAATGCCTCTAACCTCTCCTCATAGCTCTTGTCCTTCATTTCTGGGAGCCACTTAGTGGCATGTCGTTGCACCTTTTCCAGTTTGTTGATGTGCTTCTTAAGATAAGGGCACCATACAACCGCTGCATATTCCAGCTTTGGTCTAATAAAAGTCGTGAACAATTTCTTTAGTTTTTCTCCATCCATGTATTTAAAAGCAATTCTTTTTGCAAGTGTTGCATTGTTCATGCTCATTGGGTATATTATCTGAACCTGCCTCTAGACAGGAGGTTTTCAAGCAGCTGCTGCTTTGTGGGCTCTATTTTCCTGCTTCTGTTGTTTGTGGCATGGTGCTAAATTGCTTACCCAAAAGTTGACCCCCTAATGTGTTTAGGGATTCCACCTGATCTAAGATTGCTCCTCCTCCTCTTTCCACTGCTGGTGTGATGTGTCCAACATCTGATCTTTCGCTTATTGTTTAGGCTCTGAAACATCTAATTGTTTCGGAGTCAATTTAGGGTTTAGGTTTGGATGTAGCTCGGCTGACTCCGAGAGTTGCCCCATTCACTTTGATGGCAGACTGTTGAGCCATCCCTTCCTGTGGGGGATGTGAAGCCTCCACCCTCACAACAATTGTCTAGCTCTGATCCTGCTCTATTTGATGTGTATCTATCTCAGGTATCGAGCACAAAGTATGGCTCTGCTCCAGAGTGATTGTGGTTGATTCCTGGGGTTGGAGGGTAGCTTGAGGAGGGTCTGTGGATTCCATTCAACTGCTCCTGTACTTGAATTCATTGGCTCTGGTGAGAATATTTTGCTCCAGAGGGAAGGATTTATCCTATTCCCATAACTTTTATGAGCTAGATTACTGGCTGCTGCCACCCGGATGCACATTTGTGTGCTGCTCAATTCTGCCAAATCATCTATTATTCCCTGAAGTTTCTGTTGTCCCACCTTTCATCTTCATTGGTGCATGTGAACATTTTCTGTGGGAGCCCCTACGGCTCCCTGGAGCTATCTGGCTAATATGCAGTACTGTACATTAGACCAGGGCTTTAGTCAATGGAATTCATCCTACCATGGACCACAAGCCAGAACCTGGACCCCTCAGAGAGGCAAAGGGAGCAGTGGCTTATAGAAGCCCCCCCATGTGGTTGGTGGCATTCCATGTCTGCCACTGACCTGGGTTGGCACCCAGAAAGGTAGGCATAACAAAGCAAACCCCACTTGGTAAGAAAATGTGACCGAATACCAAACAGGGAAGCAGAACTCGCCCTACAACTTAAGGAAACGAGCAAACATTACACCTCACCACCTGTCCATGCAGCTTCCCTCAGGGAGGGGAAGGGGGAAACCCCAGACCTTCCGCGCCAGCTACCCAAGCCATCCAGTTCGTTGGCTAAAGCAATCCAGGGTGGACGTCATCTCTGGCCTCGGTTTTCAAGTTTTCAAGCAGTGTTTACCTTTGTGGTGTAATTACCTATGTGTAATTACAGGATAAGAGCTAGGCTCGTGGTGTCCCATCTCCCCAGCACTCTGTCATATAACGCTTTGAAACTACTGACGGTTTTGGCCTCCACCACCTCTCCTAACTTGTTCCAACCATCTACCACTCTGTTTACAAAAGCGAATTTTCTTATATTTCTCTGGCAGCTTTGTTTCGTTAGTTTAAATCTATGACTTCTTGTTATTGAAGTTCCGGGTCTCAGGAATTCTTCCCTATCAATTTTATCGATTCCTGTTACTATTTTGTACGTAGTGATCATATCTCCTCTTTTTCTTCCATCTTCTAGTTTTTGCATATTTAATGCCTCTAACCTCTCCTCGTAGCTCTTGCTCTGCAGTTCTGGGAGCCACTTAGTGGCATGTCTTATAATTTGTTGTTCTCTGATTGTGGCGTCCTCTGTTGTTCGTGGTGTGGTGGCCAGGTGCACCTGAAGTGTACTGGGGTTGCATGCGCTTAGGGCAGCCTTCCCTAAATGCCCTTTGAGTACTACCCATGTATGTCAAGATTATCTTCCCTTGTGCATTCGGAATCAGCTGGGGTTTCGTGGCCTTTGTTTGGCCTTGGGTTGGAAGTGGTGTAGCAAGTATAAACAATATACTCACTACAGTCTCTCATTATCTTAATGGCATAACTAATTAGCACTTACTACACAAGCAATAATCCTATCCCTATTTACAAGTAACATTCTTTCCATTGAACAAATCCACAAGGGCCGTGACGAGAATACGAACCTGGGTCCGAGAGCATCCCAGACGCTGCCTTAATCTTTCTTTCCGTCCTGGTTGGAGGAAGCTGAGGTGTAGTCACCGAATATAAGCAAGCGAATTGCGAATAGCCGATAGTACAAGTTCCACAGTGATTCAGATAACTCCAGTACAGTACATACACTTTGGATTTACCTCACCTCTTCAACCTCAAGAATGTAGCACTCGGTGTGTACAGTTCTAATCGACCCCAAGATGCTACAAGCTTCGACACAGAGCAGACAGCAGACTACGACCGCATCAAGCTACAATGCTCTCGCTCCCCATGAGTTCAGACACTCGTGATTCCCCAATCGAGCCGCCACGCTCTCCAGCATAGAACTCCACGACTCCGGCCTCACTCGGCTCACTGCTCTGCTCCAAGCTCCATCTGACATCTACGACAATGCCAACAACTGACTACTGTAATCAAGACTACTAAATAAATATGAAACTCGCTAAACACTGTGTATCTAATCTACTCAACAACGTAACATAATCGTACGTTACAGTGGTATTGTTGCTGGTTGGGGCGTCATGGTGTTGTGCCTCTAGCTTAACTATGCAGCAGCTGGTTCCTGTTTCCTCTGGGAACGTTGTCCTTTTGCCAGGGATTTTTCTTTTCATTTTTGTTTTGTGTGCCTGGTGTGACTATAGGACCACTTATAATATTTTGGTGGTGCTCTGCTTGCCCCCATAATTGTTCACATTGCAGGGATTTCAGTGATCTCTCCCCTTTTAGCATTGGATCTAACCAGTTAGCAAAACCTTGCTCGGGCTTCCCATAGCAGTCAACCTATGGGGCCTGGAAAACCCTGCGGGGTTTGGTGGACCTATAGATGCATCTTTTGAGCTCCAGCTTGCCTTGTGCGAGTTTGAAGGTTACTGTGTGCCCTTGCCTCAGGGTCACAGTCACCTCCATCATGCCACCTGTTGGGTCAGCGACACCTTTGGTTTACTCGCTGGGTTGGGTTTGGCTTTGGCATCTGGTTTTTGTTCCTTCGGGAACACCCTTTCCGTGCTTCTTGCGATCGCTGGGTTTGACCTCCGTGGGCCTTGTGCCGGTTGCTATGTCGCCGGTTTCCTCTTCGGATTTTTCAGGGTCCAGTGCCTTAGTGCCTACCCGAGCCCTCGCTTGATGTGTTCCCGGATGCATTGTCTCTCGGTTGAGGCTTTGTGACCAGTGTTCACCAGGCTGGCCAGGGGCCGTGGGGTCTGTTCGGTTCACAGCACATTGCGGGAGTTTGCGGTGGTTTGGCTGTCGCTTTGGAGGGTTCGAGTCGCTCGGGGTTCGATGATCTGGTTCCATTCGGATTGTTCTCTGGTGCTTCATTGCCTACATTGCAGGGGTTCCCTTTGGTCCTTGCCTCTTTGAGGACTGGTCGCTTTGAGTGGCTCGTCTGTCGGTTTCTCGGGGTTTGGTGCTCTGTGCGGTTCATATCTTCGGAGTTTCCAACGTCCTGGCAGACAGCCTATCCCAGTTCATTCCCCTGACCACAGAATGGACGGTCGACGCCGACTCCTTCAGTTGTTTCTGCCAGATGTACGGGCACCTGGAGGTGGACCTCTTCGCATCGCCGTGGTCTCGGCATCTCCAGATATATGTGGTGCCGTTCCCCGACTGTGAGGCCATCACAGTAGACGCCTTTCGGCAGGACTGGTCAAGGTGGGGGTTACCTGTATCTCTTTCTCCTGGTCCAGCTGTTGCTTTGGGTCCTGGCTCATTTGGAGACTTACTAGGGAAGAGTAGTCCTGTTGGCCCCTTGGTGGCCGGAATAGCCTTGGTTTCAGGTGCTGCTTGCTCAGTGTCCGAACCCGCGATGTTTTCTGCGGCTCTGCCCCTTTCAGCAGATCGGTTCGATCAGGTACCTGGCTGGTTCGGTTATGGAATGCCCTCACCCACATGGGGGCTTCTATAGGCCATTGCTCCCTTTGCCTCTCTGAGAGGGCCAGGTTCTGGCTCGTGGTCCCCGGTAGGCTGAACTCCATTTACTAAAGCCCCAGTCTAATGCATCGCATATTAAACTGATAGCTTCAGGGAGCTTCCGGGGCTCACCCAGAAAATGGCATTTCATTACACTCAATGCTGGTTTTTTGGTTCCTGCAAGATCAGAACCTGGCTACCCTTATGGACCCAGCCTCTTAACTTTTGGCCAGCTTCAATTTAATGGTTTCGGTACAAGGTTCCTGATTTGTCCTGGCTTGCTGACAATCCTCTCCTTGGGGGCTTGGCAAAGCTTCTGTTGAACCCAGAGTTTGAATGGCAGGAAGTGAATTTCATCTTTCATGTGTACTTAGGTTGTGCTTCTTTTGTAAAGGCACAAGCTCCTAAGCTGTACCCTATAGTACAAGCTGTTGAAACCTGTCCTCACTTCCTAAAAATATAAGGACCCTGACAGCTGAGTGGATAGCGCTTCTGATTTGTAGTCCCAAGGTTCTGAGTTCTATCCCTGGTGGAGGCAGAAACAAATGGGCAGAATTTCTTTCACCCTGATGCATCTGTTCACTTAGCAGTAAATAGGTACCTGGGAGTTACAGCTGCTATGGGCTGCTTCCTGGGAGTGTGTTAACAAAAAGGAAGTCTAATCGAGGACTGGGCCACAGGGAAGCTAAGACCCGAAATCATCTCAAGATATCCCTAGGAGGTCTTTACACACAGAAATCACACTAACTCGGTAGAACTTCGGTTTCAACTCTTTTTAACCCTGTCGTAGCTCAGTCGATTAACCCTTAAACTGCGCATGGCGTATATATACACCCTGAGTAACATGTCCTGAGTAGCGCTGTAGGAGGAGTGATGCTGAGAGACGGAGGGAGACAGCATCGTTTACTGACTGTGTGGCCACCTGTTATTGTTTACATTCACCATACCAGCTCAGTGGTTCTCTATGGTGAACACAAATGTAGATACTTATATATAATGTGTGTATTAGTGTAATAACAGCAAAAGGATTATGCTGGGAGGAGCCATTTGGGTGACGGAGGTGACGTCGTCTGCACGATTTGTCTAGCTGTTTAGAGAGTGGCCACTATGCTCTTTTGGCGCACTACAAGCCTAGGTGTACAGTTACGGTGCATAAAACATGTAGATATTTATATATAATATGTGTATATAGGGTAATAACACTGCAAACAGTATTGTTGGGGGAGAAAGTTTAGTGCATGTGACCTTGAATGAGTGAAGGAGCCGCCAGCCGCCAGCTGTGTATAGCGACGACTCTTAGTGCCTGAACTAACTATATCAGCTTAGCTGTACAGTTGTGGTGAGCAAAATATATACATACTTATATATAACGTCTGTATATAGTGTAATAACACCACAAATGGTATTGTTGGGGAAGAAAGTTTAGTGCGTGTGTTGAGGGAGTGGCAGCGAGTGGCTGGCTGGTGTGTGGTGGTAACTCTTCGTTGCTTTTCGACTCTCAATACCAACTGTGGTTCGTTATGGTGACCAAAACATGCAGATACTTATATAAAACCTGTGAATAGAGTGTAATACCAGCAAAACTATTTGTTTATTGTTTTTTAAACATAATAATAGAATCACAAATATGCACACCATACTTTTGAGTATAGCAATTATTCACCACTTTTATTATATAAATATATTACAATACACACTATTGAATAATATTACTGCAAAAAAAAAAAATAAAAAAAAATCAATCGGAGACATTGAAACAATTAGGTAATAATATCTTTGTGGCAACTGCCACCTGTCAGCGTGGGTGACGCTGACCGGCCCTGACGACCGCTCTGTCAACGCCCACTTTTTGCCAGACTTCCTCGGTCAATTGCGCCCAAAATATGTCACCTACGATTTTTTTTATTTTTCTCGTACTCAGGGGACACAAATTAACGTGTTTAGAAGACGAAAAAAAATTTTTGAATTTTTTTTTCTTGCGCACAGGGGTGTAAATGTCCCCAGGACCCCTGAGCAGTGTAAGGGTTAAGGCAGTGTCTGGGATGCTTCCGGACGCAGGTTCGAATCCTCGTCACGGCCCTTGTGGATTTGTTCCTAGGGGGTCTGTTATACTAAGGCTGATAATAATTCACTAACCAATGTATCTGGGCAGACACTCTTCACCCCTCGAGTAAAGAGGGTTAAGGTAACAAACAGGAGAAATAATAGTGTCTTGTCTATACAAAAGTTTTATTTCTATGGCTTAAAGTTAGTTTACAAAACTTATTTCTGGAGTTTAAAGTTACTTAACAGGATCACTTAGATTAAGAGGGATAATTTCATAGAACATGTACTTATCATTAGAATTATTTTGAATACTGGTCCTACTAAAATCGGGACCTAAAGTAGTTATGTTACTTTATAATCTCATAATTCAAATGGTAAAATTACAAATGCAGTCAGCCTATCATTCCAGATGATAGTCAGCCAGCCAGTCATTACAGATGCCATGGCCCCTCCATGGTGCCTCCTTGACGTGGTGAGGGGCTCACGTACTCCTCCCTGGGACCGGTGTGGGTTGCCTGTGCCCCCTCTCCTGCCCCCTCTTTGGGTGGTGTACGTGCTGAAGGGTACCATGTAGGGGCCTTGTGAGCCATCGGACCACCCGCTGGAGGGGTCGCCTGTGAGAGGCCGCCCTGAGTGGATGGTTGGGTGTCCAGGCTGGGGCGATAGGGTGGCTGGGGTCTTAGCACCAGCGTGGGAGAATGAACGAAGTAGTAGGACTCCCCTGTTGAAAAGGGGGAGCACCACTGGGGACGACGCACCCTTCCTGCACTGGCCCATGCTCGGCCTCCCTGGCTGCCCTGGTAGGTGGTATCCCTTGGTTCCAGGTCCCATTCTTTAGTTATTGGTTTGCTGCATGGATGACGACTTGACTTCTCTTACCCAGGCTCATGGGGTGGGCGACCAGGCCCCTGAGTCGGACCATCCTGGAAGACCGGGATCTGTAGCCCCCACTACAGGACCCGGTTTAGGCCCAGACCGGACTCTTCCTCCCTGCTCCCCTCCCTCCTCTGTGGTTGGGTCGAGCCCCAAGCCTGCTGTGGTGACCGTCTCGTCCCCTTGCACGGCTCCATCTCTTCTTGTGACTACTGCACCTTTTGACCCGTCTCTCTCAAAAGGTTCTCATCGCCGTCCCCGCCACGGCCGCTCTCGTGTGCTCCCTTCCCATACCGATTCATTCCATGCTTTGTTTGGTCTTGCTACGTGGACTTAGTACTTTGACCTCCTTCCTTTGGATTCAACTCCTCCTGACGATTTTTCCCTTCATAGGCATCTTGTCGATTCCGTACTTGCCTCTGTCACCTTCAACCCCACCCGTCTTGGTACCAGTGTCGTTGCTGCTCCTTCTCAGGATGCGGCCACCCACTTGGCTGCTTTATCATGCCTTGGCGAGACCCCTGTTCGGGTCTCGAAAGACGCTCGGTTGAATCCAGTGTTGGCACGGTTTTCCTCCCGCACCATGTTGCGACCGGTGTTCGGAATCTCAAGGACTGCCACGAGGATATCAAGCATATCCTCGAGGTTCAGGGTCATTCTATTCTCCAGGTGGATACGTTTACTCGTCCCCTTCGTGGTCATCGCCATCTTCCCCTTAGTGTTGTAAATGTTACTTTTGATGGTAGGACCCTTCCGCCCTCTGTCATTCTTGCTGGTGCCAGATGCTCCGTTCAGGAGTATATTCCATCTCCTTGGCTCTGCAGTAAGTGCTGGAGGTTTGGGCATGGTGCCCTCAAATGCTTTAATCCTGTCTCTCTCTGTCCCTTGTGCGGAGGCGAGGGTCACTAAGTTGGGGTACACTTCTCCCCAGGCCCGCTGCCTCAATTGCGGTGAGGCCCACCCTACCTTCTCCCGTACGTGTATTCATTACAAACTTGAGGCGGCTGTCCTCAACTTGAAGCACTGGGACCATTTGTCTTTTCCTGAGGCTCGGCGATAGGTTCATCGTCTCCCCTCTTTCGCTGGCGTCTCCTATGCTCGCGTGGTGCGCTCTTCCTCTCCTCGTCCTTCCCACCTTCCTCAGTCTCACAACCGTTTCCAAGCCTTAGACCCAGACACGCCCACCACCACCTCCCCCGTTTCCCCCTATCCATTCTGTCCCGGAGGGTCCCCCTCCTGGTTCTCTGTCTAGGGCTCCCCTTCTTTCTACCCAGTCTGTCACGTCTCCTGTGTCTTTTTTGTCCTCTCCCTCTGGTCCTCCTTCCCGTTCTTCTCCTCCGTCTCTTGGCTCTCCACGCCGCCTGACTGTGCGGGCCGATGTCCATCGCTCTCCTGGTGGTCGTGTTGTTCGCTCTCACCCTTCTTCTCCTATCGAGAAGCTAGAGTCTGTTGCCAAGTACATTGCTGCCGGGACGCCTGTCTCTTTGAGTCAGAAGCGGAAACCTGGCTCCTCTCCTTCCTGGTTGCTAAGAAGGCTTCTCTTTTTTTCTTCACCCCTATCTCTGATTCTATCGTTCCTTCCCCTCCCGCTTCGGTGGAGGAGCCCCCTGTTCCTATTGTGGGGTTCCTTTAGCCCCCGGTTCCATCTTGGTTACTGCTCTTGCTGAGGTGCGCTCCCCTCTTTCTGCCCCTCCTCCTCCAGACCCTGCTCGTCCACCTCTGGTCTGTCCTGCTTCTTTCCCTCCTTCTTCACTCAGTTTACCCATGCCCCTTAACCCTGACTTCGCTGACCCTGTGCTTTTTTAGCGTGCTGTGTTCCTTCTTCACCTTTGTTTCTTTGCTCTCTGTTGCTCTCCTCTCTCTCTTTGGTGATGTCTTTTCTTCAGTGGAACATCCGTGGATTATACGCTAATTTTCTTGACCTTCAACTTCTCATTTCACAGTTTTCGCCCCTTTGTGTCTGTCTCCAGGAGCCGATGCTTGGTTCTCGTTCTGGTTGCTTCCGTGGCTATTCTTTTCTCTCCCCCAGCTGTCGCTGGGGTCCATAATTCTTCTGCTCTCTTGATTCGTTCCGATGTTCCCTTTGTTCGCGCCCTCCTTCTTTTTCATGACACTGTCTTTGACGCTGCCCTCCACTCTAATCCTCGCTCTTCCTCTCGGGGAACGCGGAGGTGTGTTCCCTGGTGGAATATGGACTGTGCTCGGGCTTTTCGCTGTAAGCGTGCAGCCTGGAAGAGACATCGCCGCCGGCAGACGGTTGAGTCTTTTCTTTTGTTGCGGAAGGAGAGTGTGGTGGCCCATAGGACCATCCGTGCGGCTAAACGTGCTTGCTGGGCGTCTTATGTCTCCACCGTTACGTCCAAAACTCCTCTCCCGCTGGTCTGGAAGCGTATCCGCAAGATTGCGGGGAAGTTCGTTCCCGATGTCTCACTGGTCCTTCGCCTATATGGTGCTCTTGTGGCGGACCCGTTGCAGGTCGCTACCGAACTGGGTTCCCATTTTTCATCTGTTAGTTCTGGTTCTCATCTTCCCCAATCCTTCCTTCTTCGTAAGCCTATTTTTGAATCTCATCCTTTAAATTTCTGTACTTATCTTTGCCTTCCCTATAATGATCCCTTCTCTCTCTCTGAGCTTCAGTCTGCCCTAGCCCTTTGCGGTTCTACGGCAGCAGGCTCCGATGGCATTCATTATGAAATGCTTCGACATCTCCCTCCGTGCACGTCTCGGTATTTACTGAGTCTGTACAATCGGGTCTGGGAGTCATCGTCAGTCCCTGAAGACTGGCTCGATGCTGTTGTCCTCCCTGTTCGGAAACCAGGGTCTCTCGGGTCATCCCCCAAGGACTTCCGCCCTATTGCCCTCACGAGTTGTCAGCAAGCTCTTTGAACGTATGGTTAATGTTCGTTTGATGTGTTTCTTAGAACACTATCACCACCTCTCTCCTTCTCAATTTGGTTTTCGCAAGTGCCGCAGCACAACGGATGTCCTGGTGAACTTGGAGGTCTATATTCGTATTGCTTTTGCTGCGAAGACTTCCGTTGTTGCTGTCCTTTTTGACCTGGAAAAGGCTTACGACACTACCTGGCGGTATCATATTCTGTCTCAACTTCATTCTTTTGGCCTTCGTGGGAATCTCCCTCTCTTCCTCCAGAGCTTCCTCTCTCGTCGTTCCTTTCATGTGTGACTTGGTACCACTCTCTCTGCCCCTTTTCGGCAGTATGAGGGTGTACCCCAGGGTAGTGTTCTGAGCACTACTCTTTTTCTAGTTGCCCTCAACGGTCTTCTTTCCTCTCTTCCTTCTGGCATCTTCTCCGCTCTCTATGTTGATAACCTACTTAAGGTTAACCTACTTAAGGATAACCTACAAAACCTTAACCTACTTTAGGTTTTGTCCCATACTTCTTGGGGAGCAGATAGGCGCGCACACTTCTATTTGCACTCCTATCTCATCCTGTCTAAACTCGATTATGGTTACCCTGCATACTCTTCTGCTTCTCCTTCTACTCTTCGCCATCTTGATGCTTTGCACCATACTGGGTTGCGTCTCAGCTCTGGTGCCTTTCGTTCGACTCCCGCCTTCAGTTTGTATGTTGACACTGGCTTTCTCTCTCTTCAAGACCGCCGTGATCGCTACTGTCTTCGCTATCTTGCTTGGTCCTTACAACATCCTTCCTCTCGCCTCTGTCGTGCTTTAAATTTTCTTCCTCCTGTAGCTCCTGTTCCTCTTCATTGTCTCCCTCTTTCTGTCCGGTTATCTCGCTTACAGGATTCTCTTTCTGTTCATATTTCTAATGTTTCTCCTCATATTGTTCCTTCCTTGCCTCCGTGGACGGTCCCCTTTTCCAAGTTTTGTACGTCCTTGTCTTGTATTACTAAAGCCTTTACCCCTCCTACGATTCTGAAAAGTCTCTTCCTTGCGCACTTTTCTTCGCACTCCCACTCTATTTCCATCTTCACTGATGGGTCTAAGTCTGCAGATGGTGTGGGCTACTCTGTTGTTTTTCCTGACCGTACTTATATGTGTCGCCTCCCTTCAGAGGCTAGCGTCTTTATGGTAGAACTTTGTTATTTTCTATGCTCTCCGTCTCTTGCTTCCTCATTCTCATTCCTCCTTTGTGGTTGTAGTTGACTCTTGTAGTGCCCTCATGGCTCTAGAGGTCCTTTAATCCTGTCCATCTGGTGGTCATCCAGATTCAACATTGGCTATTTCTTATTTCTAGTAAATTTAAATCAGTAGAGTTTTGCAGGGTTCCCAGCCATATTGGCGTTTCTTTCAATGAGCGTGCGGATGCTGCCGCTAAGGAAGCTATCCGTTCTTGTCCCATCTCCCATAAAGGTATTCCTTATTCCGACTTTTATCCTGTTATTCATTCCTCCATCCTTGCCCGTTGGCAGGGTTGTTGGTCCTCTGTAGTTAGTAACAAACTGCGTACTCTCAAATGTAGTGTGTCCCCGTGGCCTTCCTCCTACCACCGTAACCGGCGGTGGGAAGCTGCTTTGGCACGGCTGCGGGTTGGCCATACTCGCTTAACCCACGGTCACTTAATGGAGCGCCGTCTTGCTCCTTATTGTCCACATTGCGTTGTCCCTCTTACAGTTGTGCATATCCTTGTTGAATGTCCTGACTTCCAGGACGAGCGTGTGTCTTGCTTTCCGACCGTCCCACGCGGTCACTTGTCCCTCGATAGAATTCTAGGTGAATCGGATAATTTTGATATCGTTCGCTTTGTGTTTTGTTCTCGTATTGGCATTCTTGGTGATATTTAGCGCCTTCTGATTATTTCGCACTTTGATGGTGCTACATAGCATTCCCGGTTTGGTGCCTTCTTTGATAATTACCTTACCTTACAGATGCCATGCTATCCGAATCCCTCAGGACTGAGTCTGAATGAATAACCTGTTGTGTTCAGATAAGTGATTCGTCATCATGAAAAGCTAGGGGAAAAAATTGAGAATTTTGTTGCAAAAATTTTACAGCGTTTTGTTTGAGAAGTTATGAGAATAAGTTATGATAAGCTTGTTAACTTGAAGATTATAGTTGATGGAGCATTTTTATTTAGATAGAAAAAGTGGTGGTGGATGATGATGGTGTTGATTTGACTGAAATGGAGATTAACGGTGATGAGGTAACCTCAGCAGACTGCCTTTCACCATGTACTCTAATGTACCTAATGCCATTGAAAAGTTTCAAAGCTTCTAAGCTATCCATTTGTGTATGAACACTGCTTAAATGGCACTGTGTAAGGTCACTGGATAAACTAGTTCCATCTCTATTGCATATTTTTATTCAGACTGCTGCTTGCCCCACCAGTTATCCAAACTTTTGTGTCTGAACAAACCACAATCAGATAACAGGCATTTTTGTAAAAATTTGTAATACACGCAGCTGACTGTACACTAACACACTAAACTTGGACGAAGACAGGTGGAACATAGAACACGTGCTCCGCAATACCCACATTGGGATGGACGAAAGTAAAACACTTAAAACTAGCCAAATACAGGAGCATGCACACAACTTAAATATATAAATATATCCTACATCTAACTGAATACAAGCAAGCACCATGGTACAACCCAAAAAAGTCCTAGGAACTTATCGTAAGTGATTAAGACCACTGAGCATCCCACTGATGTCAGCCGATCTCCGCTGTTGCCACCGACTGATGAACGAATTGACGGCGCCCTTTCCTGTCCACATGTTTGTGTTCAATAAAATCTCACTCAAACTCGTATCCCCAATTTGTTCATTTCTGTCTTATTGAGTTCCAAACTGGTTTTCTACACTTAACACTGCTTTTTATACATATTTTTCATCACTGAATGTACTTGAGATATTTGTTTTCCTTTATTTAATTGATGTTTACATATTTTAGGAGAGGAAAATTCTTACACTGTGACACTGCACTGGGCATGTGAAGAATTAGCCACTGCACTGTGGGGGGGGGGGGAAATTCTAAATTGGAGAGTTATTATACACACTAACACCTTCCATGAAGGGACCCCCTTCCTACAAATTTCCCCCATGCCAGAGTAATAAAATAAAACAAAATTCATATAAATTTGAAGAATTTACCTCAGTTTTTCTTAGCAAGTTTACAATACAGTATATAACGATAAACTGCAAAAATTCCTTGTGCTCATGTTGTACAGTATATTTTTGATACCTCTCTTGTCTTTCTAGCGAGTACATTTGGCAAGCTTTGAGATGATCCCAGTAATTTAGGTGCTTTATCATGTCTATGTATGCCATATATGTTCTCTGTATTCCCTCTATTTCAGTCATCTCTCTAGCTCTGAAGAAGGAAGTGAGTATTGAGCAGTATTCAAGATGGAACAGCACAAGTGATTTGAATAGTACAATTATTGTGATGGTTGTACTAAGTAGGAACTGGACTCTTAACGAGTGTTACATTGTTGTATGTGAATATCGATGGTGTTGAATATCTGAGGTGCATCTCTAGAGTATCTGCACTAAAGCACAATTCCAGTTAGACTGACTAAAGACGCTTCCGTTCTTGGAGCTTATATCACAAGCTTCTCCTCACTTTGCCAAATTGACTAACATCTTTGCAGGCTACCTGTCGGTTGGCCTGATTGATGCTTGTGCACTTGGGAAGGGATAATAAATGTAATTAGCACATATAGGATTCATGTAGAACTTCTTGAAAAGTGGAATTAAGAGGCACATCTAATTATCTACATTGCAACTAATGAGAGTTTGAAGCAATTATATCACTCCTTAATATAACGTCTAAAGTAGCAACTAGAACTACTACACAGTCATATAAGAAGACAAATGACGGTTAACGACCAAGTAACAAGACTACGAAAAGCGGGAGAGGTATATATAGAATGTTATAAGGAAATTTGAGAGATACTGAACACTAGTTTCCATGGAGTGTTCATAACTGAGCCTGAACAACTCCCTATGTTTGAAGAGGAGACAACCCTGGATTAAAGATTCAAAATATTGAGGTGACAGCAGAGGGAGTAAAAAAACAACTAGCATCACTGGATGAAACTAAAACTGTTTGAAATGTTGGACCAATGTATTACAAAGGATATCAAGAGGCAACACAGGCCCTCAACATACCACTAGCAAAGATCTTTAATGAATCGCTTACAAAGGGAGAATTGCCCAGCTGTTGGAAGAAGGCAAATATGGTGCCAATTTTCAAGAAAGAAAATAAAGAAGAGGCACTAACTAAAGATCAGTATAGAGACCCCTAACTGTTGACCAGGGGACAAGCATCCCCTGCAAAGTACTTGAAAGAATAATCAGGTTAAGACTAGTTACACACACTTAGAATTATGTATGTAAACAAACACCAACCTGGCTTTAGGGAAGGAAAATCATGCCTAACAAACCTACTAGAGTTCTATGATAAAGTAACAATTAATGAAAGGCAAAGAAGGATGAGCAGATTGCATATTTCTGGACTGCCAAAAAGCCTTTGACATTTATATAGTAATCTCACAAGAGATTACTGCGCTCTGTCAGATCATGGAGTGGGTACACTTGGGCGTGGTTGAACAGACCTCATCCCTCAGGTGAGTTTCCCGCCCGTTTCCTGTCCCAAAACGGGACTGTGCGGATCTGGGGTTCATTCAGGACTTGTCCCATCTGATCCCCTGGGTCTTTAGCCCCTCCTTTCGGATGACGACTCTGTCCCAGGTCTGGGTTCTTTTGGTGCCGGATGCTTGGATCCGGCACCTCTGGAACGCGTATTGGCACGTCCCGTTTCATCCGGGGGTCAGGGACTGGCTAGGTTTTGTTATGGGGGTGACAATCTTACCGCTTTCATTGCCTTCCTTTCATCTTGAATCTGGCACCTCCCATTTTCACACGCCTTACCCGGGTCGTGGTGACTCGCTTGCATCCGCTAAGGGTTCGGGTTCTGGCCTACCTCGACGACTGTCTGGTGTGGTCTTCTAGCCGGTCCGCATGTCTGCTTGACTGGATTTTAGTTTTTTCCCAGTTCGCCAGCTTTGGGTTCTTGTTGGACCGGAGGAAGTCCCATCTGGGACTTCAATTGGCAATGTCTTGAGCTGCCCTTGCCCCTTGCCAATGTCTTGAGCTGACATTCGGGCGCAAGGGTTTTGGAGGTCGGACAGGGTCCTGGCCGCCCATTACCTTGTTACTGTTCCTGGCCCTAGTCGGGCATGTGTCGCTTTGGGTCACAGGTTGCAGCCAGTTGTCTCGACTTCGAGTTGATGTGCGAGTGGCGGCTGCCTCCCGGGTAGGTCCCTCATTTACTTTTTCTGTGGTTAGGTACCTCTGGGAAGCCGGAGGGGAGCTCCACAGAAAACCAGCGTTGAATATAATGAAACTCTATTTTCTGGGTGAGTCCCAGAGGCTCCCTGGCATCCCTCCAGTTGGCAGGCAATCCTCCAGTTGGCGATATTCCCGTTTTTTATATTCAGCCTCTGAACTGGAGTTGAATGGCTGGTGCGGGGGCCTGGGACTTCCCCTTTCCCCCTCCCTTCCCAAGGATTGGGGAGCTGCGCAGACAGTGGCATGGTGGTGGTTGTGATGTCATGCTTGTTTGCTTGTTTTCGAATTGGGGAGTTCTGCTTGATAGTTTGTCTCCAGGGAGCCTCCAGGACTCGCCCAGAAAATGGCGTTTCATTACATTCAACGCTGTTTTTTTCAGCAGCTTTGTTTTCTTAGCTTGAGTTTATGACCTGTTGCTGGCGGTGCTGTGTAAGGAGAGATGTTATATGTGGAGCATGTAGTGCTTTGTATGTGTGTATTTGGCTCTCTAATGTTAACTTCCGATCTACTTTATATATGATATCTATTATGCTAACTGCTAACCATTCCCAGAATGCATCCTACAACAGCTTTCTAATGCCCAGATACCTATTTACTGTTTGATGAACAGTGACATCAGGTGGAAAGAAGTGTTGCCCAAATGCCTCTGTCCTGCAATATGGGGGTCGAACTCTTGATCACCATTTGTGAGCTAACGACTTAGCTTACGGCACTACAGGATGGTATGCGTTTGTGTATAATTACCCAACTGTAGTTAAAGGATGAGAGCTATGCTTAAGGTATCCCGTCTTCCCAGTACTCCTTATCGTATAACGCTTTGAAACTACTGACGGTTTTGCCTCCACCACCTTCTCACTTGGCTTGTTCCAACCGTCTACCACTCTGCAAAAGAAAACTTTCCAATATTTTTGCATCACTTGTTTATTTAGCTTGAATCTGTTTCCTCTTGTTCATAAAGTTGTTGGATACAGGAATTTCTCTTTGTCAATTTGGTAAGTATTAGTAAATACTAAAATACTAATACAGGTTAGTAAAAGCCTGTTAGTATTTTTAAATGGTGATCATATCACCTATTTGTCTTCTATCTTCTAGTTTTGGCATGTTTAATGCCTCTAGTCTCTCCTCGTAACTCATGTCTGGAAGCCATTTTGTAACATACTACATACTATTGCACCTTTTCCAGTTTCCTTATGTGCTCCTTGAGATTTGGGCACTATACAACTGCTGCATACACCAACTTTGGTCTCAAAAAAGTCATGAACAGTTTCTTTAGTATTTCACCATCCATATAATTAAGAGCAAGTCTGAAGTTGGAAAACGACTCATATGCTCTTCTCACAATGTTCTTTGTGTTCCTCTGGCGACAGCTTACTATCCAAAACCACCCTTATGTCTCATTCTTTATTAGAGTTCTGTAATTCTATTCCACATAACTTTTTGTGCGTGCATGCGCGCTGGGGATGGGGCACGTGGAAAGTTGGCCTCAATAGAACAGTGTGAGTGAGTAGTTGTAGGACTACCCTGCTAATCATGGCCGGCTGGTCTCTGCACTCGTCTCAACAGCCTCTTCGCTAGTTTTTGTCATAAAACCTGCCCTTGCTCACCTCATTTGGCCCGTCCCTATCCCGCTACACCCACTATATTCCTCTTGTCTAGCCATGCTCACTGTATCTTTTGCTGATTCCCACTCATGCCCTCCCTGATCGATTTCACTCATGCCCCCTCATTGATCAGAAAATGGCATGAGTGATGCAGGATTAGGGAGGGGCCGTGAGTGAAGGAGGATCAGGGAGGGGTTAGAGTAAAGACAGGATCAGGGAGCGGGTAGAGTAAAGCAGGATCAGGGAGGGGTAGNTGTGCTGCCAATCTGCTGTATGGTGTTTATTAATCTTGTTTATCTGTATCTATTGCTACCAGTCTCCCAATCTTTATGTACCCAATCTGAACATCTTTACCATTGTGATCATTGCTGTCTTATATGTGCTGTCAATCTGCTGTATGGTGTCTATTAATCTTGTTTAAATTACCAATCGAGCTGTCAATGTAATCAATCAGAGCTTTAATATAACAATGTGCTTTAATATACTTACTAAGCTCTCTCATCTCATTTTCTCTTGCAATGTATTTGTTATCATATATCAATTCTGATAGAAATTACGTACTTAAAATTATCTGTTAGATTAAGGACCTGCCCGAAACGCTGCGCGTACTAGTGGCTTTACAAGATTGTAAATACTGTACTATTCAATGTATTCTCATAAACCCAATGTACCTTCTTGTATATATATAAATAAATAAATAAATAAATAAATAAATAAATAGTGGATTTAGGCATTGTATGTACTAGCTCTATCTATAAATTCATCAATATTTGTATCACCCCTTGTATGTATGTACTTTACCTGAATAAACATTTGAATCTGAATTTGATTTTTTTTTTAATTTGAATACATGAACTTGAACATGATTTTAGACCTTGTGCTCGCGAAGTTGAGGAATAGAGATGTGGCAACCCTGGTGAGTAGTAGAGTGATGATGATGACAACAGTGATGGGCGTCCCGTGACCACCTACTGCACCCTCGCCCCTCACTCAACTACTACTACTGAAACAGTTACTCTGAGCTGCGCTATCTGGGCATATACGGCTTTGCACTGTCTCTGCCCTTTAATTGAACCAAACAACAACACCTGCTCCAATTCCATGGCTGCAGTCAACGGTAATAAGTTAACTCGGTAATGCGTCTACACAGTTGAAAAATATATAATTTTAAACTGCTTGTGGTATAATGTTATCCTAGCATGCTAAAAAATACAGGTTTGGCAAATTTTGTGCTGTAAATGAATGTCACTTGTGTATGGTAAAATCGTACAAAGTGGTTCGACAAAACCCTCATTTTTCCGATTGTCGAAATCATATATATCGTTAGGTTATAATTAATAATTCATTATGTCAAGGGTCAGGAAGCAAGGTTATACATACAGTATATGTTAGGCTTATACCGAGTCCCCCAGGGTTGAATTACCGACTCCTCCCAGGATGGAACCCCACAACAGACTGACTAACTCCTGGGTACTTATTTACTGATAAGTGGACAGAGGCATGAGATGTAAGGAAACGCTCCCAATCATTTCTGTGCCACCTTTGATTCAAACCCGGAATTCTTACGAATTGAGAACGAGCCCGACTGTACTACCGTGACCTTCCAAGATTAGGTTAGGCAGTATTAGCTTAGGTTAGGCTTGGTTTGGTCAGGTTAAGTTGGATAGATTATAAAACTGTTAGCAAACCATTTTGTGAATCGTATCTATCGTGTACCAATGATGATTGGCCAGTGGATTTTAAGCCTTGCATACCTCAAGCTAACAAAGCTGAATGATATATTTACCTGAATTTTCCTGAGGGCTACTGTCTCTAGCGGCTTCGATGAGGACATGAATGTCAACTACCATTCAAGCTTTCATTGCAATCAATCTTAGCTACCTAAGTGCTTTATTATACTGTACCTACAATTTTCTCTCATCTTTTTTTTTTCTTGCCATGTAACTGTTATCATTTCTTTTTTATAATTTTTGCTAGTATTTACCTACTTAAAATTTTCTTCGATTAAGGACCTGCCCGAAACGCTGCGCGTACTAGTGGCTTTACAAGACTGTAATTACCATATTATATATTCTCACATTCCCAATGTACCTTCTTGTATATGAATAAATAAATAAATAAATAAATAAATGAAGCTGGTGGCTTGTCAAATGTCCCCACATTTGTCCTGATTATTTTTTTAAACGATTGTAAAATTCGGGCCTGTTTAACATTTACAGCTTTGGCGAGTAAATTACCATGTACGAACAAGGTTTTGTACATGTAAATAGCACAAGAGAATGTGTGGAGCGAGTGTATGTTTAGCACATTTAGAGATTTAAACAGAGGGGCTGTGTGTTGTCTGAAGACAGTTTGTTATAGTTTTGATAGCAGATTTTTGCTGGATTGTGATGTATTTGCAGTGGTAGAACCCCATGCACAGATACCGTATGTAAGATAGGGATAGATTTGCGAGTAGTATAGTGAGAAGAGAGCAGAGTAGGGAACATAATATTTTTTTATTTATTTTAATTTATTTATATATACAAGGGTTCTTATCTTTTTGTTAAGCCACTAGCATGCATAGTGTTTCGGGCAGGTCCTTAATCTTAGTTTTCCCTGAAATACGACCTGCCAAATTGTTTAACAGCCAGGTACTCATTCACTGCTGGGTGAACAAAGGTCTACAGTTAAGGATTGGCACTTAGTCAATCCTTCCCAGCCAGAATACAAATGCAAAATACAATCCCAGCCAGAATACAATCCATCGCAAATAGATGGATTGTACCTGGATGGGGTTCTGGGCATTCTACTCCCCAAGCCTGGCCTGGGGCCTGGCTTGACTTGTGAGAGCTTGGTTCAACAGGCTGTTGCCAGGAGCAGTCTGTAGGCCACATATCCACCACAGCCCAGTTGATCCGTCACTTCTTGAAGAAAACTATCCAGTTTTCTCTTGAAGGTGTCCATGTTTATTCCAGCAATATTTCTTATACTTGCTAGGAGTATGTTGAACAATTGTGGACCTTTGATGTTCATACAGTGTTCTACGATTGTGCCTATGGCACCCATAGGTTCTATTCTGCATTTTCTCCCAAATCATTCACTCAAGTATGTTGTTATTTTACTGTGTAGATTTGGGACCTAGCCCACCAGTATTTTCCATGTTAATATTATTTGATATCTCTCGTCTCCTTTCTAGGGAGTACTTTTGGAGAGCTTTGAGATGATCCCAGTAATTTAGGTACTTTCTCGAGTATGTATGCTGTATTTGTTCTCTGTATTCCCTCTATTTCAGCACTCTCTCCTGCTCTGAAGGGGGGATGTGAGTATTGAGCAGTACAGTACTCAAGACGAGACAGCACAAATGATTTGAAAAGTACAACCATTGTGATGGGATCCCTGAATTTTAAGGTTCTTGTAATCCATCCTATCGTTTTTCTGGCTGATGCAGTATTGACCTGGTTATGCGCCTAGATGGAGGTAGTAATCATCAGCAAATAGTATAGGTTTAAGAATGTTAAGAGACATTTGGCAAATCATTGATGTATATAAGAAATAGGAAAAGTCCTAAGATGGGGCCCTATGGCACTTCTATTGTTAATGGTAGAGTGGGGAAGGTTATGTCTTTGATGGCTACATATTGATGTCTGTCACTAAGATAGGATCGATTATAGTTCAGAGCAATACCTTGGGTTCCATAGTGGTGAAGTTTAAGTAAGAGGTAGTTACGGTCTACAGTATCAAAGGCCTTTCTCAGGTCAGTGAAGAGGCTAATTGGGAACTCATTTTTGTCAAGGACTGTGTAGTATCTACACAGTCCTATCAAGCATATACTATATATATCAAGCATACTAATAATGACATCATTGGTACTCATGGGAATGAAAACCAAACTGGCAGGGGACTTAATATGTTGAATTTTACAAAGTAGGAATAGAATAAACAACATTTAAAAATTTATCATTTTACGAAGAAAAAATAATTTTTTGGGAACACTTTATTTCATGCGCATAGGGGGAATTTCACAATAAACTCGGCGCAGCACGGTGTTAACCCTTTAACTGCGCAACTCGCCTGCAGGCCCAGGCTTCGGGTGCGCAACGCGCCTATGGGTGTTTTTATTTTTCACGTTCCATTCAAACACCCGCGGCTACATGGGGTTCACATCAGCTTCCTCAGTGCTCTTGTAAACAGACGCCATCTTTAAAAAAAAATCATGGTCCACATTGCCGGGTGTCAGAGCCTCAGTACTGAGTGAGTAACCAAGGCTGGCGCTCACAGCATGAGCGCACAGCACTGCTGTTCAGTGTGTGACCACAGCATCGCCTAACATTGTCAAAATATATATATAATCTGTTTTATTTAGCCATGATAGTATTATAGAACAGCCTGAGTGTGATAATGACTGGGTACAGTGTTCAAATACTGTATCAGTGATTCAATGCTGTTCACGATGTTCACAGCGCTAGCCACAGCACCACAGCATTATTTCGTCCATCTAGGAATCTTCAAACGACTTTTTAGGTTCCTTTTCAAAATAAACTTGTGGACAATTAATCATGTACAGGAATTAGTGACCAGGATTGTGGTTATAATTAGCGTTGTGCGTAGTACTGTATTGTGGAAGGAGGAATTTTGGTGAGGGAGGAAGGGAGAGAATTGAGGTAGCCTCACTGTGTGGCAGCCACTCTGTTTTGCTCACCATACTAGCTTCGTGGTTCGCTATGGGGAATACACATGTACGTGGGTATATATAGTGTGTGTATAGTGTAATAACAGCACCAGGAGTATGTTGAGAGGAGCTATTTTGGTGAGGGAGGTGACATAATCGTAGTGTCGTCTGCTGTGTGATTTCTCATGCAGTGTATGGTGGCCACTGTACTGTTTGGACACAATACCGGCTTACGTGCATAGTTCTGGTAAATAAAACATGTAGATAGGTATATATAACGTGTAAATAGTGTAATAAAAACAATAACAGTATGGTGGGAGGAGCAATGTTGGTGAGTAAGATGTTGGAGTGAGGGAGACTGGCTGGGTGTGGCTGCTCACAATCACGATGTTCTGAGTGTGTTGATGGTAAATGTATATATTGTGTGACAGTATATAGTGTGTACATATGTTATAAATATACATAAATGAACATGAAACATTGGTGTGAATAACTGTATGATGGGAGGAGCAATGTTGGTGAATACAATGTTGGAGGAGTGAGGGAGGGCTGGCTGGGTGTGACAGCTCACACTCACGGTGTTCTGAATGTGTTGATGGTGAATGTATATAGTGTGTGACAGTGTATAGTCTGTAAATAGATTGTATATATACATAAATTAGCATGATACATGGTAAATATGTGCAACATATGTGTACACAAGTGTCATGCACGTAACAGTGTCCTCGGACAGTACGGATGTTTTACTGCCATAATATAGTGTACGTGTTCATTATACATAGGATTAGCACATAAAAACAAATAAAATGTATTTGGAACTGTGCACAAAAAGTGAACAAAAATATATTCGCGGCAACTCGCGCGCCCCGCCCCGGGCGCCCTACTGGCCCTGGGAGCATACGTCACGGGTGAACGGGGAATGATGACGTCACACGCCAACTTACGAACCCCATAGCAGCCAAAGTACGTACAAGTTCGATTTTTTTTTTTCACATACCCATACCGAGGGAAGGGTTTTTGACACTTTAAAAAACAAAAGAATGTTTTCAAGAGAATTTATTTCCTGCGCACTGGGGGGGGTGTCATATTTAGAGGCGGCGCAGTTAAAGGGTTAATTGCCGTAGGCATTGTATCCAGATAAAACTGGAATTGCTTTGTTACAATTAGATGTCTCACCTACTCACTGCCAAGGTTTGACTTGATGCAGTCAGTTACCAACCTGACATGATCCTTACGTCCCAAAGCTTCTGACTAGGACTAACACAGGAGCAGGTCACCCCTGGTCCCTCCTTGGGCAAGGACCCTCCCTCCCTCCATTAATCCCTTGAACCACTGTTTACTGTAACTTGAAGCACAAACCAATAGTCTGTAGCAACTATATGACTATATGAAGAAGTAATATATTTGCTTCATTCTCTCATTAGGTTCATGAAAGATAATGAGATTGGTCATTTAATTCTACATAACCTATCTCTAAGTGTTCCACATTCCAAAAAGTTCTATACTAATTCTTGATCCACTAATTACAATTCCCACATGTACAACTAATTACAATTCCCACATGTACAACTAATTACAATTCCCACATGTACAACTAATTACAATTAACATCTCCCAACCTGATAGATGTTGGGCAGATTGGCAAGGTGAGGAGGAAGCTTGTAATATTAACCATTGACAGCACATCATCATCAATCAATCTTAACTCATATAGTGGTTCAGTACAGATGCTTGAAAGATACCGCACCCTCAATGAGTCTTGTTCAATGAAAGACTCGATGAATCTTGTTCCTACCCTCACAAGACGCTTCAGCCTCGCTACAGAGCAGACAGCCCGATTCCGGCTGCATCGAGCTTCCATGCTCTCATCCCATATTCGAGCTCTTCAACCCAAACCTGTAACGTAAATATACATTACAAGTCATTTACGCTTACTTATGTGCTGGAAGAACTTAAGAAATTCTCTAGCTTAATACACAATATTTAGGTCACAACACTACCCATGGTCGCATTCAATATTGAAGCCCTCACCCAGGAGGGGTCCCCAAGATTTTTTCCAAGATGGAGTCTGTTTACTTAAAGCAAATGTATGTATACTTAAGCAAATGCATGCCTTGCATATGTATGGAACTTTTAAATCTTACAAGGTGCTTTAAATCATCATCATTGACTTGCACTGTGAGATCAGAAATGGCATGATCCCTGATTAACTCATCCATTTGAAGGGTTAGGGATGAAGTCATCAGTTTTCAATAGAACAAAGCTATGGATAGATTTTTGTGTACTATAATATTATTACAACTTTTGAATTTTAATGATTCCCTTGTGCATTAACTGCAGAAGTGGTGAAGCTTCAGCAGCACTTATCACTATTGCGTGAACAGTATGTACGGCTGCAGGAACGTCACACAGCCCTTGAGCAGCAACATGCTATTGCCACTGCCGGCTCTCAAATCACAGAGGGAGAAGATTCATTTGTCACTAGGCTTCTCCGATTTGTAGCTGACTTATATGATGAGGTAAGTTCAGTACTGTGCTTCATGTGGATGCTAATGTTGATAATTTTCTTGAGGTGTAACAGTATCAATAATCTCACTGTTGTGGTATGAGAGAAATATAAACAATGTCAATAAATGTATATAATTTTTGTTTAATTATTCTGTAGATTTTTTTATTTTGGCTACCAGGAAAAATACAGTGATATGTCTGTGCACCTTGGCAGTAGAGATGTCCGAGCTCACCGTTTTGTACTTGCTGCTCGTAGCAACAGCTGGGGTATTCCATCCCTTGCTGATGTTGATTCACTTGGTAAGTACTTCATTACATTGAATTTTCATCAAGAATTTGTGCATGAAGATGTAACACCATAAATGGTTTTATTTAATACTTTCGTGCCCCAGGCATGCACGCCGCCAGCTTAAGAGGTCACACCCCCGGCAATCGTGTGGGCGAGCACGCGGGGACACCAAAATGTGTATACTCGTTTCAGTTTTCTCGCCTTAATTTTCATGCTACATCATTCGTTTTGGTATCATTGTATTCGCAATTAAATTCCCTGCAGGTATATATGCATATAATGTCCAAAAGCCCAGCGTGACTCCCTGCAGCAAAGCCTAAAGTTACCCATGATCGAGCACCAATTTGCATACTGCAGTCTAATGTGTATACTAGTTCAGTTTGATAACATCAATTTTTGTGTTACATCTTTCATTTTGGTATCAAATTGTTCGCAATATAAAGGCGCATATTTTAAAACTATTCCCATAATAATAGTGCAATAACTGGAATTTTAACAAATATTTTAATTTTGCACGCTCATCATCACAAAATTATTTATATCTTTCCAGTTTTCTGACATAAATTTTCGTGTTACATCTTCCATTTTGATATAAAATTGTTCACAATATAAAGACGCGCATTTTAAAACTAGTCCCATAATAATACAGTAGCACAATAAATAGAATTTTAACAAATATTTAAAGTTTTGACCAAAAACGTATTTATAAGCTTTCAAGTGTTCTGACATCAAGTTTCGTGTTACATCTTTCATTTTGGTATCAAATTGTGTGCACTCTAAAGGCACTCATTTTGAAACTATCCTGAAGTTGATCGGATAATAAATGATTTTTATACAAATTTTTTTTATCGGACGCCAGCACAGTCCGCTGCTCGGACTCTAGAAAAAATCAGATGCCAGGGACGTTCGAAGAGTGCTATAGTGTTAATATTTCACATGCAAAGAGTCAGTCACACAGGATATATGTGGTACCAGATTGTCGGCTCTAAGCATTCTAAAGTCATGCCTTTCAGGTGTTAACACTTTAGCGCGCCCCATGAATAGACCCACTATACCCCCTAAGTGCTCCCGACGTGTGGGCCTAGGGCGCGTCAGCAAAAAAATGTTTATAATCTTTTTCCGGGTGGTGAGCTTAATTTTCGCAGTATGTATTTAAATTTGGTATCATTGTGTTCGCGAGAGAATGCTCTAGAGTAATATATACATAAATTGTCACCAAATCCAACATGAGAACCACACCGAATAAGAAAATGTGGCGTTCGTTAGCCGTGAGCGTCAAACCGGGCATCAATGTTTACGATGTTTTTATGTTTGCCAACCCCCTAATTTTTATTCGTGGTTTTTTTTTGGTATCATTGTGACCGCAATAAAATTCCCTTCGCGGACATATGCATATAAATGTAGAATCATGTTCGCGGCCCACCAGCAAGAGTGTGGAAAGTGGCTGAAGTATTACCTCTACCTGACGGCAGATCGGCGAAACACCTTTGAAAAGTCTTATTCTTTTTACTGTCCTGACGTCAATTTTCGATGTACGTACTTAATTTTTATACCAATATGTTCGCAATAGAATGTTCTAGAAGAACATATGTATAAAATGTCACACAAGGATGCGTGTGACCGGCACCAAATAAAAAACTTCGTTGATTACACTGGTCATGTCAACATTTTACAATAGTTTTACCACGAAGATACAAGCTAACTCCGTTTTCAATAATAGGCTATGTGACTATTAGAAAAAAACGAAAATTTAATGGCAAACATGCTTAAATTATTCCCAAGTCGATCGGATAAGAATTGGATTTTATAGAAATATTTCTTTTCCAATGCCGCTTGAGGTGCATTCAAGAGATAAATATATGTCCTGCTCAAGTGACATATGGGTGCTAAATTGTGCGCAATTTAAAGGCGCTCATTTTAAAACCACTACCAGATTGATCTGATAAAATTTAAATTTTTAACAAATATTTTAATGAGTGACGCAGTGCGCGTCGTCGGCGAGGCAACGGGAGAAAAATGAGTGACGCGAGCGTCGTCTGTGGCACGCGAAAGTGTTAATTGAAACAGGTTGCCTTTGTGTCAGATCACATCATGTGACCTCGCTTTCTGCTAAGCTGATAATTGCAGATGGGTGGCTGGATTGTTTCCATCAAACAAGCTGCTGTCTAGGTATGGTAGGAAGATAGCCAGAGGCCATTTCCTGTAGGTGGAGTCTAGTTCCTGGTTTCCCCATTAACTCCCCATGGAACTGTACACTAGGAGAACAGCAATAGATAGATCGCTACTGCAGAGAGGAGTACCAGCAGCCCATACTGGCCGTCCCAGGCTGAGTGAGGACTCTGTCCAACCCGTCCTCTCAAAATAACGTTGCTTTTCGCTCGTATGCGCGCTATGGTCGAAAACTGACGTAATTTGAAATGAATCGGCTCACGAAAGGGATGTACAATCCTGTTTTCTGTTTGGGTCCAACAGCTTAGTCTGTTAGGTTAGGAGAGGACACTTTTAATTAACATTTTTCATGACATTTTGAAACTTTAGGAGAATTTCCTGCCCTCCTAACCTACCAGAGGAGCCCTAATTTTAACTTAGTGTTTTGGAAAGAAAAGAATCCCAAATTTATTTTTAAAAAACTTTCATTTTCAAATTACGTCAATTTTCAGCCATACGTGCAAACGGCTAAATTCAGATGTAATTTGTAAGAGGACAGGTTTCTCTGTCAGCCGTACCACCTCCCTCTTCTCTACAAAACTTAGTTTCAGAGACTTTGGTGAGTGAACTGTAAGGTTGACATAATGTGTTTTCCAACTTATTTGTTGTGTGATTTTCAGGGGCAGTCAGCCATAGTTGCTCTCAATTTCTTGTGTGGTGACTCTAATTCTGAATCAATGTTGACAACTGAACATTAAGTGAAATGGTCGAATTATGATACCCATAATAGTAAATATATAAATGATTAACTTACTTTTTAAAATTGTCTTTAATTCTGATCCTTAGATCTTGTACAGTGGCACCTCAACTTACGACTGTCCCTACTTATGAATTTTTCAAGTTACGGCGTAAATTTCATTGGAAAATGCGACCCGACTTAAGACCTTTCCCTTAAGTAACGACTTTGTTGATATGCGAATTGGTCGACCGATCATGTGGTTCCTGGTCGCATGGACGACCCGGCCTCAGTTTGCCAGAGCCGCCCACTTATGTGACGATCGCGCTTGTAAAGAATTTCATTATTTTTTTCTTTTTGTTTTTTGTAACATAAAAAGTAATTATGTATCACACCATGGGTCCCAAGAAAGTCAGTGGTAAGGTTCAACCTAAGAAAACACATGTGAGGATGACCATAGAGCAAAAACAAGAGATCATTCATAAACAAGAAGGTGGTGTGCGGGTTGTTGAACTAGCTAGGCAGTACAACAAACCTGTCAACGATATCCACCATACTTGCTAAGAAGGACATTGCGTGCTAAAGTGGCAAAAGGCATAACAATAATCACGAAACATCAAACACAAACACTTGAAGATGTTAAACAGTTATTATTAATTTGGATACACAACAAGGAGTTAGCAGGTGATAGCATTTCAGAGGCCATTATTTGTGAAAAGGCAAGGAAATTGCATGAAGATCTCATAAAGAACACCTCCTGGAACGAGTGATGCAGACAACCAGAGCGTCAGGAGGTGGCTGTCATCAACTATGATTCACAAAATGCAAACAGTTATACAGTGTTTTATTTTACATACCCATTGTGTACAGGGAGAAAGGGTCGAAGGATGACAAAATGGTGTCAGGGGAGGCAGGTGGTGTCATTGATGATGGTTGGTGTAAGGGGCAAGTGGTGGTAGTAGTTGGGGTTTAGTGTCATGGGAGGCAGGTGGAGTCAGTGGTGAATGAATGTCACTGAAGACATGTGGTGTCAGTGGTGGAAGTTGTTGTCAGAGGGTGGCAGGTGGTGTCGGTAGTGGAAGTTGTTGTCAGGAAAGGCATGTGGTGTCAGTGGTGGAAGTTGTCAGGAGAGTCAAATAGTGTCAGTGGTGGAAGTTGTTCTCAGAAGTGGCAGGTGGTGACAGTAGTGTCAAGGATGGCAGGTAGTGTCAGTGGTAGACGTTGTCAGGGGTGGCAGGTAGTGTCACCCCATGAGCTAGGCATCAATGGTACACACTCCCTTTCCTTGATGTCTGTGTGAGAACCAAAGACAACACCTTCACCAAGGAAGTTTATACTAAACCTACCAACATCAAAATGTGTGTAAATGGCCACAGTGAATGCCCAGTTAAATATAAGACCAGCATGATAAACTCATATATATATAAACAGAACCCCGACACATTGTTTGGTCTGGCATAATACACACACAAAATTGGACATACCCTTCAAGTATTAATAAACAGCTCTCATACAAGGAATGGTTGAGGGCCACAGGGCCAGAAAAATGATAGGATGGATTACGAGAACCTTCAAGTCCAGAGATCCCATCACAATGGTTGTACTCTTCAAATCACTTGTGTTGTCCTGTCTTGAGTACTGCTCAGTACTCACTTCCCACTTCAGAGCAGGAGAGATTGCTGAAATAGAGGGAATACAGAGAACATATACGGCACGCATAGACGAGATAAAGCACCTAAATTATTGGGATTTTTGGAGGACGTTTTGGAGGTTGAACAGGGTCCTGGCCACCCGTTACCTTGTTAATGTTCCTGGCTCTAGTCGGGCGTTTGTCGCTTTGGGTCATAGGTTGCAGCAGTTGCAGCCAACCCTTCCTCCCTCCCTCCTGTCAGCTGTATTCGTAATTTTTTATATTCAGCCTCTAAACGGGTTGGATGGCCGGCGTGGGAGTCTGGGGCTCCCCCTTCCCCCTCCTAGGGAGGGGGCAGCTGCGCAGACAGTGGCACGGCGGCAGTTGTGACAATATGCGTGTCTGCTTGTTTTTGAATTGGGGAGTTCTGCTTGATGGTTCAGTTTTCGGTAGCAATTTTAACCAGGTGGAGTTTGTTTTGGGATGCCTACTTTTCTGGGTGCCTTCCCCGATCGATGGCAGGCATAGAATGCTTCCAACCACATGGAGTTTTTTTTATAGGCCATTGCTCCTCATGCCTCTATGAGGGGGCCAGGTTCTGGCTCATCGTCTCCGGTAGGCAGGAACTCCAATCGAATTGACTTGATGCCACAGTCTAATACATACATAGCCCGGTAAGCTCCGGGGAGCCTCTGGGACTCGCCCAGAAAATGGGGTTTCATTACATTCAATGCTGGCTTTTTCAACTACAGATTGGAGTGCACTGGATGAAGAGGTTGGGGAGGCAGTGCTGCGCTGGGTGTACACAGACCATGTGTCTCTCCTGAATGATCACAACTTTACATTGAGTCTCATGAGAGCTGCTGCTGGTTTCTCTCTCAATCCCCTAATGAAAAGGTAAGACATTTGTTCTACACCTAAGTATTAAACCTTTCTTACATATGTTTATTAAAATTGTCTTAGGCATACAGTAATATAATGTTAAAATTAATATTCTGTATTTACCTGAGGGGCACTAACACACTAGTGGCCTCAATAAGGACAGGAAGCTTGTCACATTTCCCCCCATTTGTCCTGATGATATTTTCATGCTGGATTTTAACCTGTGTGATGCACTTCATTTATTGGGACATTTTCCCTGTGCCCCAAAAATAAAGTGTTCGCAAAAAAAAAAAATTTGATCTTTGTAAAATGATAAATTCCGTTCCCTGAACGCATACGTGTAAAAAAAAAATCACTGACTGTGGCGAGGTGGAGAAGGGGGTGTGTTTGCTGTGCGCCCGTGCGTGAAGCTCCCAGTGGCAGTTGCGCGGGCCATTCAAGCACCGCGTGTTGTCACAAATATATTGTAACTGGTTGTGTACTGCAACAAATACCAAGCCCAGATGAGGTGACTCTCGGTTACATAAATAAACAAAAAATGCTGCTTTAGCCCTTGCAGTGTGTAAGTCACAGGTAGAAACAAAAGAAAAATTTATTAAAACAATTTACTGAAAATAATATAAACAATTTACTGAAAAATCAATGAACATAAATGGCACCTGGAAACACTTGGCTGTTATTATAGAACAAATAAAATAATTAAATGAAAGTTTGAATCTAATACAATACAAGAGTATACTGGTGTGCTGAAGACAACCACAGTACCACCACAACATCAGTCACACGACGTAGGCTAATAGTAGATGACAGGTGAGAGAGACCAAGGTGATCCAAGAGCACTAAGAGAGAGACTGGCTCCCCTGTATATAGTCTGGTGGTGATGACTCACAGCCAGTGTCAATGCAAGGTGGTAACAAGGACTAGTAGCAAATTACTAGTTTGCTGCTGGCGGTGCCATTGTGTTGAAGCTGTACCACTGCTAGTTGAAGTCGGCTAACTGCTTGTGTACAAGATGATAGCTGAGGCGCTCGGCTTGCCTCTGAGTCGTACCAGGCCGTGCCAGGCCCTGGGTGAGTACGGAGTGGTGGAGAGGTGGCAGGACTGATGACTCATCTTGGCTGGTGTTGAGGTGAACTTTCTGTGCAGACGCATTGAGGGCGAGTGGAAAAGGCCATTCCACTGCTATGCAGGGGATTCACGTGACAATATTTTCAATTATTTGTTCTATGTATTTCCAAAGCAGTTTTGCTTTTGATCGTATATGATGCACACGTGTCCTTCACAATATGTATACAGTAGAACGTTCATAATGTTCCATGGAACTGTAATACATGAGTCAGTAATATGTCCACAATAAATGTTTATTATAGCAATATTACTTGTTCAAAATTCACCAAAATTACAATATGTACAGTTTTGCACACTATTTAGACAGTAACACACTGTATTACACAGTACTTTGGAAGCGAGTGATAATCAACGAAGCAGTCAGTGGTATACAGAGCGACTTCGCTCTTGATGCACCAGGTACAGATTTTTTATTCCTGTTTCTTTGTTCTGTGTGCTTGCAAATAACACATTCACGTACACCCTTGGTTTTAGTACCTCTAGGTGGTATGTAGCCAAGCTTGTTAAGTGTAAGGTAGTCTTGAAAAGATTATAGGAAAAGATCAATTTGTAAGGTAGTCTTGAAAAGATTACTTTGTAAGGTATTTTGGAAGAGATTCAGCTATTCTTAAAAAGATCTATGGAAAACTCCACCATGGAAGCTGCTAACACTGTTCATCTATGCTACTTGTATCAGGTGCATCATCACTGAACCCAGAAAATGATTTATCTATGTATCATCTATAAAAATTGGAGATAACAGGGGTGAGCATGGGTGACACTAAGCTACTACTGGATAAGCTTGCTGTATTGTCCTCATTGGTGCTGTATCACTAGCGTCTGACCCTTGTTAGGTCCTTTTTGTGCCTAGCTGCATCAATATCATGACCTTAATGTTCTTCAAACAAGGTCTGAATTTTACAGACAGAGAGCGATCTTTCAACACTGCATCGGACAGGTGTTTGGGAGCCAGAGGCGCATGCGCCACCCATGGTTGCTCGCTGGGAACGAAGCCAGTCAACAGCCCTAGGACATTTTGGGAATTTTTTCCAAGATGGCTGCCTCTCACTGGGGAGGTCCCAAGAGTTCATTTTTGAACACAACTTACCGCATGCGCATTTTGAATGGGTACAAAATATTAAAAGTGTGTTTTCTCGGCTTGCGCAGTTTCCCACCAACTGAGTTTTCTTGGCCAGTGCAGTCCAGTGGTTAATGCCCTTGGTTTTTCAGTTTTGCCTGTAATAAGTAATTTTAATTTGTGTGCACCAGTTGCATTTGCACAAACAAGTAGAGAGAACCATTCTTTATTTGCCTTGAACCCAGCTGAACAATCACTTTCATCCTGATGAGCATATGTATAACCGTCTATCATGCCTCAATACAAGCTTGTTTTGTCGGCCCTATAAATTTGCTCGGGAGATAAGGAATTGTCTTGCACGATCCCCTCAAATTTTGATACATATTCCTCTGCACCGCATGCATCAGCAGATTGCTTTTCACCTCGCAATTTCACACGCTTAATACCATGACGAACCTTAAAGTCCCTTAGCCACCTATCACTTTATGGATAGTTATCATGAAGCTTCATTTCTTGGTGAAAATGCTTGACTTTTTCCATCCTGGTCATTCTTTGATTTGCCATGTGTCTGCCTGTACTATTCCCACACAGCCTCATAAACACTTTTAATACGTGCATTACTAAAAAAATTTCTATTGCGCATTGCTACATCTCTCACTTTTAGCATAACTTGTAAAAATCCTATCTTTAACCTTCAATATATCACTTAGAATGGTTTTACAACTTTGTACTTGGTACACACAACACTTCTAGGAATTCTAGTTTCAACTTCCTTTATAAGTTGAACTTTTTTTTCAAAAGTCATCACAACGTGTTTTCTCTTGGCTCTACAGGGCTTTGTTGAAGCCCTGAACAACAGATTTCCTGCATTTCCTGATGCCATAGTACCAGGATGCAACACATATGCATAGATATAAAATGGTAAGAGGGGAAAAGTCTTTGCACGCCGTGGGCAGCCACAAAAACAATACTGGGTCGTCAAGCAGGTGCAGAGGTCGTGCCATGGCAATGTGGTTGTAGGCTGTGAAACTTCATAGGCCTCTTGGGACTGGACAGCAAACGAATAGATGGAATAAATGAAAGAATTAAGGTCCGGTAGTTAAGTCGGGGAGTGTATCTGCGACTGATGTGACCTTTTAGTATGAAACAATCTCAGGAGGATAGCTTCAGAGATCCACATGGAGCTTCTTCATAAATTGGTGTTTCATTACATTCAATGCTAGGTTTACGTCTGTCAATTGTGACATAGAGGATTTAAGAGAGAGAGAGAGGAGGCACATTAAATTTGTTATTTAAGATGGAGGACAGTTGTTAAAGCCCTCAGAGTAGATGACATCCCATAAAACTAGCGGAACATTTATATATATTACGGGAGGGCAAATATTGCATTTGTACATATGCTGTAACCAAGACTATACTAAATAAATATAAAAACCGCTAAACTCTGTGTATCTAATCAACCAATTACGTACACGTAATCAGACGTTACATTCTTGTTGGTGAATATTGAAGATGTGCGGTATCTCTCAAGCGTCCGTACTGAACCACTCTTGAAATTAGACTGATGATTATTTGCTATCGATTACTTATATAATCGGTCCACACCTCACTTAGCCATCCTCTAGTAGGTTAAGTAGAAGTGTTAATTGTAATTAGGGAAGAGGTATGAATTTGTAATTAATGGACTACGTAGAATTAACAGATCCATCTCATCATCTGCACATAAGCTAATGAGAGAGTTTGGAGCAAGCATATTACCGACATACTTGCTACACATTGAAATGATTGGAGCCATGCACTCAATTTTTGGGGTTGTGCAAGGATTAATAACTTATGTCAACTGCATGCTAAAGTTTGTAAAAATGTTTGTTTGATTGGAGTGACACTGTTTTTCTTAATATTTCCTTTCTCTTTTCATAGATGCGAGAAAGCACTGATGGGCTGGGTAACGGTTCACAATTGTGTGCGTCTTTACACCACAGCAGATGAAATTGGTGCTGTAACACTGAAGGATCATTGTTCAACCCTAATATCTACACACTGGGTAAGATTCATATCCTAAGTTAAATACAACTTATGTATAACTTTCTATTTTATACTAGAGGGGTATAGTACAAAATTAGCTCCCATCTCCCCCCTTCTCACCATCCACTTCAACCCCATTTCCTTACCCCCCTTTCCCCCCCCCTCCCCCTTGCCCTCTTTTCCTCCCTACTCTTCTACTCTTTCACGTCTAGCCTCCAACCGTGAACAGACATTTCCATTATCCACAATATAGTGCTTATCAATTTATATGACTAGGACATGAATCACCTAATGTTTTCATGCCACAGTGGCACCCCCAGGAAAGGCCTAAAGTTCCAATTGGATAGTAGATGGTTGTGTCTTAAATTCTTTCTTATTGTGAATGCTGGGGCCTCAGTTGAGAGAGAGAGAGAGAGAGATTGAGGTAGGAAGGGAATGACAAGGAGAGGGAGGGAGATAGAGGGAAGGAGAGATGGAGGGAGGTAGAAGGAAGGAGAGATGGAGGGAGGTAGAGGGAAGGAGAGATGGAATACGGGAAGAGGGAGGAGAGATGGAGGGAGGTAGAGGGAAGGAGAGATGGAGGGAGGTAGAGGGAAGGAGAGATGGAGGGAGGTAGAGGGAAGGAGAGATGGAGGGAGGTAGAGGGAAGGAGAGATGGAGGGAGGTAGAGGGAAGGAGAGATGGAGGGAGGTAGAGGGAAGGAGAGATGGAGAAACGTAGAGAAAAGGAGAGATGGAGAAAGGTAGAGAGAAGGAGAGATGGAGGGAGATAGAGGGAGGTAGAGGGAAGGAGAGATAGAGGTAAGGAGAGATGGAGGGAGGTAGAGGGAAGAAGAGCCAGGAAGTCCTGGCTCGCTTGATTCTGCTTAGGCCTTGGCTCTCCAGTCTTCATCTTTGTTCTGTCCTTAGTTATTTCTGGAAGACTGTGTTGCTCAGTTTTTTGTCTGCAGCTTCTGCCAGTTGCCACCCTATTTCAAATTTGTTGGTGCTCCTGAGGGGGTCACGGGTCACTCGGCAGTTGCTCGAGCAGCTGTGTGGGAGCCTGAACTTTACCATGCCGGTTTCCTGCTGGGCAGAGTTTGGCTTCGGAGGCTGTTCTGGTACCTTTGGGGCAGCCCCTTTAGCTGCTTTCGCGATCGCTGGGTTCGACCCCCGAGGTCCTTGCGTTGGTTCCTGCGTCTCCGGCTTCCTCCTTGGGTGTTTCAGGGTTCGGTGCCATGGCGCTTTTTCTTGCCCTCGCTCAATATGTTCACAGATGCATCTTCCCATGGCTGGGGCTTTGTGATCATTGCTCACCAGGCCGGCCAGGGACATTGGGCTCTGTCCTTCCGTCGGGCTCACAGCATGGTGTGGAGGTTTGCAGGTGTGTGGCAGGCGCTGTGGAGCATTCGGATCTTTCGGGGCTTTGTGATCCGGCTCTATTTGGACTGCACCCCTGTGGTTGCAGGGGTGGGGGGGGGCCCAACCGGGGGGAAGCCTTTGCGGTCCGTTGCACTTTGTGACTAGTCGCTTCAAGTGGCTCTTCTGCTGAGTTCTCGGGGTTTGGCTCTCTGTGCTGTTCACATTCCCCTTACCAAGGAGTGGATTGTCGACGACGCCTCTTTCCTTTGGCTTTCCCAGACGTTCGGGCACCCGGAGTTGGACCTCTGCACGTCAGCGTGATCCCAGCATCTCCAATTATACTGTACATGGCGCCATTCCCCAACTGCAAGGCTGTTGCGGTGGATGCTTTTCGGCAGGATTGGTCGAGGTGGGAGATTCTTGTACCATTTATCCCCTGGTCCAGCTGTTCCGGTCCTTTTATTGCCGGCGCGGGGGTCTGGGGCTTCCCCTTCCCCCTTCCTGGGTAGGGGGGAGCTTCGCAGACATGTGGTGCGGCTCGTGTGACGTCATGCTTGTTTGCTCGTGTTCAGTTGGGGAGTTCTGTCCACTCGTTTCTCTCTTTGTTGTTTTTAACTAGAATAGGGGTTTGTTTTGGGGCGTTTAATTTTCTGGGTGCCTGTCCCGGTCGATGGCAGATATAGAATGCTCCCAAATCACATGTACATTTCTATAGGACATTGCTCCTCGTGCCTCTCTGAGGGGGCCAGGTTCCGGTAGGCCTAGAATGCCACCCACATTGACTGATGCCAAAGTTAGGGATATCCATAGCAGCCTGGATAGCTCTAGAGAGCCTCTGGGGGCCTCTGGGGCTCACCCCAGAAAAGCAGGCAAGCAATGAAGTTCTTCACAAAGAATTCAAGCGCGGCTGCGGTCGTCACTACGCAGGATAGACTTCTAAACAAACTGAGTGCGCCTCACCACGCGCTCGTTTGACCCATACACTTACAAACATACGTCGTCTTCTAAGTATACCATCATTTGACATCGTCATCTAAAAAATTCGTACTCTGGGGCAGTCGTCAACTGAGGTTCCATTGTACTAAATTTGACTTTTTAACTGTCCATTATGTCAATGTGTGTGATGGTCCACATCATTGCTGTAAGTACTATCTAAACAGCAGGAGAAGCTGTTTGCTGTCCCTAGAACTGGTTCAAATTAAATGTCTGTCCCCTAGAACTGGTTCATCCAAAAATGTGTTTAGTCAGAATGTGATACTATTATGGGAGAATACTACATTTTTATTGACTTTTGACATGGATAGATGTTATCAGTTGTAGTTTATATGGAATAATCAATTAATTTTGCATATATGATCATTAATAAGTGATGCATAAATATATTTAAATATGTTGCTAAGCTCCTTGTAAGTAAAAATAACCATCCACTTTCTCTCCTTCAGAATGATTTCACTCCAGATGACTTTTCTCATGTATCTGCACCCTTGTTGTATGCAATGTTTAAGTCCAAGACCAACCATCCCTTACATGCTGCTATCAGATTCCAACGAGAAGATGTTGTCTTTCTGTTCCTGATTGAATTTGATTCACAGGTAAGTGAAGAGTTTTTGTTTTTCTACTTATTTTATTTTTATTTTATTTTCCATATTATTTTCTATATTATTTTATTTATTTTTTCTTTTTTAGTTTCTGGGTGCATTACAGCTGCAAAAAATAGTGATTCTTAAATTATTTTCTATGTACTCCAAATATTTAATGTAACACCATAACAGTGTTTTGTATTTAATAGGTATATACAATGTGAGTTAGCTGGACAAGAGTTTGAGAGGTGAGTCTGTCGGCCTGTAGCCATTAAAAAAGTCACACCTCTAGAGTGTTAATGACGACAAATTGACCCTTGGTCAGGTCGTGTTCCCATGCCATATGAAAGCCCATATTCATGGGCTTTTACTGTACAGTATCAAGGTGCATTAATGTGATTATGTATACTTTATAATAGATATTCTGACTAATGCGAATGTAATTTGTTTTTCTGCATAAAGCTATGCAAACTGCAATAATATAATACTGTTCTATGATATATTTATAGTTTTGCAACTGATTTTTGCCCACTAGATCAAAACTGAAAAGAAAAGTCATTGGTGAGGTCTGTAGAATGACCCAAAACTTAACATTGTAGCAAGGGTTAACTTTGGAGATGCTCTTTGTTAGAATAAGGTGTTTTATAATCATGATAAAACCATCATCACAAAAGTCAATGGATGAATTGTATAAGGTACTACATTAATATTGGCTAATTCCCTGGTACAACCTGATCATGAATAAACATCTTGTCTCATCTCGGGCAAGACAGAAATGATTGGACACATTTCCTATCACCTAATGTGTCTGTTCACCTAGCAGTAAGTCGGTACTCGGGAGTTAGTCAGCTTGTTGTGGGGTTGCATCCTGGGGCGGGGCCAGTAATTCGACCCCCGGGGGACCTTGACATAAGCCTAACGTGTATGAATACACTCTGGCTGTCTGTCCCTTGACACAATGAATTATATTATACAGTAACAATATATTTAACAGCACTGCACCAAACAACAAATGCTGATTTAAGAGTTGTCCATTTTTTTTTTTTAATTAGGCAAAATTTTTATGATTTTTAATGTTTTCATCACTTTGTGTTTTGAAATGAAAATAGTTGTTTGGAATCATTTTGACATTAACTTTACCTGAACATTTATAAAAACAACAAAATATGTCTTTAACAATTGCACTATGAAGTTTTTGCCAAAAACAGGTGTGCAGTGCAGGGGTTAAATACTGTACTGGAATTCATGTACTGACTACAGAGTGTACATATTCCTAAAAAAGCATTATTGTTTCATGCTTAACATTTGAATAAGTGATTCAAGAAATATATACTTTACCATCATATATTACAATTGAATATTTACATTTAAAATTTGACTCAAAATTGGAATAAATATACTTGGCGTGTAACTCCAAGTAGGTTTGATGACTGGGGTTTAAGAATTAAATTAAATGTGATGAAATCTCATTACACAGAGGTTCTGATACTTGGCCATCATAAGATAGGTTGAAATTTAAAATTTGTTCTGTGAATTTAGTCCTTAAAAACACAGTAATACAATACAGGCATTAGGCATCATATATAAATGAAAGTGACGCTAGATTTTTTGTGTAACCAAGCTGCTAAGTCTTATAGTAATATCATTGATAGGATACATTTTTCCATTGTATGCATTGAAGGAAAATTGTGATAAAAGTAGCAATAAGTAAAAGTCCTAGTGAATGATGACTTGATGAGGATTTGTTACAGAGGTTGTAGCCACAGTAACAGTATTCTGAAGATGGAGGTTTGTATGCACTCTTGTGCTGGATGCATCCCTCCTTAATGAGACCTGCCTCTGCATAACGAGCATGATCGGTGATGTTTGGTGTACAGCCATCCATTGTGGTGACCAACACATTCTCTGCCAAAGCCAAGAAAACAGAAATCATAGAAATTTATTGAAACAAAATTTAGACGATTCTGAGTATTTTCTCTGTTATATTGGTGAAAATGGCATATGGAGAAGATGAGTCACAATGATGTGGCTGAAGATATGATGACCACGTAATAATGGAAATGGCATGTGTTGGTGATTGCTATTGTGTAATGTTGCTGGTTTTCTGCAGTATGTAGTGTGTAAGATATGGTAAATGAACATGTGTAATTTCTTTATATCTTTACCCTTCATGCCTTTAGTGCTTCTCTATCATTTCACAATATGAAAATGGGAAACTTGGTAATGATAATAAAAATGTGAGACTGTTAGCAGATTTTTTAAATGTAGGAATTGCCTTGAGAAAAATAAAAATGGATATGAATTAAATCAATATGCCAGCAGTCCTACAGCATGAAATTAATAATTAAAGATTCTTCCGATATAGTTGCTGAAGGATTATCATGTTGCTGTTGCTATTTTTTGGGCCAGGTTTGCCTGTATAGTTCACATATACATAGGTTGCAGCTTATCATCAATGTGGGTGCACCAGGGTCAGTCACTTTGTCCTTTCAGGATTTGGAATTGGAGCAGTTGTTGTTTTCTCTTTGCTTCAGATTTGATCCTTCTTCCTCAGGTTCGGCTGGTGTTGTCTGGTGGGCCCTGGAACCTCCCCCTTTACTCCCAGTTTCGAAGCATCTGAAGGTTTCAGAATCTGAGGATGGTGTTTCTTCAGGTATTTGGGCCTTCTGAGGATCACCCCTTCCACTTTGATGGCGGAGGTAGTTGAGCTACTGCTTCTCACTGTGGATCCACTGCATCTTGTTTCTCAGGAGGGTTTTCCTACTGCAGATTCTTCCCTGCAGGGAGACTCTTTATGTCTTCTACATTCAGCTTGGTTCTTGTCTCTTTTTGTACTCATCTTCTTTTTCACCTCTTTTGTTTCCTGAGGATGCAGTGTCTTTGGTTCTCTCCACTGCAGCAGTGGCATTTCATCTGCTCAGTCATATGTTTTTGCAGTGGGGTTCTGCCCCAGCAACTCTGTGGAGGAGGTTTCAAGGCATATCTTCACCTGTTGTAGGTTGGGGTAGGTTGCTAGAGGAGTCAGATTCCTGGGTCATTGCACTTGATTCGGCTTTTGCTCCTGGTTGGTGACACTCAGCCCATCCCAGAACCGAGGTGTCCATGAACACTTCAAGTGATGGGGAAAGATGGCACCATGGAACCAAATGCTGAAAAGGTCAAAGAGGTAGTCGGCAAAGGAAGAATCAACGGAGAGCAGGTAGGGCCTAAATCCGATGGTTCGAGTAGTGACAGAACTGGTGGAACCAGTACAGCATCCGGAGCAAAACCCTAACCAGGAAAATTTCCATGCTTCTGCACAACCAACAAATTATCCGGAGCCGATCCAACACTAGATGGCAATGACACTATAGTTGGAGCGGTGCTGCAGGAGGCAGGGACAGATATGCTGACCAGGAGTCCTAAACAAGGTCCAGTCAGGTCCGAACCTGGGATGGAACAAACCGAGACTTCTATCAAGACTCTAGGAACACAAACCTGGTGCTCTAAGAAAGAACCGGATTCCTGGCTAGCTGACATGCAGACAGACTGGGGACCTAAATCAGTCAGTCATTGAGAAGCCAGTACACACAATCCCCAAGAGATGTAGCCAGGTCATGTCTTTTGAGGATTTGCAAGAAATGCCCCAAATGCAAGACCTTGTGGGTCATTTTTATTGGCCCCATTTCACATGCTTTCTTGCATCATGTGTTTCACCTCTGGCTAGCCTGAACCTGCCTGGTCCTTTGACTGGTTTTCTTTTCTTTCTTCCACTCCATTTTCAGTGGCCCCTTTGGACCTGGCTTGTTTTAGCGGGCATTAGTTTGGTTCCTCTGGCTTTCATTTGCCTGGTGGTGATGCTTTTTGAGCGCCTTCAGTACCAGGGCTTTTGTTCTTATGGGCCTTGTGAGAGCTTTGTTGATTGTTGCCAACTCCTTTTCTAGCTAACAATGACTCCTGTGGGGTCATGTGGTGGTGGACACTTGATTCTTTCATCTGGGGGTGCATCATGTACTGTCAGGTGGTGTTATTATGCTGCTGCCTTCATATCACCAGTTCAGTTTAGATAGTATCTTTGTGGTTCGCTCTCATTTCTCACCTCACCTAATTGTGCTTGCGGGGGTTGAGCTTCAGCTCTTTGGTCTGCCTCTGAATTGTCAACCAACTGGTGTACAGATTCTTCAGCCTATTGGGCTCTATCTTATCTACATTTGAAACTGTGTATGGAGTCTGCCTCCACCACATCACTTCCTAATCCATTCCATTTGTTAACTATGGCACTAAAAAAGCTCTTTCTAATGCCTCTATGGCTCATTTCGGTACTCAGTTTCCACCTGTGTCCCCTAGTGCATGTGCCCTGTGTTAAATAAACTGTCTTTTTCTTATCAACTCCTCTGAGACACTTGTATATGGTAATCATGTCTCCCCTAACTCGTGTCTTTCAGCGGGGTGAGGTTTATTTTCCGTAGTTTCTCTTCATAGCCCATACCCCCTCAGCTCGGGTTCTAGTCTGGTGGCATACCTCAGAACCTTCATTTAGTCTTGTGCTTAATGAGATATGGACTCCATGCTGGAGCTGCATGCTCCAGGATTTTTCTGACATGTGGTATACAGGATTCTAAATGATTCCATACACAAGTTTCTAAAGGCCTTCTCAAGTTCTCTGTTCTAGGGCTCGTGTTTCTCAGGTTGTCACAGTGACTTATGCTCTAGTCAGCATAGAGCTTGGGGCATTCTTCGGATGTGAGGGTTTTTAGTGGTCGTCCGGAGTCTAGTAGCCGGGTTTCTTGTGGGCATTCCCAATCTTCTGTGGCTTAGAGCATGGTTTGGGTTGTGGTTCACAGCTGTTAGTCTCTTTTGGTCTTGTTTCCTGCAGTGCTTTCTCCTCCCTAGTGAGTGCCCTGTTTTTCTCCTCCGTGAGTAGTTAGCTTCAGGGAGCCTCAAGGAGCTGCCCCTAGAAAACCAGCATTGAATGTAATGAAACACCAATTTTTGGGTGAGCCCTGGAGGCTCCCTGACACCCTCCCTTGCTCAGGGAGGGTGTCAGGGAGCCTAGGGGTGTTTCCATCATAAGAACTAGTGGTGGAGGCAGTCGGCTGGCTTGGCCTGCTTCTCTCCTCCCAGAAATGGGGGGGAGGGAGGTGAGAAGCACAATATGTGAGGTGGTGAAGGAGGTGAGAAGCACAATACGTGAGGTGGTGAGAAGCACAATAAGAAAGGGGGAAAGATGGATACACAAACTATTTTTGATAGTTTGTATGTTTTTGGGAGAATTCTTTTAACAGTTTTAAAGCTGTGGTCTTGTTTCTAACCATGCAGTGGTTTGTTTTGTTTTGTTTTGCTGATTTTCTAGGTGCTTCCCTGGTGGTAGCAGACAAGAATAACTTTAAATGTAAGATTTTCATAGTGCCACTGCTTCCTTTGCCTCTCTGAGTGGGCCAAGCTCTGGTTTATGGTCCCCATTAGGCCAATAAGAACTCTGTGACTGATGGAACTAGTAGAATGGCGCAGAATCAATGTAATAGCTTCAAGGAGCCTCTGGAACTCTCCGAGAAATTGGCATTTCATTATATTCAATGTTGGTTTTTTGTTTTGAATGTGTACTTATGTAGCATTTTCTACAGAAAAAGTTATTTGTCCATATTTCTCAAATATTTAATGATTAGTTAAAGGAAATACTGTACCTGATGATAGTGTAAGTACTATCCTCTGATTTATGCAGAGTTGTGAGTCTGGGCAGTTCATAATATATCGTGTTGAGCCATCAAATTCTGCACATGGATAGACAAAACGGTTGTGGCGCTTCACCCGTTGATTGTTGTGAACACATTCATAACACTGGATACCACTTGCTGTGAAATAGAAAATAACAACATTAATTATTTTAAAGTTTGGTGAAGTAGTACTGGTGCAATCTGTTTTTCTTGAAGGGCTCTGAGGCAGCTCACTGTTGCTAGCCACCTGGTTAGTTTCTCCCAATTCAAGTCCCACCAAGGCCTTGCAAATCATTAAATGTCTACTAGAGACCACAAGCCAAAATCTGGCCTCCTCACTGAGGCACAAGATGCAGGTGATACTACATCACCCTAACCAAAGAAATAAGCCACCAAAAAAAACAATGTCGAATGTAATGAAAGGCCAGATTCTGGGTGAACCCCTGAGGCTCCTTGAAGCTATCATAAAGTTTATGATGTTTGCCACCAC
>WNGS01165523.1:18531411-18563690 GCA_020271785.1 Procambarus virginalis | reverse complement strand
CACTTTGTGTCCCTCGGTTTTCGGTCTGTTTTGGCTGTTTCCCTGGGGGTTCTGTCTGGGGGCTGTGCTTTGTACTTTCTGGGGTGTATTTCCACCAGCAAATGTGGTGGTTTGGGCTCCCCCGGGTTCGATTCCGAGTTCCTTTGGGTTATTTGCTTTCATTCCGGAGATTTCTTCCACTTGGGCCGCCTTTGTGGGTTCGGGGTTTTTAGTTACCTCGGGTGTGACCCGGTTCTGCCTTCTGGGATTCCAGGGCCTGTTTTCTGCCTGGTGGGGGGATCTGCCTTTGTGATCCCTCATCGCTGTTCTTGGGGGTGTATGTATCTATATTTTTGTGTTTGGTGGTCCTCCCAGCTTGGCCCCCGTGAGTGGACACATCCCGGGGGTTCAGCTTTAGCAGTTTGTTTAGTAGACTTGGGCGCCGATTCGCAGTACCCTGCCTGGGCTTCCCTTAGCATGTAACCATGGCTAAGGGCCCTGGGAAACCCCACGGGGGCTCCGTGGTTCGATGGATGTGACCCCTGCGTCCCCTCAATCTTTGAAGGTTGCACTGTCCCCCTTGTCTCAGGGTGACACACCTGTTTTGCCTCCGCCTTGCTGCCTGTTGCGTTGATGATTGTTTTGACCCGGAGTCGTGCGACGTGTGTTGTCTGTATGTGCTCCCTTTCACCCTGTCCACTGATAATAATGTGCGGGTGCAGGCAGCTGAGGCGTTGCATGCTAGGTTTAGGTTGCTGCAAAGCTCTAGGTTAGTTGCAGCCCTTTTTGGTTAAGGGGTCTGGTCTTGGGGGGTGGGAGTCGCTTTGGCTCCGGTTCCTACCGCTCCTCCTTGTCCTTTCTCTTCTGTTGTGCATTCTTCCTTCCCCGTGCTTCTGGCTCCTAACCGTAGGCGAGTTTCGGGGTTGGGGCAGGGTCTGGTTGGGTTGAGACTCTGGCGGTCTCGGGGGTTTTCCTCTTCTGGGGTGGCAACGGAGGCATTCGAGCCTGTTCCTCCAGCCGTGCCATATGGGTCTGACCAGTGGGCTCCCTTCCTTAGTGTTTTGTACGGGTGCCCCAGCTTTTACTTGTGGGGCTGGGGCTTTGGGGGAACACCTTGGGCCCTGGGTCCTGCCGTAGGGGTTTTTCCGGGGTTGGGGAGGGGATTGCCTGGGGGCCTAGGCCCTGTTTTGCCCCGCTTGGGGTTTTGTACCCCTCGAAGCAGGGCTTGCAGTTCCTCAGAGTGGGGTTTTTCCCCTTCCCCCTCTGCATTCGTTTTGGTCTTGTGTCTACCCCTCCCTGGGTTCGGTTTCGTGTCCCTTCGTGTCCGTTCGGGTCCGTCCTTCCTGGGAGTGCTTTTCACCCCTTTTCCTCACCTTTTTCGCTCTTATGTCGCGATGCTATTCCCTTCGTTAGTGATCCCTGCACGTCCCTTGGTCTGGGGTGTCTTTGGGCCCATATGTGCCTCCGCGTGTTTGTGCTTGTTTGTCACAATTTTCATTGGTTCGCGAGCGTCTTCGGTACTTCCAATGTTATCGGAACGTCTGTTGACTTCCAGTGAGGTTTCCTTCCAGTCCTTCTTTAGTTTTCACATCGTCTCTCCTTCCTGTTTCGACATTCCTCATATTCGTTACCTTGCCTTGTCCGTATGTACATATGTCTTGCTGGTGTATGTACGATATGTATACATCTGACTGGTGTACAAGCCGCACTGGCCGGAAGACGAGTGGTGCGGTTCGTACCTCGGGCGCTGGGGCTGGGGGTGTTTGTTTTGTTTCTGGGCAGTGTACACACGTGTTGGATTCCGCATTCTATCTCGCGGATTCTATGCCGTTTTCGCTCCTCTTCTCTCCGGTCATAACGCCTCTGGATGCTCGGTGTTCTGGAGCGAGTGTGGGGCGGCTCTGAGTGGCGCCTCCTCCGCCTCTGTACTGCATGCACCTCGTCTTCTACTGGCCCCGCACCTTTGGACATTCTCCACTAGGGATGCTCCCGTTACATTGCACAGCTCGGCTGTGTCGTGACACGGTGGTGTGTGTGTTTTGCAGATGAGATTGTCCTGTCTGGCAACTCTGTCGCCGGGTCTCGCTATTTGGTGGGGTACTCACCTCGTTGTTCTCCCCTAGTTGTGCTTGCGGGGTTTGAGCTCTGGCTCTTTGGTCCCACCTCTCCACTGTTATTAATCAGGTGTACAGTTTCCTGAGCCTACTGGGCTCTATCTTCTCTACATTTGCAACTGTGTAGGGAGTCTGCCTCCACCACATCACTTCCTAGTGCATTCCACTTCCTGACTACTGACACTGACACAGTTCTTTCTATGTGTTTGTGGCTCATTTGGGTGCTCAGCTTCTGCCTGTGTCCCCTTGTGCGTGTACCACCCGGGTTCCATACTTCATCCTTGTCTACCCTGTCACTTCCCCGCTTGCCAGGGTAGTGTCGTTGGCGCCTAAAAGGGGTGTTAGGTTTTGTGTGTTTTGTTTGGACACTTTGCGTGTGTCTTACAGTGAATACTTTGTCTGCCTATCTTGCTCTTGTTGTACTGTGGGGCACTGCCCCACATTTCAGTGCTTTTTGTTGTGTTTTTTGGCGCCTGGGTCTTTCTTGATATTTGGACACTCCTTCATTCCCTTAATCCGTGATTTGTGTCCTCCATCCTTGACTTGGTCTCTGGACACTCCTTCCTTGCCTATCTTTGGTGCCTGGGTGCACCCTGATATCTATGGTGTCCCTCTGTGTATGGGCAACTACCCACGACACACGTTGTGGTTGGTAATGTACATTGTGTTACCGGCTGCTACTTGCTCCGTATTCTGATCTTTTCCTTGCCTATTTCTGTTTTTCCCCCCTCTGCTACACATGGCTGTGTATCTTGGTCAATGCTTATTAGCTATACTGTTAGGTGCTGGGGTGGACCTCTGTCCATGTTCAGTTCCCTGATTTTGGACTACCCCAATGTTCAGTTTTGGTAGAGTTCACTTTTTCCATGTTCTCCTTGCTGGGATTTTGTGTTGCAATGTCTGCAGGAGGTTGTGGACTTCCGATCACCCGCTCCTGCCCTCCTGGTTCCTTTTCTTGGGATAGGGGTGGCTTGGATTCCGGTCCTGGCTACGGCTTTTCTTTGTTTCTTTTCCGGAATGTGCGTTTTTGTTTTCTTGCAGTACACGTCCTGAGTAGTTCTCCTCCTGTATACCTCGGAGACTCGTGCGTCGTTCTTCCCTGCTGGAGCTGGTTGCGCTGCTCCTTAGGGTTGCGGGGTCGCTGTTTTTTGCTTTGTGTCTCGCACTTTAGTTCGTGGTGCTCGTTTTCCTTTTTCATTGGCCTCTGCCTGGGCCCTGGCTCTTCGGTGTTTGACCTTGTAGGTCCTTCCAGGGTTCTGGGAGAGAGGGGGGGTTCCTCCCGGATGGGGCGTTTCTGCTCGTCCGGGTTGATTCCTTTTCGGCTCGCCAGGACTGGGTTCCTAGTTCCCTGGCAGCTGTTCCTTATGGTTTTTGCCAGCCTTGTTTGGGAGCTCTGTTTTCCTCCGTTCCGATCCTGAGGGACTTCCCACGGCTCCACCTCTTTTGCAGATTGGTCCAGCCCTGTTCGGGGCTGGTTCATTCTTCCCCTCGAGTCTTTGCATCTGGGGATTTTATCTCGTGTTCTCATCCCTTGTGTGGACGCTGGTGGCTTCGTTGTTGATCTCCCACCTGCGTGTTTCGTCTCGGTGGCAGTGTGTAGTTTTCTGGCGGTCCTTCTGGTTTTCCTATCACTGCATTGGGGGTTCTTTGGTCTCTGATAGGGCTGTCTTTTTCTTTCCCTTTGGGGTTGTTCCCAGACCGTCTTCTGGTGCCGTGTACTTTTGCCTCATCTTGGGTGGCGCTAGCGGAGCCACTCCAGCTTGCGTTCAGTGTGGCTATTCCTTCTGCTCCATTCTGCTTGCTGTCTTGGGCGTTGTTTCACCTCTGGCCTGCTCTCGCACTTCCGGTGCCATCCTGGTCGTTGGCCCGGGTGGTCTGTTCTATTCTTCTCCTCGGTTTGTCGTGATGCCTTCGGTTCTGGTGTTTTTTTTTTCAGGTTTCCTTTTTTTGTTGGTGTTGACCTCTAGGGGCTGGGTCGGGGAGTTTACGTCTCTCTTTGGCGCTCGTGTTTTTTTGCCTTGTTGTTCCTCGTGGTGGGTTGTTCTTTTGATACAGTCTCTTTCTTGGGTGATGTTTGGGTCTGCTGCTTCCCGGAGGGGTCCTGGGTTGCTGCTTGGTTGGTCAGGCCGGGGATGCTTCTTTTGTTGTTCGGTTGTGGCTCTTCACTGTTCTCTGCGCATCTTGGCCTTCAGGGCTGTGGACACGTTTTGGTTTGCCCGAGTTCTCTTGCTTCCCTCCTTCCTGTTATGGAGTGCGGATCTCCCGGGTCATCTGCAGGGTTCTTTCTTTTCATCTGTGGTTTTGTTTTTATGTTTGGGCGCATGGCATCCGCCTCCCTCTTTTTCTTATCTGTGGTGAGGTAGCTCCAGGGAGCCGACGGGGCTTCCCCCGGAAAACCAGAGTTGAATGTAATGAAATGCCATTTTCTGGGTGAATTTCGGAGGCTATTCAGCATCCCGCCCTCCCTCCGGTCGGCGGTGTCTTTCGTGCTTTTTGACATCCTGCCTAAGAACTAAAGGTTGGGTCACCAGCGGGTAGGTCTGGGGCTCCCCCTTCACCCTCCCGGGGAGGGGGGTTGTACAGGCAGCAGTGCGGCGAAATGATGACGTCATGTTAGTTTGCTCATTTTCGTTTAGGAAGTTTTTATCCACTTGTTCGGCCTTCGATCGCAATAGTTTTACCAGAATAGGGTTTGTTTTGGGGCGCCTACCTTTCTGGGTGCCTGTCCCAGTCGATGGCAGACATAGAATGTTCCCAACCACAGAAGGGTCTCTATAGGCCATTGCTCCTCGTGCCTCTCCAGAGGGGCCCAGGTTCTGGCTCGTGGTCCCCGGTAGGCAAGAACTCCATGCATCGACTATTGCCAGTAAGATATCCATTCAACCTGGATAGCTCCGGGAAGCCTCCGGGACTCGCCCAGAAAATGGCGTTTCTTTACATTCAACGCTGGTTTTTTTGCCAAACTTCCACGCCCTATTGCGGCCAAAATATGCCACTTACATTTTTTATTATTATTTTCCCTGATTAAGGAACACAAATTAACAGGTTTATAAGAAAAAAATTGATATTCTTTTATACGGCTGTGGGTGACAAAGGCCAAATAGCCCGGAGCAGCTTGAGGGTTAAATTTGATGCACACTTACAAAAATTGGACAACGTTTTACAATACGGTGCAGCACATGAATTTATTTAATTATAATAAATTATAAAGTAAATTGCTTCATTTTGATAAGCAAATGTGATTGAATTATATAGTAATAGTTATAGATTCTGTAACCCTTTAATAGCAGTGTATAACAAATTATTGCCATGATCATTATGAAATGTTTGATTTTGAATTAACAAAGCATTTTATATTTACCCAGGTTGTGGGCACCAAAGGTGAAGCTCTCCTTCATCTTGTGGCACGAGAAGGTCTGGAAGAAGCAGGTCTTTTTCTTACCACACAAGGTGCTAATTGTAATGTAGTTAATGCTGATGGAGAAACACCTCTCCATTTATCATGTACTGTTGGTCTCCCATCACTGACAACTGCACTCCTCCAGGTAAGGCACCAGTCAACCTTGAAATGCCCTGTATAGGGTTCATATCTTTTTTTGTTTTATGCATATACATTTTTCTTCTTACTGCATTTAGATGCTGTATTTAATTCATGGTTTATCCTGTTTAATATATAACCATGTAATTGTTTTCCTATTATATTAACCATTCACTAATTTGAACCTCACTAACTTAAATCTCTAGGTAACTCAGTCAAAATCACGACAGTTTGACTATTTCTTGATTCAGATTAATCGGACTTATGGGGCATAGCTGTCACATTACTGAATGATGTGCAGTGGCCTATATTTACAAATGCACAGATACTGTACATTAAAACAATATTTAAATAGAAACTAAATTAAAAATTATATAAAATCTTATAACAAACTATTATTGATTGTTAGAAATGCCAGTAATTTCCCCTGCTAAAATATCTGGACCCATCCTGACCTTGTAGTTGTGTATGACAGTTAGATCTAGTCAGTATCAGAGTGGACAGATCCAGGAGCTCTCCCTCATATGGTAAGCCTATGTTGGCTACAAACAAAGGCCTGGACTTTGTCAGCTCATCTCTCTGGATCTTTACTGGACTGTGGTCTTTTGCAAGCTTCAGCCCTGAAGGGTCCTTGTTTTGGCCTACATCAATTGTGCATTGTTTGCCCCTACCCTTTCCTATGATGTCAGGTTTTTAGCAGCTCCATATTTGGGTGCTCAAGTTGCCCTTGGATTTGATGGCAGTGAACTGTAAGGTATGCACTCACTTGGTGGATATTTTTTGTTTCTGGGTAGTGCAGATCTTTTCAGTGTGGTTGCTTGTGGTCTTCTACTGCAGATGCAAATACTTACCCAAGCTGTTCACTTCGCGCCTGAATGATGCAGTGACAGATTTGCTGTCAGCTTGCAGTGCCTGCGTGTAGGGTGTTGAATTGCCTCCAGAAGTCCACCTGTTTACTTTCCATTTCTTTCTCATTTTCTATTCTTGGAGGGAAGGAAGGTTTTGCAGGAGTTGTGTGCAATTTTTCGGCACCTCAGCCAGAAGTTTGGCTGTGGCGTCCAGCTCTGGTACCATCTTCTTGGCAGTCTGGTATTCGTACCTCTTGTGAATCTGGTTGGGATAATAATTCTGGTACATTGATTGTCCAGGCATGAGAGATTCCACCTTCATTGCCTTTAACTCCATCCACCAACCCTTTCATGGTACATCTTATGTGAGGCAGTCATTATAAACCTCCTATAGTGCACCTCACTACACATAAAAGACTACTTTGTCATCAGCCACAACACCTGACTGTCTCAAAAACATCTACCTGGAAATCAACTGCTATTTATCTTAGAGGTTCTGTAGTCTTTCAAGAGATTCTAGACAAATGAAACCTTATTGATCTCTCTACTCAATTTGGCTGGTCAGAAATGCATATATTATTTAATCGGCACATACTAGCTTCTCATTAGGCAACTGTGGTAATCTCCAGTTCCTCTAAAGTAGTTCACATGATATATATATATTTTAAAATCTAAATCAAGATTATCTATCTTAACACAGCTGGTCTACAGTAAGCAGAGAGAAGACAACTTAAACAACAAGTACTGTATAAGTTTTCCAAATGAATTCTATCTTTACTTGCATGGTACATATAAGAAAAAATCAGTAATGAATACAAAATTTCCCTGTAATAGAAATCTTACACTAGGCTATCAATCAATATGTAACATAATGGAACCCCCCCCCCATCATTTTAACTCTGAGATTAGTTGATTTCTGCTCATTCCTGCCTATGTGCAAAAGTTAAAATATTCCCCTTCAAAAAAATTTCTTATAGAATTACAATGGGGCCTCGACTTACGATGCTAATCCGTTCCCAGAGACGGATCGTAAGTTGAAGCGATTTTTCCCATAAGAAATAAAGGGAATTGAATTAATCCGTTCCCCACCCTCCAAAATGTTAACATACAAACACATTTTATACTGAATACAGTGGGGTTTTTTCTAACTACAATACAGTACCAAAGTTTCTCTTACCTTTATGGAGGGCTCTTGATGGCGTATGGAAGATGGTGATGAGGGGGGAGGAGGAGAGTTGTTACTGTTTGGAAGGGGAGTCCCCTTCCATTATCACATCAGGCAGTGATGCTTTCTCTGGGGTACTCTCTCTTGAGGTTATCTTGAGATGATTTCGGGGCTTTTAGTGTCCCCGCGGCCCGGTCCTCGACTAGGCCTCCACCCCCAAGAAGCAGCCTGTGACAGCTGACTAACACCCAGGTACCTATTTTACTGCTAGGTAACAGGGGCATAGGGTGAAAGAAACTCTGCCCCTTGTTTCTCGCCGGCGCTTGGGATCGAACCCAGGACCACAGGATCACAAGTCCAGCGTGCTGTCCGCTCGGCCGACCAGCTCCTCTCTCTCCTATGTTTTGCCTGAATACCACTAGGACCTGGTTGTGGTTCTGTACTTGTCTCACTACAAATTTGTCAAGACATTTGTTTTTCCCTTTGTTTTAACATTTGTCTGTAATGATGCATCACAGTGTCATTGAATAGGTTAAGGCAATGACCTACTGCAGCTTGATTTGGGCGAGTCGTTTCAGCAAAGGTTTGCAATTCTTCCCATGCTGCACACATTTTCTTAATTGTTGAGGAAGAGACATTCTGTACTCTTTTTTTTTTTTTTTTTTTTTTTTTGCTCTATGGTCATCCTTGCATGGGTTTTCATATGTTGAGCCTTACCTCTGACTTTCCTGGGACTCATGACGTGATATATAATAATAATTACTTTAATGTTCAAAATGCAAAAAATCACCACAGAAGCGGAATTTCTTATAGGCGCGATCGTCACTAAGCGGTCAACTGTAGTAAACCGAGGCAGGTCAGCCGCGTGACCGGGAACCACGCGCTCGGTCGACCCAAACGTGTACCAACAAATATTGGAAGGCGACGACACCATCGGATGTCGAGTCGCATTTTTCGATTAAATTTACATTGTAACTCGAAATTATCGTAAGTAGGGGCAATCGTATGTCGAGGTGCCACTGTATTAATTTGTATGCAATATGTAAAAAACTGAAAATAATATAACTATGTATATTTTTACTGGTTGGAACAGCTGTGAAAGGTTGCATCGTGGCAATCTGTTGGGGCATTTGTTGTCACCCGATATTGACTTTGCTGCTGCCAATGTCGTATACTGTATAAGACTCACGTGTTCGCCTTGGATGTTTCTTTGATCGTTTATCGCTTGCTTTCATATATTTACTATAGTATGAATAAAGGTTAAAGATGATGAATTTCTTCGAGGAGACTATCAAGGAATGAGAGAGGAACTGCGAAACATTTGCCGGAGGGAGCTGATAGGCGAACACTATAGCTAATGTGTTGTAACCCAGAATGGGGGTGCTATATTACACTCATTATTGTTTTAAAAATAGTGCAGATTATTAGTAATACATTTTTATTTGCAGATAGGTGCAAACCCAAATTTTCAAACATATTCATCCACACCAATGGCCATTGTATCATCATCAAATGATCCATTTGCTGAAGATGAAAATGATTCACCATTATCTACTTTAACTTTTCGTGAAACAGCCCTTCATCGAGCCATCAGAAACAAGAATGAGAGTGATATAAGAGCAATCTTAGACCACAAAGGTACGGAATATTAATATGATGCTGAAGAAAATTATAAAATTAGCAATAATTAATATACACAAATTGCTGTTCACTTTTTAATATACTGTATTGGTAGACGCCATATATTTAAAGCTGTTCTCTCTGTGGAGAGCCCCTCTGGCTCCTCGGAGCTATACGAAGCTGATATGTATGTATTAGACCATGGCGGTCAGTCTATTCGAATGGAGTTCTGAGCTTATTGGAAACCACAAGCCAGAACCTGGTCCCCTCAGAGAGGCACAAGGAGCAATGGCCTATAGAAATGCCCATGTGGTTGGAAGCATTCTATGTCTGCCATCTATCAAGTTAAGCACCCAGAAAGGTAAACATCCCAAAACAGACCCCAACTGGTGAAACAGTACTACCTAAAACTGAACTGCTAAGCAGAACTTCTCAATCTGTAAACAAGCAAACAAGCATGACATCACGCCCACTCCCATGCCGCTTGTCTGCGCAGCTCAACTCTCCCCAGGAGGGGGAAGGGGGGAGCCCCAGACCCCGCTCCGGCTATCCACCCTCAGTTCTGAGGGTGATGTGTTGAGTGGCAGTCATTTGACTCTGGCTCAAATCTTTGAGCAGTGTTGTGCCTTGTGGTGTTGTGCTGTGGTGTGTGAGCCAAGTTTAATTCCAGAAATACTATGTCTGCATGCGCCGAGGGTCACCTTCCCTAGGTTCCCTGTAAGTACTGTCCCTTGCGGTTTGGGGTTACCTTCCACAAACTGTTCGGAAACTACCTCCGCAGGGTTCTTTTGCTACTCGGTGATTGCCCTCCCTTGGGCTCAGCTGGGTCTTTCCTGCCACTGTTTGACCCTGAGTGGGAGGTAGTATCGTCACTGGCAGGGGCGCAAGGTACTGAGCAGCTGTCTTATATTATGCATAGCACCCGGTTCTGTTCCTCCTGGAGATGTTGTGCTTTTGCAGGGTTTTTCTTTTTCTTTTCTTTTGGTTTGCCTGGCAGGGGTTCTGCCTAGTGTGGCTACAGAACCACTTGTATTATTTTGGTGCCCCTTCACTAGGCCCCTATGATTGTACACGTCGCAGGGGTTCAGCTTTTGTTTGTTTGGTAGTTCTGGGATAACCAGTTAGCAATACCTTGCCTGGGTTTCATTTAGCAGTCAGCCTAAGGGCCCTGGAAAACCTCATTGGGGTTCATTGGTCCAATGGATGCATCCTCCGAGTCCCATCTTACTTCATGTGAGTTTGAAGATTGCTCTGTCCCCTTGTCTCAGGGTGAAACTCACCTTTACTGCCTCCCCCATGTTGCCTGTTGGGTCAATGAGACCTTTGAACTAGAGTCCTGTGAGTGGTGTTCCTTACTTGTACTCCAGTTCACCCAATCCACTGATCTTAATATTCAGGTGCAGGCAGATTCAGCGTTGCATGCGAGGTTTAGGTTGCTTCAATACGCTAGGTTGGTTGCCTTTCCACATGCCCCGAGGCTTCCCTGTTTTGGTTATAGGGACCCGGACTTAAGGGGTGCTAGTCTCCTCGACTTTGGTTTCATCCATGTCCGCTTGTCCTTCCCCCTTCTGTTGTTCGTCCTATTTCTTTCCCCCCCCCTTTCCTTTGTTGCCGGCTCCCAAACGTCTGAGGGTTTCAGATTCGGGTAGGGTTTAGATGGTGGCGAGACTCAGATGGTTTCGGGGGCTGGCCCTTCTGCTGGTTCAGCTGCCGGAACGTTTGGGTCGGACCAGCGGACTTCCATCTTCCCTGCTTTTCCGGTGGACTCTGCCTTTTCTCCAGAGACGGAGGGTTTGGGGGGACAGCTCTGGCCCGTGTCCCAACGTAGAGGATCCCAGGGCTGGGGAATAGTTGACGTGGGGAACTTGTGCCCTGTTTGACCCTGTTTGGGTGTTGGTACCCTCAGTGTAGGTCTTGCTGTTGCAGGGAGAGGGGTTTTCTTATCCCCCCTTCCCTGTATGAGTTTGCTATGAGTTCGGTTCCTCCCCGGGTTTGGTTTCGGGTTCCCTTAGGTTCCCCGGTTCCCACTTTCCAGAGGTTTTCGGCTTTCCGCATCACGCCTAAGGAGGTTCGGGACGCTATTGCGTCGTACCTCCTGCGAGATCCAGATTTTGCTTCGATAATGGATCATTCTTCCTTTGAGTTTGGTTCCTCTTTTTCCTTACTGGGTGCATTACAAGGTGCCAGAGTCATCCTGGTTGGCAGACTGCTTTCTTTTCATTGGGTGCATGGCATGCGTTCTGCCAGACCCGCACGCTTGAGTAGCGTGAAACTAATACGGCAGTTCAGGTTTCCTGGGGGCGAGTTTGAGCGTCTCAATGCGTGCTTATCCGCCCCCGTTCTTCCTTGAGATATCGGTTAGCTACAGCTTCACGTGCAGGTTCCCCGCCCTTTCAGCGTCCTTGGCGGCTGAAGACTTGCATGCCCTTAAGCATTTGGCTTTGGTTTTGTATTTCTTTTCCCTTTTTGAGCTGTCTTCGGATTGGCCCGAGGAGGATGTGGAGGCGGTGGGTTCTGGTCCTGCATCTGGGGCACTTGCTTCAATGGCTTGGGCATCGGTTGCCTTGTTGAGGTTGTTTGTGCTGATTCTGAAGGAATCTGAAGGAAACAGTGTCTCTGTTCTTTGCTTCTCACCTCGTGTGCCGACAGGCAGTGCTCGCTCACTCTTTAGAATCTGCTTGGGACCTGGCGTTTAGGTTTTCATCCCATTTTTGCCTGTTGCTGTTTGTAGTCTGCGGTTGTGCAGTACTGTATTTGCAGGCAGCTTCTTCTAGTTGCCATCCCATGTCGGAGTTGTTGGTTCTCTAGGGAAGGGGGGGGGGGTCCTGCTCAGAAGTGTCATGCCAGGGTTTGGGATTCCTTCGATTGTGATGGGCCAGTGGTGCCAGATTCAGGGCCGGCCCCTCCTTCGGAGTCGAAGGCATCAAAGTTCAAATATGTTTATTGAGACAAGAAAAAAATACATCTCAAAGGGATAGAATAGCTTAGGCTATTTCTAAGGCATCTGGCCATCTCGGTGCTCACTCTGTGTTGTTTGGCTTCTCGTAAGGGTCGTTGGCCCTTTCGCAGTTTACCCCATTGACGGGGCGATGGGGGGGGGGAGGCTCACTGGTCCCACAATTCGTGGGCATTTTGGGTTGTTTCTTCTGTCCTCCGGTGGCATTGGGAGGTTCCTCCTTTTTTGGGGGTTTGGGGCTGGCGGGGCAGGCCTCTTCTCCTGTGCTCTGTCAGATCATCCTGAAATGGGTGTGTCAAAACGACAACGTCCCTCAAGTGGGTTTCTCACCTGTTTCCATTACCGAAACGGGACTGTTCTTGGTGAACTGGAGGAAGTCCCACGTGGTTCCCTCTCAGGTTCTGACTTGGCTGGGTCTTTTGTGGGACTCTCAGACTGTTTCCTTATCTCTCCCTCCAGTGGCATTGCTGCGGCTGCAGTTCCGCCTTCGGCTGTTTTTGGAGGGCACCTGGGTCACTTGTCGATTGTTCGAGCAGCTGTGCGGGAGTCTGAACTTCGCCATGCTGGTCTTCCAGTCAGGTCGGATCTGACTTCGGCAGCTGTTCTGGTTCCTTCGGGGGATGCCCATTCCACCACTTTCGCAATCGCTGGGTTCGGACCTCAGTGGGCCTTGCATCATTCTCTTCAGTTTTTTGGAGGTTCAGTGCTGTGGCGCCTACCCGAGTCCTTGCTCGATGTGTTCACAGATGTGTCGTCTCTCGGCTGGGGCTTTGTGACCAGTGCCTACCAGGCCGGCCAGGGTCGGTGGGGTCCGTCCTTCCGTTGGGCTCACAGCACGGTGCAGGAGTTCATGACAGTGTGGCTTTTGCTTCAGAGAATTCGCGTCACTCGCGGATCGATGTTCAAGCTCCATTCGGACTCCTCCCCGGTGGTTCATTGTCTGAACCACAGGGGTTCTATGCAGTCCTTGGCTCACTGGGGGCTGGTCACTTCAGGTGACTCGTCTGTTGGATTCTCGGGGTTTGGCTTTCCGTGCGGTTCATGTCCTGGGAGTGTCCAACATCCTGGCAGACGACCTGTCTCAGTTCATTCCCCTGTCCACGGAATGGATGGTCGACACCAACATGTTTCGTTGACTCGGCCGGATGTACGGACTCCCGGACATAGACATCTTCACGTCGGCGTGGTCTCGGCTTCTCCCATTCTATGTGGCGCCCTTCCCCGCCTGTGAGGTTTTCGCTGTAGATGCTTTTCGGCAGGACTGGTCGAGGTGGGGTTACCTGTACCTCTTCCCCACTGTTCCAGCTGTTGCTTCAGGTTCTGGCTCGGTTGGAGTCCTTCCCAGGGAGAGTAGTCCTCGTGGCCCATTGGTGGCCGGTCAAGCCTTGGTTTCAGACGCTGCTTGCTCGGTGTCTGAACCCAGGGCATTTCCCGCAGCTCCGCCTCTTTCAGCAGGTCGGACCGGTCCGGTACGTGGCTGGTTCGGCCTTCTCCTCTGCTCTTCGCGTCTGGTCTTTTTGACACAGGTGTATCACCATCTCTATGGTGATCAGGTGGCTTCATTGATGGTGTCCCACCTGCGAGCTTCGTCTCTGGAACCATATGAAGTTTCCTCGCATTCTTTTCGCCATTTTCTTGCTCTTCGTAGGTTGTCTTCTATTTTTGATCAGGTTGTTTTGTCCTTTCTGACTTGATAGGGATTTGATTTGTCTTCTCTTTCGAATCAGGATGTCTTGTCCTTTTTTTCTTGGTTTTTCAGGACCGTCACTTGTTGCCTATTACTGTCGACTCGTATCGTGCTGTGCTGGCGGAGCCATTCCAGCCTGCGTTCAGGGTGGACATCACATCCGCCCCATTCCGTAAGCTTTCTCATGCTTTGTTTCACCTCCGGCTTGCTCATGCGCTGCCTGAACCGTCCTGGTCCTTGGTCAGGGTGCTCTCTTATCTTTCCTCTCCTCGGTTTATGGTGGCCCCTTCAGTTCAAAATTGTTTTTCCAAGGCCCTATTTTTGTTAGCATTGGCCTCTGGGGGTCAGGTTAAGGAGCTTCATGCTCTCCTCCGGTGCAGGGGTTTCTGCTCTTTTGGTCCCGGTGATAGGTTTTTACGTTTGCAGCCTTCTCCGTCTTTTCTGGCGAAGAACGAGACGCTTGCTTTCCGGAGGAGGTCCTTGGGTTATTGATGCTTGGTTGGTTCGTCCAGGGGTGTTGGCCGAGCCATGTGTTGTGTTGTGTTGCATCATGTGTTGTGTCTGGTTGCGGTTCTTCGCCGTTACCTGCATGCCTCTGCTGTGGTGGCTGGGGATGCGCTTTTGGTCAATCCGGTTTCCCTCGTTTGCAGTTGCTGGGCTCAGATCTCCCAGGCCATCTGTAGGGTTATTAAGTCTAACCAGCCTACAGTCTATCCTTGCGCCCATGACGTTCGAAATTTTGCAGCTTTGGTTACCGTGTTTGGTAACATGTCTTGGGCTCGTATTCGGGTGCCGGGATTTTGGGGGCCGAACAGGGTCCTGGCCGCCCGTTATTTGGTGAACGTGCCTGCTCCTGGGCTTTCTTATGTTGCTTTAGGTCGCAGGTTGCAGCCAGTTGTCTCGACTTCGCGTTGAGGAGTTTGTGGCAGCCGCCTGCTGGGTAAGTCCCTCTCTTTTTCGTCTCTTTGGATATGTAGCTCCAGAGAGCCATAGGAACTCCCCCTCAGAAAACCAGCATTGAATATAATGCAACGCCATTTCTGGGCGAGCCCCAGAAGTGGCGCAATAGTAATGTGTTACGTTTGCTTGTTTGCATGTTTCCTTGGGATTGGAGAGAGTTCTACCTCTCTGTTTGGTTTTTGTTGTTAGTTTCTTACCATGTGGGGTTTTTTGTTATGCCTACTTTTTTGGGTGCCTAACCCCGGTCGATGGCAGATAAGGAAAACCCCCCCAATCACGGGGGGGGGGGGGGAGGTTCCAGGGCCATTGTTCTCTGAAACCTCTCTGAGGGGGGCCAGGTTCTGGCTCATGGTCCCTGGTAGGTCCAAACTCCATAGCTAATGTTCCGGTCTAATATAAAATACATTAGCCCGATAAACTCCAGGGAGCCTCCGGGGCTCACCCAAAAAATTGCATTTCATTACGTTCAATGCTGTTTTTTTTATATACACACATATATATATACAGTATACACATATATACATAAAACAGAAAAAGGGCAGACATCCTCCGCAAAGATTAGCTGCTCTGACGCTAACACACGAACGTGCGCACTCACACACAGATATAGATATGATAGAGCCCAGTAGGCTCAGGAATCTGTATACCAGTTGAGTGACAGTTGAGAGGCGGGACCAAAGAGCCAAAGCTCAACCCCCGCAAGCACAATTAGGTGAGTACACGAAGTGCCCAAGCTCAACCACCGCAAGCGCAACTAGGTGAGTACACTTGCCTAGTTATGAGTGTACTCACAGTGTGAGTAATTTTAATACTAATACTAATATTAATAATAATATTTTAGTAATTTAGTACTAATGTGAGTTATTTTTTACCTCACTGCATCATAGATGGAGTGAGGTCAAAAACTTTGGAGTTGCAAGATATAATTTAGCTTAAGGTCCCAGATATTGTTGCATTATCAGAGACGAAACTCGAAGGAAATGTATTAAATGAAGTCGTATTCCCAAGGGGGTATTCAGTTTGGAGACGTGACAAGAAAACTAGGAAGGGAGGAGGAGTGGCTGTGCTGGTGAAAGAACACCTGAAGGTAAGAGAGTTAATATTTGAAAACCCTCGAGATATTGACATACTGTAATGGCATTGCAGGTCTGGAATCGGGATGATAAGCTGATAATTTTAAATGCTTACAGCCCACCAGCAAGCAACACATGGACAAAGGAAGAACTGGATGACAAACGAGAGGGGCCTCATAATGGTCTTGAGAGAGATTATTGTACAAGCAGATAAAGATAAATCACGACTGTTGATACTGAGGAATTCAAATTTAAAGCAATAGACTGGGAGGTCTATGAATCAAGAACTGAGGACTTTTGGACATGCAGATTTGTAAACCTCATTCTGGAGACATTCTTGTATCAACACATCAAGCAGGCCACAAGAATGAGGGAAGGAGATGTAACGTCAGTACTGGATCTAGTATTCACCAGGAAAGAAGAGGAGATATTTGACATCCAGTACCTTCCTCCCTTGGGAAAGAGTGATCACGTCCTGTTAGACATTAAATATGCTGTAAGATATCATCTAGAAGAAAATGGGGACATTGAAACAGTTGATAAACTCGATTTAAAGAGAGGTCACTATGGGAAACTTCAAAAAAAAAAATTATGAGTGTAATTGGACAGACTTGTTGCTAAGCAGGGAAGTAAATGAAATATATGCCAAATTTTGCAAAATATACGATGAAGGCACACAAACATTCATACCTAAACAGAGATACAGGGCCAGAGACCAAAAGACACAAAAATGGAATCAATATAGGAAGAGGCCAAACCCCCAAACATACCAGCGGTACAAAGATGCGAGAAACAACTATACTGCAGTAAGGAGAGAGGCAGAAAGAAATTTTGAAAAAGGGATACCTTGAGGTTGCCTTGAGGTGCTTCCGGGGCTTAGCGTCCCCGCGGCCCGGTCGTCGACCAGGCCTCCTGGTTGCTGGACTGATCAACCAGGCTGTTAGACGCGGCTGCTCGCAGCCTGACGTATGAGTCGCAGCCTGGTTGATCAGGTATCCTTTGGAGGTGCTTATCCAGTTCTCTCTTGAACACTGTGAGGGGCCTGCCAGTTATGCCCCTTATGTGTAGTGGAAGCGTGTTGAACAGTCTCGGGCCTCTGATGTTGATAGTTCTCTCTCAGAGTACCTGTTGCACCTCTGCTTTTCAACGGGGGTATTCTGCACATCCTGCCATGTCTTCTGGTCTCATGTGATGTTATTTCTGTGTGCAGGTTTGGGACCAGCCCCTCAATTATTATAGCGGATCAATGTAAAACAGAACCGGGCCTATTCTACAAAATCATAAACAACAAATTGCAGGTAAAGGATAATATCCAGAGGTTGAAAATGGGAAACAGATTCACGGAAAATGAAAAGGAAATGTGTGAAGCATTAAACGAAAAGTTCCAAAGTGTATTTGTACAAAATGAAATCTTCAGAGAACCAGAGAACAACATAGTGTGTATAGAGGTGTCTAGAGATGGAGTGGAAAATATGCTAAAGGAGCTGAGTAAGAACATAGCAGTTGGCCCAGATGGAGTTTCACCATGAGTTCTGAGAGAATGTGCATCTGAGCTCAGCATTCCACTTTACCTGATCTGTCAGGCATCCCTGTGTACAGGAGTCGTAGCAGACGTGTGGAAAAAGGCTAACATAATTTCAATCTACAAAAGTGGCAGCAGGGAAGACCCCCTCAATTATAGACCTGTATCATTGACAATTGTAATAGTGAAAATATTGGAAAAAATAATAAAAACTAAATGGGTAGAACACCTGGAGAGAAATGATATAATATCAGACAGACAGTATGGTTTTCGATCTGGAAGATTCTGTGTATCGAATTTACTCAGTTTCTATGTATAATACACATAGAGATTTTATAGGAAAGAGATGGTTGGGTTGACTGCATCTATCTGGACCTAAAAAAGGCTTTCGACAGAGTTCCACATAAGAGGTTATTCTGGAAACTTGAAAATATTGGAGGGGTGACAGGTAAGCTTCTAACATGGATGAAAAATTTTCTGACTGATAGAAAAATGAGGGCAGTAATCAGAGGCAATGTATCAGAATGGAGAAAGATCACAAGTGGAGTACCACAGGGTTCAGTTCTTGCACCAGTGATGTTTATTGTCTACATAAATGATCTACCAGTTGGTATACAGAATTATATGAACATGTTTGCTGATGATGCTAAGATAATAGGAAGGATAAGAAACTTAGATGATTGTCATGCTCTTCAAGAAGACCTGGACAAAATAAGTATATGGAGCACCACTTGGCAAATGGAATTTAATGTGAATAAATGCCATGTTATGGAATGTGGAATAGGAGAACATAGACCCCACACAACCTATAAATTATGTGAGAAATCTTTAAAGAATTCCGATAAAGAAAGAGATCTAGGGATGGTTATAGATAGAAAACTATCACCTGAGGAATTTAGAACATAAAGAACGTTGTGCGAGGAGCCTATGCCACGCTTTCTAACTTCAGAATTGCTTTTAAATACATGGACGGCGAAATGCTAAAGAAATTGTTCACGACTTTTGTTAGGCCAAAGCTAGAATATGCAGTGGTTGTGTGGTGCCCGTATCTTAAGAAGCACATCAACAAACTGAAAAAGGTGCAAAGACATGCTACTAGTGGCTCCCAGAACTGAAATGCAAGAGCTACGAGGAGAGGGTAGAGGCATTAAATATACCAAAACTAGAAGACAGAAGAAAAAGAGGTGATATGATCACTACGTACAAAATAGTAACAGGAATTGATAAAATTGATAGGAAAGATTTCCTGAGACCTGGAACTTCAAGAACAAGAGGACATAGAGTTAAACTAACTAAACAAAGATGCCGAAGAAATATAAGAAAATTCATTTTCGCAAACAGAGTGGTAGACGGTTGGAACAAGTTAGGTGAGAAGGTGGTAGAGGCCAAAACCGTCAGTAGCTTCAAAGCATTATATGACAAAGAGTGCTGGGGAGACGGGACAATACGAGTGTAGCTCTCATCCTGTAACTACACTTTGGTAATTACATTTAAGTAATTACACTTGGGCTGTCCAGCCAAGACTCGTGCAACAAGTGGTTCAACCACTCAACAACAACAAAATGAAATACCTGTATGACATGAACATAATACACATGTAAATAGTGAAATTTAAACACATACATTAATATAGATACTGCAGCCGTATAATGTTATAGAAAATTGCATCACAAGTAAATGAATACATATAGGTATGGGCCCAGTGTATCTAGTCGGAACTGGTTATGCTGGGATCATAACGGTAGCTTTCCTTGGAAATAAGAGCGATTAACAAGTGAAATGAACTGAAAGCAGAGATATTGAAAGTCTGTTCCATTTATTGCCTTAAGAGCAGATGTGAATAATTACTAGGTCAAGAGTAGTTGCAGCGGTTACCCGAGAGCTAAGAGGCATGGCCCAAAATCTGAGCCTACCTTCATGCAGAAATATTTAGGTTAATACAAGCATGTACCCCTCCACAAATACATATTTAAATGCAAATATTTGCAGTTCAGATACTCACTAGAAATGTTTTGTAACATAAATGCATTTATATCTCTGATACCTTGTTCATTCCATAAACTGCCCAATGGAGTAAGGATACTGACACGGAGTTATTGTCTTAATGTTTTTATTTTATTCTTTTACAGAATATTGTGAGAGTCACAAAGTAGACTCTCTGTTAATTCCTGATCTAAACCTTCGAGATTCAGGTGACTTAACAGTGCTTGGAGTGGCATTAGGGACTGAGCAACTGTCAGTGGCAAAACATCTATTGGAAGCTGGTGCTGATATAAATACTACTGACTCTCAAGGCCTGAATCTTTTACACATGGCCATCCAGGTTAAAGATATACAAGTGGCAACTTTCCTTATCAATAATGGAGCAGATGTGAATCTGAGGTTTGTTGTTGCTTTGTTTTCAATTTTCCAAAAGTAAATGGCCAATGGTAATATATAATATTAATGACAATATTAATCATGATAATTAATGTCTTTTTATAGTGTCATTATCTGTGTTAAATGAATATTGTGCATAAAATCTATGATGGAAATTATTATTTCAAGTACAGTACAATAATTTATGCAGCTTAATTTAAATTAAATTTGTTATTCTCTTGAGGGGGCCAGGTTCTGGGTCATAGCCCCTGGTAGGCCTAAAAGAACTTCTCGACTGATGGCACCTGCTGTTTGGCACTATATCAGCATAGTAGCTTCAGAAACCCTAATTTCTTTTACATTGATATATTACAAATAATATTTATACTCCACCAAAATCATTCTTTATATTTATTTGCATGTCTAACTATGCATTGTATTGCTTGCTTTAAGAAAAATGTATAAAATTTTGTGGTAAATAGCCAAAAAAGAGGAAAATTCCAGGACATCTTGATTTTCATCAAATCCAGATCAGGTCCAGAACAATATAAGCCAGATTTTTAGGTTCACCTGTATAGAGAAATAATCATTTTTGACGCAGGCGATGAGTCACAATAACGTGGCTAAAGTATGTTGACCAGACCACACACTAGAAGGTGAAGGGACGACGACGTTTCGGTCCCTTCACCTTCTAGTGTGTGGTCTGGTCAACAATCATTTTTTATATGTTTGTCTTTGCAGAACTCGTGAAGGTCAATCACCATTAGAATTATGTATCAATGAAGGCTTTGGGGCAGTGGTTGGCCTGTTGTGTAGTAAAGGGGCTGATCACAACAATCATCCAAACTCACCTGAGCCTCCCCTGTGGCTAGCACTTGACTCCAAACAGGAAGATATTGCTTCCACTTTAGTTCAGTAAGTTATTCCTCTACAGTAGGCATTTCAAACTCATATTTGATTATGGATTCACATTCAATTTGTTAATAAAATATGCTTATCACTGAGTTTCCTCTAAACCTCTTGTTAACACTTTCGCGCGCGTGGCACTCAGGGAAAAAGAAAGCACGTTGTGCGCGCGGCGTTCTGGGCGCTCAAGTGTAAAGACAAAAAAGTGTATAAACTTTTCACGCTCCTAACATCAATTCTCGAGCTACGTATTTCATTTTGGTATCAATGTGTTGGCAATAAAATTCTCTACAAGATCATATGCATAAAATGTCACCAAAGCATTTGCTATTCCACCACGAAATAAATAAACATGAAGATGACTCGCCGTGACACCCAAACAGGAAGTAAATGTTCATACTTTTTCGTTTGTTGCCAGCTCCACAGTGATCCTACAGCATTGGTTTTGATATCACTGAACTCGCAATAAAATTCCCCACCCAGACATATGCCTATCAATGTATAATTATGATACGGGGTGACCCGCACGAGTGTGGGAAGTAGCCGAAGCGTTAGCCGTGATTTCAGCAGCGACGACACTGTTGTGATATCTTGAGGTTATCTTGAGATGATTTCGAGGCTTTAGTGTCCCCGCGGCCCGGTCCTCGAACCAGGCCTCCACCCCCAGGAAGCAGCCTGTGACAGCTGACTAACACCCAGGTACCTATTTTACTGCTAGGTAACAGGGGCATAGGGTGAAAGAAACTCTGCCCATTGTTTCTCGCCGGAGCCTGGGATCGAACCCAGGACCACAGGATCACAAATCCCGCGTGCTGTCCGCTCGGCCGACCGGCTCCCGTGATGCAGCGCTTTGCAGCGTGATGCAGTGATGCAGCGCTTTGAAAGTTTATACTTATTTCACTGTCCTGACATTATTTCTGGAGCTACGTATTTCATTTTTATAGCAATGTGTTCGCAATAGAAAGTTCTATAAGAACATGGGTAGAATTGGTCAACAGTGTCAAATAAATTTGCGGCGAATAAAATCTTGCGCGTGTTTGTACCCGTGAACGTAAAAAGTTTTTACTTTGTTCATGTTTTTCAAGTTTATACTTGTTTCACACCTTTTTTTTTTTATAGTGTTCGGAATAAAATTCCCTACACAGACATATGCCTATCAAGTACAATTCTTGGGAATTCACAGCTGTAGAGACGGCCAAACACACACAACCGGAACCCGCTCTGGATACTCCAACTCACACCCGCAACACCCACAAAAAAAGTTTCTGGTGTTTCGTGTATACTTTAGTTTTCGTGCTACAGTTGTCATTTAGGTATCAAAATATTCCTAAGAAAATAGCCTACAATACTACAACAACCTAGGACAATTATGTGTACTTACCAAAGGAAAGACGATAGTAGAAAAATAAGTTGAGCGTTTTCTCTCCATTCCACCTCCTTCAGGTACCGATTCCTGAAGTTGCTCAACAGATGTTCGTAGGTGGAGTGAAGCTGGTGCTGGTGGTTACTTCTTGTCCACCCAATACACCCTTTTCCTGTGATAAGTGGTGTAACACGGTATGACACAAAGTGGAACATCGCATGTCTTGCATGCTATACTAGTTTCCTTCCTAATACCCGACTTTGAACACACTTGACACCTGCGACGTTTGGGGAGTTTTACAAGTTCATGCTTCAATTTGTAGTTCAGGCGAGTCTCTGATAAAACAACACGTCCCTGTTGTCTCTGTGTTGGTTGTACACTACAGTCTGAATCGTCGCTCTCACCATTGTCTTCAAACAACAGTGTAGCAGATGAAATATCTTCATCAGATTCATGGTCGGCTTCAGCACGAGGTGTAGACGTGAAGAGAGGGCGCCTCACACCCGACGGGCCAGGTGTTGACGGGTCAGCAGCAGGATACACAGGACCAGTGTCATCATTTATGTCTGGAGCATGAACTAAATGAGGAGATGGTGTTGTTGTTGCAGGCCACTCTTCCTTGTCAAATTTCAATAAAGCCCAAATAGCAACCTCATGAAACTGGAGCAGAGTTAGTTTCTTTCGGTCATCTGTGTTGGCCTTGTACAATGCATAAGCGTTTTGCAAAGCCATTTGCAGGAAATAAAAGGTTATTTTCTTTGTCCACTTGTGACATTTCCTGGCGAAATGGTAATACTTTACCATTTGATCAAAGTGGTCAACACCCTTCATGAACTTATTGTAGTCAATAATTGCCTTTGGTTTGTTCACCACAACCTGCTGTAGTCCTGTTGTTCCATCTGGCCTACGAACTCGTTTGCGTTTTTGAACTCTATTTGTGTCTGCATTGTGGGGTTGGTAATCATAGAGACAACTCGCTTGTCTTTCCACAGCAGAATGAAGGTGTTGTCCTTGCGGCGGTAGACTGTGGTATCCACATCAATCTTAGTCTTCGCTATATGTTGCAGGTCTTTTGGGGCGCCACGTACGAGTCTAATTGTTCCACACGTGTAGACCCCAATGGTGGAATATTGTCCTCAAGCCACACAACACTGGCCCCAGGCTGGCGAGTACGTACCGGACGTGTACGCTTGCGAGAAGGCTGGGGTGCCTCATCTTCCTCACTCGGTTCATCCTCACCTGATAATTCATAGCTTGAATCACTCCTACTATCAACAAATGGGGTTATTTTCAAACGACGAGTAGGAGGTCGTTTCCTTAGCTGGATTTTAGGCATGCACGCACCACGTGTGCGCCTTGTGGTGAGAGGCGGCGGTGCTGGTGCCCCCTCCTCTGTTAGGCCTTCAGTGTCCTCCTTCTGTCGATTCAGCCCCATGGGCTCCAGGCCCCCCAAATTCACATTCTTCTTCTAAATCCTCACCTTCTGCCTCACTTCCATCCAAATCCACTTGATCAAAGGCATCCAAGAGATTGGGAATCTTGGTGGAAGTGAGCCTCAATCCAGAGAACCTCCTATAGATGTCGGTAATCTTGTCTTTTCCAGATGAATCAGAGGCTCCTGTAGCCGAAACACCGCTTGGGCCTGGTGCTGGATCCATTATTGATGAATGTAGTTGGTTACAAACACACAGAAACGGGTAAAAATCCTTGAAACCGTGCGAGTTTGGCGCGCGAGGGGAGAGAGATGCGATCGCTCCACGTGACAACAAAATGGGCCTGTCACGTGACCCAGTAGGCCGACGTGACATTCGGCCTACCTGAGAGAACGGGAATTTCATGGCGCACTGTTTGAAACAAACCCCAAGTAAATCGGATTTAAGATGGATTTTTTACAATTATTTTAATACGGACCGTAAATGTACGACGCGACCACACAACCGATAGAAATATTGCCGTCGTATATGTACGGGATGGGCGCGCGAAGTGTTAAGGTAGTTGCTCCTGTGTTGATACATGGCATTTATATGGGATCATTGCTTAGTTGTTGCCTTTCAGTCATGGCATCATTCTCTTTCCGCCCTGTTTTGCACGGTGCTGATGAGGTTCTCCACATGTTGTGGTTCTTAGTGGCCTTGGGAGAAGATGGTGTGGATGGGCAGGGAGTTCTATAGATGATGATAGGTCATGTTCACCATAATCATTGCCGATTGCCATGGCATCGTTCTGCATCTGGTTGGATCTATTGATGTTGCTGCATTCTTACTGCAGCTATGGTTGTGCATGTTTGCAGCCCGCTTCATGTGTCATGGACTTCGGGAGATTGCAAACATGTAATTACCTGATTGTTCTCTCCTAGTTATCCTTGTGGTGTAAGAAGAGTCCCTTGTGAAGTGTATAACCCAGGAGAGACATGCAAACAGCAGTGTTAAATGTTGAAAAAACATTTGGAATCCCCCTGCCAGTACAATACTCAGTTCTGCACATGTACAGAGCATTGTCATAGCAGGAAAGCGCCATCCCCCAAACAGTGTAAACAGCAAAGAAAATATATATTTAAAAAGTATTTTTAGTGCTGGAAAATATATAGAAACAACAGTGTTAAACGTTGAAAAAAGCATGGAACTTTATAAGACATAAATGAACTATTGGAAGATACAAATGTGTATGAAACATTATTGTAACCGGGAGGCTCGCTCTGTTTGCTCGCTCTTGGTCCCACAATTCATAGGCGTTTTCGATCGTGTCATCCGGCCTGTGATGGTGTTAGGTGGCTCCTCCCCTTTTGGGGGGTTCGAGGTTGGCAGGGCAGGCTTCTTCTCCTGCGCTTTGTCAGGTCATCTCGGAGTGGGTGCGCTTGGACGTGGTCCTAACGACCCCCATCCTCAGGTGGGTTTCCCACCTGTTTCCAGTGCTGCAATGGGACTGTGCGGATCTGAGGTTCATTCTGGACTTGTCCCATCTGAACCACTGGATTTCTTGCGCCTCCTTTCTGATGAACACTTTTTCTCAGGTCCAGCTTCTTTTGGAGCCAAGTGCCTGGATTGTGTCCCTTTACCTGAAGCACGCGTATTGGCACGTTCCTATTCGTCCGAGGTTCAGAAGCTGGTTAGGTGTCATGGTGGGACGTCAGGCTTACCGTTTTCATTGCCTTCCTTTTGGCTTGAATCTGGCACCTCGTGTATTCATGCATCTTACCCAGGTTGTGGTGACCTGTCTGCGTGTGCTAAGGGTTCGGGTGCTGGTCTACTTCGATGACTGGCTGGTGTGGGCTCCCCGTCGGTCCGCTTCTCTGGTCGCCAGGAGTGTGGTTCTTTCCCAGCTCGCCGGGTTCAGGTTCCTGGTGAACTGGAGGAAGTCCCATCTGGTTCCGTCCCAGGTTCAGACCTGGTTGGGTCTTGTTTGGGACTCTCGAACCATTTTTATGTCTCTCTCTCCGGAGGTGTTGCTGAGGCTGCGGTCCCGCTTTTGGCTGTTTCTGGGGGAGTCCCGTGTCACTCGGCCATTGCTCGAACAGTTGTGCGGGAGTTTGAACTTCACCATGTTGGTCTACCTGCTGGGTCAGGTTTGGCTTCGGCGTCTGTTCTGGTTCCTTTGGGGGATGCTCCTTCCGATTCTCTTGTGATCGCTGGGTTTGTACTCCGGGGGCTTTGCGTCGGTTGCTGCATAAACAGCTTCCTCTTCGGGGTTTTCAGGGTTCACTGCTTTGGCACCTACCCGAGCCCTCGCTCAATATGTTCACGGACTCGTCGTCTCTCGGCTGGGGCTTTGTGACCAGTGCTTACCAGGCCGGCCAGGGAAGGTGGGGTCTGTCCCATTCCATTGGGCTCACAGCACAGTGCGGGAATTTGAGACAGTTTGGCTTTCACTTTAGAGGGTTCAGGTCGCTAGGGGGGTTCGACCATTTAGCTCCATTCGGACTGTTCTCTGGTGGTTCATTGCTTGAACCGCAGGGGTTCTTTTCAGTCCTTGCCTCTTTGGGGCTGGTCACTTCGAGGGTCTCGTCTGCTGGCTTCTCGGGGTTTGGCTCTCCATGTGGTTCATATCCGGAGAGTGTCCAACATCCTGGCAGACGGCCTGTTTCAGTTCATTCCCCTGTCCACGGAATGGACGGTCAATGCCGATTTCTTCCATTGGCTCTGATGGTTGTACAGACGCCCAAATGTGGACCTCTTTGCGTCGACGTGGTCTCGGCATCTCCCGATCTATGTGGCAGTCCTTCCCTGATTGCGAAGCTGTCGCAGTAGATACCTTTATGCAGGACTGGTCGAGGTGGGGTTATCTGTATCTCTTCTCCCCGGTTCAGCTGTTGCTTTGGGTTCTAGCTTGGTTGGAGTCCTACCAAGGAAGAGTAGTCCTCGTGAGCCCCTTAGTGGCCGACCCAGCCTTGGTTCCAGGCGCTGCTTGATCAGTGTGCGAACCCAGGACGTTCTCCGCGGCCCCGCCTCTTCCATCATTTCGAACCAGTCCAATACACGGCTGGTTCAGTTTTCTCCTCCGTTCTTCGCGTCTAGTCTTTTTGAAACTGGTTTATCAACATTTGTATGGTGATCGGGTGGCTTCGTTGATGGTGTCCCACTTGAAAGCTTTGTCTCGGTGACAGTATGAAGTTACCTGGCGTTCTTTCTGCCATTTTCTCTCTCTTCGTAGGTTGTCTTCTGTTTCAGATCATGTTGTTTTGTTTTTTTATTTGACTTTTTCAGGCTCATCATTTGATGCCTAATATTGTACTGTCGCCTCGTATCGTGAAGGGCTGGCGGAGCTGCTCCAGCTTGCGTTCGGGGTAGATGTCACTTCTGCCCCGTTCCATAAGCTTTCTCATGCTTTGTTTCACCTCCTGCCTGCTCATGCGCCATCTGCGCCGTCCTGGTCCTTTGACAGGGTGCTCTCTTTATCTTTCCTCTCCTTAGTTTGTGGTGGCCCCTTCTGTTCAAGATTGTTCAGATGTAACCCAATGGTGGAGAACAGTCTCAGCAAGATTGCTTCAGGGAGGCACTAGGGCTCTACCAGAAAGAGGCATTTCATTACATTAACCAGTGTTTTTAAGACATCTGGAGTAACATCTTCAAATTTATTCAATATTATAATGTCTCATTTAGATCAGCCCTTTTATGTCTTGCTTGAAGAGATGTTTATTCAAGTGTCTCGGCCTTTTCTAGTAAACAGTGAAACTGGTTCTGAGTCATTTTTGTTACTTTGTGCTGAACTTTTACCAGTGGAAATGTCTTTTAGCATGTGAGGTCTCAGTGCTTGGATATAGAAGTTCAAGACACCTGAAAATGGCCATATAGCTTTGATGGTTGCTACAAAGATATGCTAGGTCCATAAGAGTTAAATTATTTTAGCATACAGTACTTTATTTGTAAATATTACTCCCCAGGTATCATGTTGACACTGACAACTGGGGAAATGGACCTGATGGATGTCTTCAAACTCTTCTCCACAAAGCTATTGGTAAGACTTGTGTGATTAAAAATAATAACTAATATACCCTAATAATTTAAGCCAAACAAATATACTGTACAGCAAGCATAACACATTTAGATATTGGTTTGATTCATTGAAGCCAGTTGCTAGAGCATTTGGCCTTGTTTTCACATACAGGGAGTTCCCGCTTTACAAACATTCACTTTACAAACATTCTCCCAGGTCCTATTGTATCCTCCCTTCTGGGCCTTACTAAAAGGAGCCAAGTTTTGGCTGGTGATCCCCCAGTATGCAAAAAGAACTCTGCAACTGATGATGCTTGGTAGTATGGCACTTAATCAGTGATGATAGCTTCAGGGAGCCTCCAGGGCTAACCCAGAAACTGGTGTTTCATTACATTTAATGCAGATTTTCTGTAAAGAGCCCCATTGGTTCCCTGAAGTTAGCTACTTACTGAGAAGGACAAATATAGGAAACTAACTAGGGAGGCAGGAGCACCACAGGTATCAACTTGGTCGAAACTGAAAGCCGCATTAGATACCCCAGTGCATACAAGGCCACAGAGGACCAGGGGACCCTGGTAGATCTCCAAAACCCTCTTGCCTGAACATCGGCCCAAGACATATGTCCAAAAACAGCCGACATGGCGAAATGCTGATGAACATCATGAGCATGAGGGGTAGACCGCAGGCTGGCTAGTTGTAATGACACTTCAGACAACCTGAAACACAAGCTCTTGAACAGGGAACCAGAGAAACCGGAACAGCCCACAACAAGGCCACCGAAACCAAACCAGTGACTCAAAGTCAGCAGTGCAAACCCACCACTGGACAAAGTGCATGAAGCACCCCCAGCCAATAGAACCAAGCCTCCACAACTAAAGAACTCCTATGAAAGCCTGCCATCATAATCTTTGCCAGAAAAGGAGTAGGCTGCAAACAAACAAAACAACCACCAGGACCAAGACACAAAAGCCACAGCGCCAGAGGATAGTACAAAGCTTAACCACCCAACAACTGGAAGCCAAGGAAATAAAAACAAAGCCTACCAAAAACAACCCCAAACCGAAGAGGCCACAGTAAATCTAGGTGAAGAAAGAAAAGAAAGAACCCGATCCAAAGACCAGGTAGTTTCCGGCAGTACATGGGCCTGCCGGGATGAAACAAAGCATGAGAAAGCTCTCAATATGGGGCCAAGTTACATCCACCCCGAATGAAAGCAGAAGCGGCTTTGCCAACGCCACACAATAAGAAGCGGCAGCATTAGGCATAAGATGCCTATCAATGAAAAGTCAAGAAAAGATAAAACAACCCGGTCCGAAACAAAATGACAATGACAGAGGGACAGAATAATGATGAAAAGACCACCTAGAAACATTGTACTGCTGCTGAGAAGAAGACCATAGGTAAGACACCTTAAAAGCAGTCACCTGATCACCATAGAAATGGCAATAATGATGCATCAAAAAGACTAGACGCAAAAAGTAGGAGAAGATAGAACCTGTAAAGTACATTACCCGCCTAACCCTCTGAGAGAGGCGGAGCCACGGAACAACGTCTGGGTTTGGACACCGAGCAAGCAATGCCTGAAACCAAGGCTGGGCTGAACACAAAGGGGCCAGAAGAAGCACTCTTTTTTTTTCCTGTAAGACTCCAGGCATGCCACCACACAGAGCAACGCCTGAACCTGGAAAAAAAGTGAAAAGGCACCGCCATCTCTACCAGCCCAGCCGAATGGCATCCACCGCGAGGGCCTCAAAGTCGGGAAACGGCGCCGCATAAAGAGGCAGATGCCGAAACAATTCTGTCGCAAAGAAGTCGACATCCAGGTGCCTGAACGTCTGGCAAAGCCAGAGGAAGGACTCGGCATTGACAGTCCAAACGGTGGAAAGAGGAAGGCAGCAAGAAAGACCATTGGCCAAGACATTGGACAAAACCTGAACATGAATGGTGCGAACATGTAAACCAAGAACTCAGCAGATGAGCTACCAAAGTTGTTCCCCCGAAGCACGAGGGAACAATCCGAATGAAGCCAGATCACAAAGCCCGGAAGAATGTGAACTTTCCACAGCTCCTACCACACAGGACTTAGGTGTTAGGGCCGGTGGCTGTGTGGACAGCACGCTTGATACGTAGTCATGTGGACCGGGGTTCGATTCCCGGGGCCGGCAGAAACAAATGGGCAGAGTTTCTTCATCCTGATGTTCCTGTTACCTAGCAGTAAATAGGTACCTGACAACTGTTACAGGCTGCTTCCTGGGGTGTGTGGGTGTGTGGGGGAAAAAAATAGTAGTTAGGAACAGTTGGTTGATTGACAGTTGAGACGCAGGCCGAAAGAGCAGAGCTCAACCCCCGCAAGCACAACTAGGTGAATACAGCTGCAAACTCCTGCACCGTGCTGAGAGCCCGACAAAGTGACCGCCAACGACCCTGGCCAAACTGGTGATGTAAGGGCACGAGCTGGTAAGCCGTACCCTAGAGTACGAATTCACAAAACACGTCCTTATTTGCTTATAGTATAGCTATGTACTTTAAACCAGCGATGTAGAACCAATCTGCATTTATAAACACTTCAAACACAAGAATGACCATGTGGCACCGGTACCATATTTTTGCATTGGCGAGACTCAAGAAACAACCAAAGTGCGTGCATTACATTTATTTAAACACAGGAAAAGGGATAATACACTGACAAGGCATAATTTCTCGTGGAGTGCAGGGACACTCCTCTCATGAAAACATGCGGGAAAACTTTACACAGAATCATACTGATTCACTAATACATACTCTCAAACACAAATAAAACAAACTGGTATTTAACTAAGAGAAACATTTAACAAAAGAGAAACAACAAAAGCTAAACTTTATATACCAGTCATTACAGTGAACACTGGTCACAAAGCCCAACCGACCGCCGAGGCGTCGGTGAACACATTGATTGAGGGAAGAGGAAGGCACCTTGGCACTGGACCCCCCAAAAAAAAACAAAGAGGAAGATGGAGATGCAGCAACCAGTACAGGGACACCAGGATCCAAACCAAACAACCACAAGAGAAGTAAAGGGGGGGGCTGCCCCAAAGGAACCAAAACAGCCTCTGAAGCCAAACCTTGTCCAAAGGGTAAACCAGAAGTGCAAAGTTCAGACAACTAGCTGAGCAACTGCCGAGTAACCCAAGTCCCCCCTCACAAATAGCAGATGGCGTGACTGCAGCTAACAAGGCTGCAGAAGGGAGGGAAAGCAACACTGACCGAGAATCCCAAAGCAAGCCCACCAGGTCTGAACCTGGGATGGAACCAACTGGAAATTCTTCTAGTTCACTGGGAACCCGAACCCGGCAAGCTGGGAAACAACAAGATCCCTTGCTAGCCTGGTTGATACCTGGTTGATGGGGTTCTGGGAGTTCTTCTACTCCCCAAGCCCAGCCCGAGGCCAGGCTCGACTTGTGAGAGTTTGATCCACCAGGCTGTTGCTTGGAGCGGCCCGCAGAGCCACATACCCACCACAGCCCGGCTGATCCGGGACTTCTCTTAGGAAACAGTCCAGTTTTCTCTTGAAGATGTCCACGGTTGTTCCGGCAATATTTCTTATAGTCGCTGGGAGGACGTTGAACAACCGCGGACCTCTGATGTTTATACAGTGTTCTCTGATTGTGCCTATGGCACCTCTGCTCTTCACTGGTTCAATCTTGCATTTTCTTCCATATCGTTCACTCCAGTACGTTGTTATTTTACTGTGTAGATTTGGGACCTGGCCCTCCAGTATTTTCCACGTGTATATTATTTGGTATCTCTCTCGTCTCCTTTCTAGAGAGTACATTTGGAGAGCTTTGAGACGATCCCAATAATTTAGGTGTTTTATCTCGTCTATGCGTGCCGTATATGTTCTCTGTATTCCTCTATTTCAGCAATCTCTCCTGCTCTGAAGGGGGAAGTGAGTACTGAGCAGTATTCGAGACGGGACAACACAAGTGACTTGAAGAGTACAACCATTGTGATGGGATCCCTGGATTTGAAAGTTCTCGTAATCCATCTGATCATTTTTCTGGCTGATGCGATATTTGCTTGGTTATGCTCCCTAAACGTTAGATCGTCGGACATCATTATTCCCAAATCCTTGACATGCTGTTTTTCTACTATGGGAAGATTTGATTGTGTTTTGTACCCTGTATTATGTTTCAGATCCTCATTTTTGCCGTACCTGAGTACCTGAAATTTATCACTGTTAAACATCATTTATTTTCTGCTGCCCAATCGAAAACTTTGTTGACATCTGTTTGTAGTTTTTCAATGTCTTCAGCAGAGGTAATTTTCATGCTGATTTTTGTGTCATCTGCGAAGGATGACACGAAGCTGTGACGTGTATTTTTGTCTATATCAGATATGAGAATAAGGAACAGTAGCGGTGCAAGGACTGTACCTTGAGGTACAGCTTTTAACATCGCTTGGACTCGATTTTATCTGATTGACTGTTACTCTTTGTGTTCTGTTCGACAGGAAATTGAGTATCCAGCGTCCTACTTTTCCAGTTATTCCCATTGACCTCATTTTGTGAGCTATCACCCCATGGTCACATTTGTCGAAAGCCTTTGCAAAGTCTGTGTATACAACATCTGCATTTTGCTTTTCTTCTAGGGCTTCTGTGATTTTGTCATAGTGGTTGAGTAACTGTGACAGACAGGATCTTCCCGCTCTAAATCCATGTTGTCCTGGATTGTGCAATTCATTGTTTTCCATAAAACTAGAAATTTGATTCCTAATCACTCTTTT
>WNGS01165523.1:18424829-18492023 GCA_020271785.1 Procambarus virginalis | reverse complement strand
AAACTTTAGATGCACAACACCCACCAGGAGACTTGACCCTGGCCACCACAATGGCAGGTACGCACTTATACCCACTGCACTACACTCAGAGCCCAAAGAGGTGTGCGTACCTGCCATTGTGGTGGCCAGGGTTCAAGTCTCCTGGTGGGTGTTGTGTGTCTAAAAGTTTCTATACTTTCTGACTTGCGTGTTTAGGCAAGTGTGTGCATGCATATATATATATATATATATATATATATATATATATATATATATATATATATATATATATATATATATATATATGTCGTACCTAGTAGCCAGAACGCACTTCTCAGCCTACTATGCAAGGCCCGTTTTGCCTAATAGGCCAAGTTTTCATGAATTAATTGTTTTTCGACTACCTAATCTACCTAACCTAACCAAACTTTTTCGGCTACCTAACCTAACCTAACCTTTTAAGATAGGTTAGGTTAGGTAGGTTGGTTGGTTAGGTTCGGTCATATATCTATGTTAAGTTTAACTCCAATAAAAAAAAATTGACCTCATACATAATGAAATGGGTAGCTTTATCATTTCATAAGAAAAAAATTGACAAAATATATAATTCAGGAAAACTTGGCTTATTAGGCAAATCTGGCCTTGCATAGTAGGCCAAAAAGTGAGTTTTGGCTACTAGGTACGACATATATATATATATATATTTGTCATATACACATATATATTATATATATATAATATGTCGTACCTAGTAGCCAAAACTCACTTTTTGGCCTACTATGCAAGGCCAGATTTGCCTAATAAGCCAGTTTTCCTGAATTAATATATTTTGTCAATTTTTTTTCTTATGAAATGATAAAGCTACCCATTTCATTATGTATGAGGTCAATTTTTTTTTATTGGAGTTAAAATTAACATAGATATATGACCGAACCTAACCAACCCTACCTAACCTAACCTATCTTAAAAGGTTAGGTTAGGTTAGTAGCCGAAAAAGTTTGGTTAGGTTAGGTAGATTAGGTAGTCGAAAAACAATTAATTCATGAAAACTTGGCCTATTAGGCAAAACGGGCCTTGCATAGTAGGCTGAGAAGTGCGTTCTGGCTACTAGGTACGACATATATATATATATATATATATATATATATATATATATGCATGCACACACTTGCCTAAACACGCAAGTCAGAAAGTATAGAAACTTTTAGACACACAACACCCACCAGGAGACTTGAACCCTGGCCACCACAATGGCAGGTACGCACACCTCTTTGGGGCTCTGAGTGTAGTGCAGTGGGTATAAGTGCGTACCTGCCATTGTGGTGGCCAGGGTTCAAGTCTCCTGGTGGGTGTTGTGCATCTAAAAGTTTCTATATATATATATATATATATATATATATATATATATATATATATATATATATATATATATACTGTATATGACAAAGAGTGCTGGGAAGACGGGACACCACGAGCGTAGCTCTCATCCTGTAACTACACTTGGGTAATTACACACCAGAAGATGAGGAGACGATGTTGTGGTCCGTTCTGGGCCGTTTTCAAATCGATTGTGTAATCACAATCGACTTGATAATGGTCCAGGATGACCTGAAGCGTCGCCGTCTTCTCACATTCTGGTGTGTGGTTTAGTCTTCATACCTTCAGCCACATTATTATGACTCATTGTCTGCTTATATATAACATGTGTACATAGTGTAATAAAAGCAAAAATATTCATTTATTGATTTATGAACATAATATATGATGCAGTCCTAGTGGCGCAGTGGTAAATTACCCACCTGGTGCTTTTTGCGAGTGCTTTGGCCTGGGTTCATATCCTGGTGCCAATCTTAAATGTAGCTTCTGTTCACGGACGTGTAATCTTTCAGCGCCTGTATCTTGCCAGACTTCCTTGCCCCATCACGGCCCTAATATGTCACATTCAATTTTTTCTGTTATTTTTTCCATGATAAAGAAACATATTTTAACACTCTTAGAAAGAAATTGTTTATTTTTTTTTCTTGTACACAGCGGTGTTGTTGGCTATTTATAGCTGCGCCCTCCAAGGTTTAATGTCTAGTTGATTGCCTTCTCTCTGGCTCTGGTTGTCAAATTTCTGTTCTATTATTTATTCTCGAATACTGTACTATCGGCCGTTTAATTGTTCGCAACGTTACAGTACTTAGCTCACTAAATTAGGTTTTGAGACTTATCAGCTGTCCTGTCTACTAAATTTTTTTCCTTAATTACTGATTGGCACTACCCTAGCATCAGTTGAGAGCCAGTCCATATTCCAGTTTTGATCTCATAAAAGTTGTGAACAGTTCTATAGTAGTTTACCATCCATGTATTTAAAAGCAATTCTGGAGTTGGAAAGGGCAGCACATACTCCTCCTTTATATGCTCTTTCTGGCGACAGTCTACTATCCAGAACCACGTCTAGATCTTTTTCCTTTTAAGAGTTCTTTAACCCTTACAGTGCTCAGCATAAGGGGGGCATAATTTGAAAATTGTTCGAATCATGTAAAAATTACTTAAAAATGTTAAACAAATCTCCAACTTATTGGCTTCAGCATCGTGAAATTTTCATCAAAATATTTCCAGAAATCGATTTTAGACGAATATTTAAAAAAAATAACGTTTTAATGATGAGAATAGTTCCTATTAACTGGAACTGATTGGTAATGCAATAATAAAGAGATGTAAGCACTTGTCCAACGCACAAAGAAGAAGAATAGTAGTTAGAAGTGTCCACAAGGTGGATATGCAGCTGGTGTCTTTATAGCATTGGTGAGTAATACATAACACAAATAATAATGAGTATGTTATTATGCTTTATTTTGTTATATGTCATATAAATACATTGCCCAATGTTATTATCAGTTACTTTCAACCATGTCCATTTTTTTTTGGGGGGGGGAGGGGGGAATTTTTTTTCCTCCTTTGTTTATTATTTGAATTTGTTGTAACCTTTACATCCTGGAGAATGCCTACCCATCCTTAACTATTTGAAGACAGAATTAAAGTGATCAACAAATAAATCAGTCACAACTCAGAACTTGGGACCTTGAATTTTTTTTGGCAATTTTTTTCACAGATTTCAAACTCTATTTTCCTTGCTTCTTTAGTTTGTTTTAATGATTAGAGGCCAGATTAGGGCTTTTTTACTTCTGTAAAGTATACCCTAAATATATCCCTAAATCATTATAATTATCCCTATTTGTTTTTTCAACAAACATTGACCTACAACTTTCACATATTCAAGTATGAATGCCAAACAATGTTTATTACAACATACAAGTAAATTCATGAATTAGAACTGCTTTATTCATGGTCGATAACTTCAATTATATCTATAACTAGAATTTCAACTTACTTCAGTATCCAAAAATCTAGTTTCTGACCGATTCTCACCATTTTTACTTATAGTGTGCACAGCTGTCTGTTCTACAATCCCTATAGAATTGATTTTTCATAAACTTTAAACTTATGGAGTTATAAATTTTTGTTGTCTAAATTTGCGCATATTTTAAGTGCCATATTAAAAATTTTTTTTTAAAGTAAACTATACTGAAAACCTATATTCTAAATATATGAAAATGAAGATCATATTCTATTCTGAGAGTATAACAACACCAAATGAACAATTGGTGATATTTTATATTTTTGCAGCTAATTTCAAAATCTGAAGTTTTCAATATTCAATTTTATAATCATGTTTTATTTTCTTGTTTTTCAAGTTACACTGGTATCATTTAGACAGTTTTAGCATTTGCCTAGTAGATTATGCTCAAAACATTTGAAAGTTTCAGAAAATTAAAAAAAACTGAGCTCAATGTCACACATGTGAAGTTTTGCATAGTTTAGGGGGTTAATTCCTTTTCCATATGGGACCTAGCAGTATGGCACACTATCAGAGATAGTAGTTTTAGGAAGCCACTGGGGTTCATCTACAAATTGGCATTTCATTACATTCAACACTGGTTTTTAGGTCTGGATAAATGCAGTCAACTCAAACATCTCTTTCCTGTAAAATCTCTGTGGCTTTATCATAGAAGGTAAGTAGATTTGTTACACAGGATCTTTCTGTTTGAATACCATCCAGTTATTACTGTATATCATTTAATGTAACAAAAACTAAGTTTATAGAATGCTTCCCTTCAGCAGCCATCAACTGGAGGCTTCCTACCAAGGACTAACTCTACCGGTCTTGCGAATACTGTATATATTTTTATGTCACAAGCACAGTAAACAAATGAGTTTAAATTCAGTTATTCCTTTTCTTATTTTGACTCGCTACACAATTATTCATCAAACACAGTACATGCTACCCTTGGTCTGCCTGCACCAACCAAATTTGCTTGATATTGGGATTTTTTTTAATCTCATGAATGTAACTTTTCATATAAAATCATATAAAGAACATTCATTTAATGACTGTTGAAGTAATTTTTTTTTTTACGAAAGCAGATCTATGTCATAACATGGTCAGAAGAAGGAATACATGTAAAATATTCATTTAGCACAAAAAGAAGTAACTACGTTCAAACACAAAATAAAAATTTTGCATTTACTATACTTAGTATGAGTATCAAAAAGGCTTTCTACACTAAACAAATATTTAAAGTTATCAGCAGTTTACAGACTGAGCAGCTCAATAATAGTAATTACTGCATGTGTAAAGTTTTAGCAATACTGTAGACACGCGATTATCTGGAATCCGGCCATCCGGAAAACGCCCTTATCCGGTTAAAATCGTGGCCGGATAAAGTTCTCACTATCCAGCAAAATGTCCATGGGAGCCGGAAAAGCGGGTGTTTGGCCGGATACAAAAGCCAGGCGGCGGGCCATCCCATAATCCCGTACGGCTGTGGCTCGAGGCGCATGGTATAGGAGGGGGTTGTCGGGAGAGAGGAGAGCGTTGAGAGGGACCACCTGAGGGATAATGATCAGGAAGGGAGGGAGAGTGGGAGTCGGTCAGGGAGGGAGGGAGTCGGACAGGAAGGGAGGGAGGGAGTCGGACAGGAAGGGAGGGAGGGAGTCGGACAGGAAGGGAGGGAGGGAGTCGGACAGGAAGGGAAAGGAAGGAGTCGGTCAGGAAGGGAAAGGAGGGAGTCGGTCAGGAAGGGAAAGGAGGGAGTCGGTCAGGGAGGGAAAGGAGGGAGTTGGTCAGGGAGGGAGGCAGTCAGGAAGGGAAGGAGGGAGTCAGTCTGGGAGGGAAGGAAAGAGGGAGTGAGTTGGGCAGGAAGGGAGGGAGGGAAGGAGGGAGAGAGTCGGGCAGGAAGGGGGGGGGGGGGAGAACTGTTGAGTGTGTATGTGACTCCTTAAGCCTAACAAAGGAAGGTGGCATTGGAGGTGTTGCAAGATTTATATTGTTTTCTTATTGCTGTGGAGAGCTAGTTACAAATATTAATTAAATAACACACTATAATAGTTGAACAGTACAGTACAGTATTTGGTTTGCTATTTACTCATTTAAATATTTACCAGAAAATAAAATGGGATTTAACAGAACTTAAGGCGAGTATGTTAAAAGTCATCGTACAGTGTGTCAACACACGTGGAGGGGAGATGGGAAGGTCAGTGTGAGGTAGGGGGGGGGGAGGGGGTGACCAGGCAGATCAAACGTGTGGTCTGTCTCTGTCCAGTCTCGCCTACCCACCCATCCACCTGTTCACCCACCTGCCTGCATGCCCACCTGCCAACACACCCACCTTCCTGCTTACCCACCCACCTGCCTGATAACCCACCCACCCACCTTCCTGCCTGATAGCCCACCTGCCAACACACCCACCTTCCTGCTCACCCACCCACCTGTTCACCCACCCACCTGCCTGATAACCCACCCACCCACCTTCCTGCCTGATAGCCCACCCAGTCACCTGTTCACCCATCTGCCTGCTTGCCCACCCACCTACCTGAATGCTCGCCCACCCTCCCACCTACCTGCCTGCTCACCCACCTGAATACCCCACCTGCCTGCATGCCCACCCACCTGCCTGATACCCAACCAATTGGCTGCTCGAACCTGTTCACCCACCAAGCCCATCTGCCTGCCATCCACCCATCCAAAACCCACCTATTCCGGCCTGCCCACCTACCAGCTAGGCAGCTAACCACTCACCCAGTCCCACACAATTCAAATCATGAGTGTGGTATAAAAATTGTTGGAAATGGTCCCTTTTGGACTCAAGAGGTGAAAACGTACTCTTATCCGGAAAACGTGATTATCCGGCTGGGGGTCCTTCCCATATAGTCCGGATAATCAAGTGGAGACAGTACAGTATAAAATTTCTACAACAGCTCATGTTTGAGATTTCTTCCTGGCTTTATACTTTAAACAATACTGTATACAGTGGGGACTCGATTTACGATGGTAATCCGTTCCCAGAGACGTATCGTAAGTCAAAATATCGTAAGTCGAAACGATTTTTCCCATAAGAAATACAGTAAAGGGAATTAAATTAATCCGTTCCACATCCTCAAAATATTAACTTAAAAAAACATTCTATATTACCTGGTTGATGGGGTTCTGGGAGTTCTACTCCCCAAGCCCGGCCCGAGGCCAGGCTTGACTTGTGAGAGTTTGGTCCACTAGGCTGTTGCTTGGAGCGGCCCGCAGGCCCACATACCCACCACAGCCCGGCTGGTCCGGAACTCCTTGGAGGAATAAATCTAGTTTCCTCTTGAAGATGTCCACGGTTGTTCCGGCAATATTTCTTATGCTTGCTGGGAGGACGTTGAACAACCGCGGACCTCTGATGTTTATACAGTGTTCTCTGATTGTGCCTATGGCACTCCTATTAAATACAATTTTTTTTAATTAACTACAATACAGTACATATGTTTATCTTACCTTGATGGAGGACTCTTGATGGTGTATGGAAGATGGTGATGAGGTGGGAGGAGGAGAGGTGTTACTGTTTAGAAGGGAAGTCCCCTTCCATTATGACATCAGGCAGTGAGGACTTCTCTGGGGTACACATTCTGGCACATTTTGCCTGCTTACCACTAAGACCTGCTTCTGACTCATTGCTTGATTTTTTCTCTAGAAATCGTTCCATTGAAGATTGTTTTTCCCTTCTTTGCAACACTTGTCTGCAGTGAGGCATCATATTGTCATTAAAAAGATCAATGCAATGGCCTACTACAGCTTTATCTGGGTGATTCTTTTCAACAAAACTTTTCAATCCTTCCCATACTGCACACATTTTCTTAATGAGGAAGGGACATCCTCTACTGCTGCCTCCTCCCCTGAAGATTTGTTGTACTGCCTGGCTAGTTCAACAACACGAATACTATATTCATGTTTATGAATGATCTCTTGTTTTTCCTCTATGGTCATTCTTACATATGTTTTCATATGTTAAAACCTTACCACTGACTTTCTTAGAACTCATGGCATGATATATAATAATAAATTTTATGTTCAAAAAGCAAAAAATCACCACAAAAATGAAATTTCTTATAAGCGTAATCGTCACTAAGGGGAGGCTTTAGTAAACCAAGGCAGGTCAGCCTGGTCAACCGGGAACCATGCGTTTGGTCGACCCGAACGTGTATCAACGAATATCGTTAGTCCACAACACTATCGTAAGTCGAATTGCATTTTTCGATCAAATTTATATCGTAACTTGAAATTATCGTAAGTTGGGGCAATCGTAAGTCAAGGTGCCACTATATTTTGAAATCTCCACGAGATACATAAATTTCATTAGCTTCATGCAAATTACAAAATTATTACATATTTATTTATACATTTTTAATAATGGAGGACATTATAGGTACAGTACTACAAAACAGACCATCACCAAACAAACAAAAGTTTGTATTGAATACATATAATTATACTTCATTGATAATTTTCTCTATCATTGATTTACACATAAAAAGTGAAATAAAACAGTCTAAACTCTCTAAGATTGAATTACCAAATTAACAACATAGCATACAAAAATGATAAATGTTTATGCCTAGACATGATCATAATATTGTGAACTGTGCTTTGTTAAAGGTGTTCCAGCACTCTGGGAACCAAGAAAGCCATGACAATCACAAATATTGATTTCACACGTCATTACAAGCTTTCCTGATTATTATTATTGTTTAATATACCAATACATACTGTACTTAGGAATTTAAAATGGAGTAAGCACAAATCGTACACATATGTGAAAGAATCACTTATACAGTTAAATTGTGATCTATTGTTCTTTGCAAGCAATTTATCACATTTTATGATAGCTAAATAAAACTGTTGACCGATGGATTCTAGATATTTTTTAAATTGAGGCCACAAACATTTTTCCAGTATATTTCATGATAGTATCAACTATTTTAACATGGAATCATCTTCTCCATTTAGGGAGTATAGCTTTAGGTTCACAATTTAGAAACAAGAAATCATTAGACCTGTATCATTATTAAATGTCAATTTTACACACTGATAAGAACAAATTTAAACATTGCGCTCATATGTAAAAGCTTAAGATATGTCTCCTTTATTCACTGTATCTTACATGATTGACCTATAGCACTGGCAGTGAATTTACTAGAATATCATAATCTTCTGAACACATTAAATATGTAATATTTGTCATTTTTTGTTTGCCAATGCAGAAACACATCATAATTACAGCCCTGAAAATGTCAACAATAAATAAAGTTTACTGGGCTTATTGCTCAAATTATTGTTGTCTTTTGGATCAGAAAATAATGCAAACATTATATAAAAGTAGCAATACTTATAGTAAAATTTGCAAGAAACTTAAAATTAACCTTCTGATTTTTTTAAAATCTTCAGATTGCTTTGAACTGTACTTAAAAATATTAAGACCATTTTTAAGTAAACTGATATTTCTTATAATGTACTCCCATCAACAAAGAATTACAAGCAAAAGATTATATTAGAGCAAATATTATACTGTATATTCTACTGTATATAGAAATATTTCAGTAGCCACAAAGTTATACTATAATTACTCTATATAAAATAGTTCAATTCATTTATGAGATCTATAGCAAACTGCAAAAAAATATACAAATGTAAATATAATTTACATTTACATACAAATGTAAATGTAAATATATTTTCTAAAATTTTTAGAATTTCTGTACAAGACACACCAGTGCATAGTCAAAACCTGCATTAACCAAAATCTAAAAATTGTTTTACATTAAGAAATAGCAGCTGCTCCTAAAGTCAGCACATCAAAGCAAGTCACACACACTCGGACAGGCTTGTTTAGTGAAAACTTTAAGATAGGTACATCTTTATCTGAGCATCGATTGCATAAAAGTCTTCCACAGTGTCGACAGTGATGCTTTCTGGTGGCGATGCCAAATTTGGCTCCACATTCCATACACAATTCACCTTCACTCCATGGAGGTTCAACAGACAAGACATCTAGAAGTCGAAACAGCAGTGTCTTCGTGGGTACCTATGTTAGATATTTAACATTGGTTTAATTAAAAAACCCAGCATTGAATGTAATGAAATGCCATTTTCTGGGAAGAGCCCTGGAGGCTCCCTGGAGCTATTTTAATGATATTAGCTAATATTAGTACAGAGCTTCAGTCATATGGAGTTGTCATGCCTACCGGAGACCACTAGTCAAAACAAGGTCCCCTCAGAGAGGCACAGGTAGCAATGGCCTATGAAACTCCCTTGTATGAAAGTTTTCATGTCTGCCATCGACCGGGGTTAGTAACCCAGAAAGGTAGGTGCCCCAAAACAGACCCCAACTAGTAAGAAAGTTGCAACCGGAAACCGAACAAAGACTAGAAACTCCCCCAAAACAAACAAGAAAACAAGGGGGAAGGGGGTCCTGGCCCACCGAGCTGGCCACCAGACCATTAGTTCGGAGACTGACTAAGTGAAATAAAAATCGCTGACCAGAGGGAGGGAGGGTGCCAGGGAGCCTCTGGGGCTCTAGAATAGGGAACAAAGGATACTGGGTCAACCCACATCGTGTCCCCGGACACAGAAGCCAAGGCGTGCAGGTAACGGCGTAAAGCTACAACCAGACAGAACACACGATGCTCCCCCGGTCTGACCAACCAAGTATCAATAATCCACGGACCCCTCCGGAAGCCCGCCGTCTCATTCTTCGCCATAAAAGAAGGAGACGGTTGCAAATCTACAAATGAACAAAACATCCACCTGGACCAAGTGAGCAGAAGCCTCTGTGCCGGAGGAAAGCATGAAGCCCCCGACCCGCCCCCCAGAAGTCAAAGCCAACAAAAACAAAAGTCTTCTGGAAACAATCACTGACTGAAGGGGCCACCACAAATGGAGGGGGGAGAGAGAAGAAAGAGTACCCGGTCCAAAGACCAGGTCGGCTCAGGCGATTCATGAGCAGGCAGGAGGTGGAAAAACACATGACAAAGCTTATAAAACGGAGCAGAAGTGACATTCACTCCGAACGCAAGCTAGAGCGGCTCTGCCAATGCCGCACGATACAAAGTGACAGTATTCGGTATCAGATGCCTGTCCTGAAAAAGCCAAGAAAGAAAATTTAACACAACACGAGTCAAGATCGAGGACAACTTATACAATTAAAGGAAGTGGCAAAAAGACCGCCAATACACTTCATATTGTCGCCGAGAAGACCTCAGGTGGGACACCATTAGAGAAGCCACCTGGCCATCATACAAATGGTGATAAACCTGCGTCAGGAACTCCAGACACAAAGCGCAAAAAAGAAAAGCGGACCAGTAAGGTACCTCATCGGCCCAATCAATTGAAAGAGGCGGAGCCGCAGAAAATGCCCCGGGGTTCGGACACTGAGCAAGCAGCGCCTGAAACCAAGGCTGGGCTGGCCATCTTGGAGCCAGAACTCGAAGCAACAGCTGAACCGGAGGGGGAAGAGTGCCGCATAGACTGGGAGACACCACCACGCCGATGCAAAGAGTTCCACCTCCAGGGGCCCATACGTCTGGCAGAGCCAACTGAAGGAGTTGGTGTCCAGGGGCTCAACAGTGCTCCTCAAAAACTTGCAATACAGAAGACACATCTCACCAATCAAGGGTGTAGGTACAGTATTGCAAAATCCACTCCAAGCCCCAAGGAAAAACAAAGATCAGTCTGCTAACTAGGACAACTCCAGAACATCATAAAGAGGAAGAAGAATCAAACTCAAAGGAACTTGAGTTGACAATCAAGGCATAAACTGGGTTGAGCAGGTGGTACGCACTGAGGGCCTCCCGGGCCTCTGCTGGGGTAACCCAGGAGAAAGGAAACCTTTGGAAGGACGAATCTGAAGATCCCAAAGGTACATGGAAACGAACTCTGGGGAAAGCCGCACCCAACTCAAACTCGTACAGGGAAGGAAGATAAAAAAAACTCCACACCCTGCAACAAAAAACCCTCAGCAGAGGACACGAAGGCTCATAAAGGACCAAATGGGACCGAAGGGGCCCCCAATCGAAAACTGCAGAAGAGGCCCAAGGGAAAGGCCTTGAAGGAAGGGGTTGGCTGGAAACACCCAAAAGCCTTGGTGGGAGTGAGAAGCTCAACTGTATCCGCTCCTGTGTCAGAAGGGGCAACCTCTGGATCAACTTAAGGCACATCCCGAGCTAAACCTTGCCCTGGGTCATAAACCTCCCAGCTGCTTCGGAGCTGGAAGCAGAAGAAGGGCAAAACTAGCCCACTGAGGAAGGAAGAGGAGTTGCAGATGGAACCTGCTTGATGAGGTTCTGGGAGTTCTACTCTCCAAGCCCGGCCCGAGGACAGGTTGACTTGTAAGAGCTTGGTCCAACAAGCTGTTGATTGGAGTCAAACCACAGTCAAATTAATCAACACCTCAAAATCAGAGTCCCTAAACACCAAGCAGGACAAATCCAGGTCATCCAACCTGCCACACAACCTGGACCGGTGCAAAACAGAAAATCTCAAGCGCAAAGAGGTTGCTGACTGAAACCTCTGAACCTCAAGAGGGGAATAGGAAGGATGAGTCACAGATGGAGAAATCCCACTTGACTATGTGTAGGTGTCATCGACCCAAGAGGCAGCATGGCAGAGGTAGACCATATGAACATTACCAGGTGGCACAAGTGATGAACAACTCTGAAATTTGCACAAGGTGAGAGCATGCTCGTAAGAGGTATCCATAATACAGCTGAGGCTGTAGGGGTTTTTCTAAGGCCTGCAGGGTGAATGAGCCCTAAAGGAAGCCCAGGCTCTGGGAATGCAATACTGGATACCCCTAAACAACTGAATGTACAGACAACCCTAGCCATCCAAAGCCAACAGAAAAGTCAAGGGGGCAGCAAGGGGTGTTAATCACAGCAAAGTCCTAAGAAACCTAATGAGGCTTCACAGAAGCCCCCAAGCACAAGGGAACTTCTAAAACCACCCGAAAAGGGTACAAACGAAAAAGTCTAGAACCCCAAACCGAGGAGAACCAGCAACAAGGGATAGCACCACCACCCAGGCAATAACTGGGGGTCTATGGTGTGCAGATTATGTTGCACAAACTAATGTGCGACAATCTGTGTGCACCAGCAAAAACACTCCCAACCTAAAAAAAAGACAGACAGTCCATGACCACCGGCTTACCAAACTGGTGAGGGCAACCCCATGCGAGGATACCCCACTGAGGAAGTGTCCCGAACACCCCAGGGCACCCCCAGATAACCCTATCTGTGTAAGGGCAGCCCTTGAGGAGTACACAGGGAAGAGAACCCTGAACACATGCAGCTCCATGCATTCTTGAACTTGTGGCTCACACTACACAAACACGTAAAAAGAATAGCCATAAAGACAAACCACCACTTGAAAAATGGGAACCTGGAGCCAGTGACATTACAGCAGTGACCAGGCACACATCAAAATAAGAACTGGTAGTGGTGGGGCCTGCTGATCCGGCTTGCCTCTCTTCTTCCCTTAAACGAGGGAAAAGGTGGGACAAACTAGCGCTCACTAGTTTCATTAAATATTCATAGCTGGGGGGGGGGGGGTTATTTTGGCAATAATGAGGCTGCGGTCTCGGTTTTAACCATGCAGTGGTCTGTTTTGTCTCGCTGCCTTTTTGGTACCTTCCCTGGTGGTGGCATAAATATATATAAATAAATGTCACCTCTCCATGTGCTTCTGTGAGAGTGGCCAGGCTCTGGTGCTGGTCCCCAGTAGGCCTATAGAACTCCATGGCTAATGTGACCTAAGTAGTTGGTACACTATCAATGATAGTAGCTTCAGGGAGCCCCAAGAGGCTCATCCCTAGAAATGCTGCTTTTACTATGATATAATTAAAGCAGTTGATGCTTGCTTGCATTAAGAAACAAGTACAATATGTGTGAAAAGAACTTGCTACTGCCAATTCTTAAAAAGTTACCATTGACTTGGGGTGGGATCATAGAAGAGGCTCTAAGGCACATAAAGCAGAAAGAACCCAGTTACTGGCTCAAGCAGGCCGTAACAATAGCAATGGAAAAAAAACAGCGTTCTATATAATGAAATACCTCTTTCTGGTAAAGACCTGGTGGCTTCCTGAAGCTATCTTGCTGAGGTTTCTCCATGCTAATGAGTCATATAAGTCATGGGAATTCTATTTGGCTACTGGGGACCAGAGCCAAAATGTGGCCCCCATCACAGAGGCACAGGGAGTGAGTGACAATTCACCACCCCACCAGGAAAGCACCCAGAAAGTCAGAGAAGCTTCACCGAAAATGAAACCTCGAACATGCCAAACACCACAGCAAATAATTCACACAGAACAAGAAATTCAAACTGGTTGGAAACATGTTAGTACTGTAACCCCGCGATTATCCGGGATTCGAACATCCGAAAAACGCCTTAATACGGCCAAAATTGCAATCGGATAAAGTTATCACAATATCCGGCCAAAATAGCCACAGGAACCGGATTAACGAGAGTTTGGACGGATATAGGTATATGAAAACATGAGGCGGGCCATATGGTATTAATCCCGTCTGCCCGTGACTCGAGGCGCATGGTGTAGGAGGGGGTGGGGTGGGTGGGTGGTGTCGGGATGGTGGGAGGAGAGCGTCGGGAAGGACCACCTGTGTACAGGAATTACCATTAATTTTAGAACAAAAACAAATGAAATAAGTACTAGTAATTATGTAATAAATAAATAAGTTTTCTAAAAGCAATGTGCACAGGCTGAAGTTTCCTTAAAAAATATTCTCCTGGCAGCCTACGTAAGGTGGTATAGCTGCCCCACGCCAAGTGGACCCGTCCAACACTGGTCAACCCATGTGCGTCCATCCCTCGTGTTATACACAGTGCTGCGCCATTAGTGAAATATTTTTTTAAATAACTTTTTATTTTCATAGTAACTTTGAACATTTTTGGCCAAGACTATGTCTGGTGTCGGGAGGGTGGGAGGAGAGCGTCGGGAGGGACCACCTGTGTACAGGAATTACCATTAATTTTAGAACAAAAACAAATGAAATAAGTACTAGTAATTATGTAATAACAAATAAATAAGTTTTCTAAAAGCAATGTGCACAGGCTGAAGTTTCCTTAAAAAATATTCTCCTGGCAGCCTACGTAAGGTGGTATAGCTGCCCCACGCCAAGTGGACCCGTCCAACACTGGTCAACCCATGTGCGTCCATCCCTCGTGTTATACACAGTGCTGCGCCATTAGTGAAATATTTTTTTAAATAACTTTTTTATTTTCATAGTAACTTTGAACATTTTTGGCCAAGACTATGTCTGGTAGGAGCATCAATCGTTCTGTAGGTGTTAAGAGGAAGAAAGTTGTCCTAACAATTAAAGACAAGTTACTGTTATACACCTCAACGAGTGAGGCGTCACAGTGCTGCGCCATTAGTGAAATATTTTTTGAAATATCTTTTTTATTTTCATAGTAACTTTAAACATTTTTGGCCAAGACTATGTCTGGTATCAGCATCAATCATTCTGGAGGTGTTAAGAGGAAGAAGGTTGTCCTGGCAATTAAAGACAAGTTACGTGTTGTTCAACCAGTGAGGCGTCACAGGCAGCCAAATGCCTTCAACAAGTGAGGCGCCACAGGCAAGCCACGCACCTTCAACCAGTGAGGCTTCAGCAGCTGGCAGTCAAAACTAACTTTGCTTAATGAACTGTACAGTAATTTTAAGTGTTAATTTTAGTGTTGTGTTAGTATAGGTTACGTAAATTGTTAACAATTCTTAACTTCAAGATGTGTGGCATCAATCAAGAAGACGAACACCAACAAGGTAAGTTGAGGTTTCTAGTTGAATATCTAATAATTATATGTGGCAAGGCAATTCAAATTATGTTGTTTGTAGTATAAAAATTGTTGGAAATGGTCACTTTTGGACTCGTAGGTGAAAAAGTACCATTATCCGAAAAACGTGATAATCCGGTTGGGGGTCCTTCCCATATAGTCCGGATGATCGAGTGGAGACAGTACTAATTGCCACCACCAGGCAGCCCAGCTCTTGCTCGCAATCAGCTTCTCTACTCAGCCATGGAACTGATAAAGAACTAAAATCCAAAATTATAAATTTGGTAAAGAGGATGGGAATCGGGGAACTATTGGGCCACTACCAGACAAGAGGCACTTAATTACATTCAATACTGAGTTTCTAGGGTGTGCCCCTCTGGTAGCTCCATGAAGAAAACCACAGAGAATAAGAAACTGAAAGAGTAGAAGTGGTAGACACTAGAATGAGGAAGAGAACCCAGACCAAGAGACATGGCCCAAAGCAACACAAGATCGACTAGGACCCATAACTTAACTAAATACTGCCAAAAAAAGTGTTTAATTTTTAACCTTCATAAAATGTCAAAATCCCTAAGACTGAATATCAGGCCAAGATATGTTGGAGAAGACTGCAGCCAAAGCCCTATATCTGGGAACATCATAGACCTGAGGGCAGAGTGCAGGCTGCCATATTTGATGACACTGTAGATGACCTGGGAAATGCAAGCCTTAGAAAAGGAAACTAAAGGAACAGGGTCAACCAACAAGGCATTAACTGAGGTAGAACACCTGCAGGTAGAGGTGAAGAGCTGCCACTGGATACAACAAATGATGCACCCTCAGGCGAAACAACCAAGCATCAATCACCAAAGGACCCAATCTGGAAACCTGCCAACTCATTCTTTGCCAGAAAAGAAGATGGTTGTAAATAAAGAAACCACCCACTGGAGCTAGAAGAACAGAACTTCTGCCTCAGGAGAGGAGCCTGAACCTCCCCAACCCTACATCTGGAGGTAAGAGCCAACAAAAGCAGTCTTGAGAAAGATATCATAAGCTGAAAGGAAAACTGTAAACAGAGGCGAGGAGAGAGAGACCAAAACGTGGTCAAGAAACCAGGACGGCTCAGGAGTAGCATAAGCCAGCCTCAGTCTAAAAAATGCACGAGGGAACTTGTGGAATAGCACCAAGGAGGCACTGACACTAAACACCATCAACAGTGGCTCGACCAACACTGAATGATAAGAGGTGACAGAATTAGGCATGTTGATCAAGAAACAATCAATGCAAAAGGACAGGACAACCTTGACCGAAATTGACAACGATAAAAAAGGCAAACAATAGTGAAATGAGTGTCGTGCAACCTCATACAGCTGTTGCAAGGAAAGATGCAGGTGGGACAACATCAACTCAGCCACTTGCCATACAAATGTCAATAGGCCTGTATGTGCCAAAAAATAGTATTTGAATGTAATGAAATGCCAATTTCTGGGCGAGCTCCAGTGGTTCCCTGAAGCTAATACGCTGAGATGGCACCATCTACTAGATCACATCAGCCATGTTCTATAGGCTTATTGGGGACTAGATCCAGAACCTAACTCCTTCATAGAGACACAAGAAGCTGTGACATTTATTTTAACCACCTCACTGGGAAAGGTAACCAGAAAATCAGAGTTGAAACAAACTACTGCTGGATTCAAAAAGAGACTGAGGCCTCAAATCATGCCTAAAGAACTTGCCTAATTATATAAACAAATGATCAAATTCTCTTGGAACTAGCACAAGCTCATTCCCCCTACATCCCCCACTCACGTGGGTGAGGGGTTGAGGTAGCTCAAAACCTGCCAGGGTCTGAGCTCCCAGTTCTAGAGCAGATGCAGACACCCACTCAACGACCTAGAAGATAGTTCTTGAGATAGACACTAGGCCTCTAACAACAGGTAAAAAAAACAGTGTTGAATATATTGAAATACCATTTTCTAGACGAGTCCTAGAGGCTCCCCGGAGAGCTTACCGGGCTGATATGTATGTATTAGACCATGACATCAGTCAATGGAGTTCTTGCCTACTGACCACGAGCCAGAACCTGGCCACCCTCGGAGAGGCACGAGGAGCAATGGCTGTGGAACCCCCATGTGTTTGGAAGCATTCCACATCTGCCATCAACTGGGGCTTGGCACCAGAAAGGTAGGTGTAACAAAACAAACCCCCACATGGTAAAAATTTCTACCTAAAAATTAAACAGGGAGGCAAAACTCCCAAACAAAAACAACCAAACGTCGCTAATGTTATCGTGCCAATCGTCCACGCAGGCTGCTCTAGTTGGGAGGGAGGGTGCTGGGGAGCCTCTGGAGCTCACTCTGGAAATAGCATTTCGTTACATTCAACGCTGGTTTTCTGTTGGGAGCCCCTTCGGCTTCCGGAGCTATCTAACCAAGAAAAGTGACAAGAGGGACTTACCCGGGAGGCGGCCGCACCTTGTCTCTCAATTCGAAGTTGAGACAACTAGCTGCAACCTGTGACCCAAAGCGACACGCACTACGAGGGGCCAGGAATGTTGACCAAATAACGTGCAGCCAGGACCCTGTTCGGTCTCCAAAATCCCCGTGCCCAAATGTTAGCCCAAGACATATTACCGAAGACGGTAGCCAAAGCAGCAAACTTACGAATGTCTTGGGCATGAGGATAGATCGCAGGCTGGCTAGACCGAATAACCCTGCGAATGACCTAGGAGACCCAAATCCTGGAACAGGGAATGAAGGAGACCGGGTCAACTCAAAGCGCATCCACGGCCACAGAGGCCGTGGCATGCAGATAACGGAGAACAGCCGCAACTGGGCACAACACATGATGCGCCTCCCGCCTGACCAATGCCAGGAACTAATTCATCATCAATGACCCAAGGACCCCTCCGGAATACTGCCGACTCATTTTTCACCAGAAAAGAAGGAGACAGCTGCAAACGAACAAACAAACCTACCACCAGGACCGAAAGAGCAGAAACCACTGTGCCGGACATGAAAGAGAGCACCCGGTCTCGGGTGCCAGGACCTGGACCAGGTTGGCTCAAGCGGTGCATGAGCAGGTCGGAGGTGAAACAAAGCACGAGAAAGCTTACAGAATGAGTTGGAAGTAACATCCACCCCGAACATATGCTGGAGCTGCTCAGTCAGCGCCACACAATATGAGGTGATAGTATTAGGCATCAAATGATGGTCCGGAAAATGCCAAGAAAGGACAAGATAACCTGATCTGAAAGAGAGGACAACCTACGAAGAGAAGAAAAATGGCAAAAAGATTGGCAGGAAACTTCATACTGTTGCTGAGATGAAGCTAGCATTTAGTACACCAACGAAGCCAACTGATCACCATACTAGTGGTAATAGACCCGTGTCAGAAAGACCAGACACGAAGAGCGGAGGGGAAGACTGAACCAGCCAGGTAACTGACTGGGCCGATCTGCTGAAAGAGAAGAGGCAGAGCCGTGGGAAACATCGCGGGTTTGGAAAGCGAGCCAGCAGGCCTGAAGCCTGAAACCAAGGCTGGTGCAACCACCAAGGAGCTAACAGGACTACTCTCCCCCTGGGGTCTCCAACCGAGTCAGGACCTGAAGTAACAATTGGACCGGAAAAAAAGAGGTACAGTAACCATACCTCGACCACTCCTGCCGAAAGGCGTCCATCGTGATGGCCTCGTAGTCGGGGAAGGGTGCCACATACACGGGAAGACGCCGGAACCATGCCGATGTGAATGTGGGTACCGACCACATCGACGCAAATGGAGGTAGAGTTGCGTGGAAGATTGGCGCGACAGCGTTAGAGATGTTTGCTTGTTTTAGTTTGGGAGTTCTGCCTCCCTGTTCAGATTTTAGGTAGCAGTTTTTACCATGGGGTTTGTTCTGTTATGCCTACCTTTCTGGGTGCCAAACCCCCAGTCGATGGCAGACATGGAATACTTCTAAACACATGGGGGTTTCCATAGGCTATTGTTCCTCGTGCCTCTCTGAGGGGGCCAGGTTCTGGTTCATGGTCCCCGGTAGGCTAGAACTTCAGTGACTGATGCCACGATCTAATACATACATATCAGCCCGGTAAGATCCGGGGAGCCGTAGGGCCTCCCAATAGAAACAACATCAGAATATCCAGAATTCATATACTTGTACACACTATTTATTAAATTTATTAAGCAATAGATGGATCAGCAATGATTAAGTAATTATTTAAGAATATCCTAAATGTAGTTTGCTTAACACTAAATGTGCAAGAAATAAAAGAACATACATACATGGGATGTGATTTTTACAGTAAATAGGATATACCCACTACTGTTTTTATGCACAAAATTTTCTTACCTGATAATTAAATATATTGACTCCATGCTTGTTAGTGGAGCCCAAACAAGCTCCAGAGCGGACAAACACTCGACAGAGTTGACCTGCGCCTCGCATGTATGCCAGCAACAGAGCTTACAAATAAGAATGATTATTAATACATGTTCAACGTTTATTTAAGACACTTCAAATTTAGGTGCAATGTGCGAGTGTGCTTATACAGGATGTTTCCTGTTTCTTGTTACCTATAAGTAGTTACAGTAGAAAGCCATGCTCATCTTTGTGTATTTTATCATAAATGCTTTTAAAACCACAGATTTTGGCAGCCACCACATCTTTCTGTTTGTTCCAACCTTCAATGACTAAAATATGTGAAGAAATATTACTCTAACAATCTATCATTGTGTGGAAAAATATTTCCTTATCTGTAAACATCTACCACATGATTTCTGAAAAAGTGTTCCATTTTTAACCATCTACCATTATTTGTGAAGAAATATTTCCCAATTGGAAATATTTCTGAAAGTCAACACATGACTTGATAATGGTTCAGGATGGACCAAAATGTCGTCATTTCTTCATCTTCTGATATGTGGTTTGGTCATTATTATTTCCCTTTCCAACCATCTACAGCATAGCTTGGTAATTCGAATTCTGTTAATTAGAATCTGAATAATCCGAATGAATTCGTGTTTGACTTTCTTAAAAAAAAAAGATAACTTTTTAACCAAAATGTGATTCAGGGTTAAAAGATATATGTAACAAGAAACTTGTATAAATTTTAGTTTGAGCGTTTGACTTCTTAACTCAATGACAAATTGGGTTACAGTGATTTCTGTCAGATGAGAAACCCAAATACATTCAAGTTCAAGTGCTTCACTGTTCAAGTCGAATAGAACTTTGGGTCACTAAATTTTGTCATCTGGCTTCTAAATAAAATATGGGAACCTATGATCATAACATGACTGTGAACAAATCCACAAGGGCCGTGACGAGGATTCGAACCTATGTCCGAGAGCATCCCAGACCCTGCCTTGACGTAGGTTCGAATCCTCATCACGGCCCTTGTGGATTTGTTCATTTGATGCATCACACTATTGTGATTTCTGTGCGTAATAACATGATTATATTTGTATTGATTTATTTCAATGTCACTAATTTGTTTTCATTGGTTTTTAGCAGTTATATTTTGCACCCATGTGTCATATGAGAAATTTCTTTAATAAAACATGTGGAGCATCAGTACACACAAATGTATTCATGTCACTAATATGTGCACAATATTATATTCTATGAACAATAAAACATACTGATTTTGCTGTTATCAATCTGTATATATGGGATTATATGGCTCTTTATTTATATTAATTGCTAGTGGACTACTGTTGACTAATTGTTATTGGTTATTGTTATCAATTTCTATTCGACCGTATAACATAGGTAAATTTAAATCTTTCACACAATCCCCACAGAAGGGAGTTTGTTAGTTATGAGTAGAAGTCAGATAGAGCAGAATTTGTAATTTGTAATTAAATATAAATTGAATATTAATGTGTACTCAATTAACTTATTTAATTTTTTGTACTCTGTATTATGTTTCAGATCCTCATTTTTGCCGTATCTGAGTACTAGTACCTGGAATTTATCACCGTTAAACATCATGTTATTTTCTGCTGCCCAATCGAAAACTTTGTTAATGTCTGTCTGTAGTTTTTCAACATCTTCAGCAGAGGTAATTTTCATGCTGATTTTTGTATCATCTGCAAAGGATGACACGAAGCTGTGACTTGTATTTTTGTCTATATCTGATATGAGAATAAGGAACAGCAGTGGTGCAAGGACTGTACCATGAGGTACAGAGCTTTTAACTGCGCTCGAACTCGATTTTACTTAATTGACTGTTACTCTTTGTGTTTTGTTCGACAGGAAATTGAGTATTCAGCCTCCTACTTTACCAGTTATACCCATTGACCTTATTCTGTGTGCAATCACTCCATGGTCACATTTGTCGAATGCCTTTGCAAAGACTGTGTATACAACATCTGCATTCTGTTTTTCTTCTAATGCCTCAGTGATTTTGTCATAATGGTCAAATAGCTATGAGAGGCATGATCTTCCTGCTCTAAATCCATGTTGGCCTGGATTGTGGAGGTCATTGGTTTCCATGAATCTAGTGACCTGACTCCTGATCACTCTCTCAAATACAGTGGAACCTCTATTAACGAGTTTAATCCGTTCTGGCACCGAGCTCGTTACTTGGAAAACTCGTCTTAGGAAGCAAATTTTCCCATTTAAAATAAAGGAAATAAATTTAATCCGTTCCACTCTCAAAACATCCATACTTGTATGACATTTTTTAATGTAAATATAATACTGCACATGTAATTATAAATGTTTTGTTGTACTGCTTTAATGTTTACTTTACCTTATGAAGAGTCGTTGCTGGCTTGAGGGAGACGATGGGGAGGTGGGATGGAGGAGAGGGGTTATGGTGTGGAAAGAGAATCCACCTCTGAGTCAGGCGGGCTCTCTCTTCTTGGGATTTTCACCCCACTGGGACTGGGTTGTGGTTCACTATCACTGGCTCTTCTTTTCTCTACTTTTGGAAAGAACTTTTCTATTGACAATTGCTTTTGTCTTTGTTTTAGGATGTCCCTAAAACGAGACAGCAAATTGTCATTAAACATGTTCACACACCCATGTCGCAGAACACTGTGGATACCGCTTCTCTTTCTAAATTTCTCAAACCATCCACGGCTTGCCTTAAATATCTCCTCCTCTTCAGACGACGCACCTGGTGTCTTCCTGACAAGGTCCACATACAATTTCTTGGCCTTTGCACAGACAAGAGCTTCAGAGACACTATCGCCATGCAATTGCCTTTCATTCATCCAGACTAGCAGTAGCTTTTCAACCTCTTCTAAGATTTGTGGACGTTTCTTGTTAACCTTGGTAACTCCTTTAGCCACCTCAAGCGTCTTAAATTGTTCCTTCCTCTTCAGAATGGTACAAATCGTTGATGAGGTCCTGCCATACTCCCTGACGAGATCAACCACACGCACACCACGTTCGTGCTTTGCTATTATTTCCTTCTTCACTTCCACAGTAATTGTCGCTTTCTTCCCCTTGCCAACACTGTCTTTAGCAACCAGCTTCTTTGGCGACATCGTGCGTTACAAATTGCAGTCTCAAAACCACAGAAAAAAACAGAGAAAAGCGCAAATAAATCCAGAGGGATGCTTGTCGTGCGCGATACAACAACACACTGGCGTCGGAGGCGTCCGAGAATTTGCGAGAACCCGCGAGACGCTAGGAAGCACCAGTGGTTTCGCTCGTTAATAGAGGCGAGCTCGTCAATAGAGACAAATTTGCTGCGAGTGGCTTGCTCGTTACTGGAAAAACTCGTTAATAGAGCCACTCGTTAATCAAGGTTCCACTGTACTTTTATTATGTGGGACATTAGTGCAACTGATCTATAATTCTTTGCCAATGCTTTGCTACCTCCCTTGTGTAGAGGGGCTACGTCTACTGCTTTCAGTGCATCTGGTATCTCCTCCGTGTCCAAGCTCTTCCTCCACACTATACTGAGTGCCTGTGCTACTGGCACTTTGCATTTCTTTATAAATATTGAATTCCATGAGTCTGGACCCAGGGCTAAGTGCATGGCATATTGTTAATTTCTCTTTCAAAATCTGCTATGCTTGTGTTGATATCAGTTATATTTACAGGTATTTGAATACCACTCATAAAGAAATTGTCCGAATCTTCCACTTTCATGCTATGTATCGGAGTGCTAAACATGTCCTCATACTGCTTTTTTAGGATTTCACTAATTTCTTTGTCATCCTCAGTGTATGAACCTTCACTAATATAAATAGGTCCAATATTGGCAGTGATTTTTGCTTTTGATTTAGCATATGTGAAGAAATATTTTGAGTTTTTCTTTATTTCTTGAATTGCTTTCTGTTCTAGTTGCCTTTCTTCAGTCTGGTAGGAATGCTTCAGTCTCTGTTCGATTTCTTCAATTTCTCTGTTTAAATTATTTCTTCTTTGTATGGAGAGTTGTGTCTGCTTAAGCATTTCCGTTAATTTCTTCCTTCTTTTGTAATGTCGTCTGAGTTTCTTCTCTACATTTGACCTCTTTCTAGCTTTCCTCAAAGGAACATGTTTCAGACAAACTTCATATGCTTCAGAAGTCAGTTTTTCTATTCCTTGTGTAGAATAAGGGAAGTAAAGGAAGTAAGGAAAGTAAGGGAAGCCCAGGCAGGGTACTACTAACCGGCTCCCAATACTGTATTACCAAACAAACTTCTAAGACTGCACCCCTGGGATGTGTCCACGCATGGGGGCCTAGCAAGGGTACCACAAATATATATACAGAGGGTGGGACCCACCCAAGGGCAGAACCCCACCAAGGAAAGGAACAAAAAGAAACAAAAAAACCCCGCAAGAGGGCAGCGTACCCAGAGGACACACAGTCGGCCGCTATGAGTGGTGAAAACTAGCTGCGCAAGTACCCTGCGCCCCTACCAGTGACAAATACTACCCCCTACCCAGAGACAAACAGAGGAGCAAGAAAACCTCCCAGCTGACTCCAAGAGCGGACATGTACCAAGCAGTAATTCACACAACGGAGGAAGCTCCCAAGGCAACTTGTGGAAGGAGGCCCCAAGCCCCAAGGGCAGTACTTACAAGGCGCTTAAGGAAAGGAACCCAAAGCACATGCAGCCCGAGTACTTGTGAATATACTCCCAGCTCGCACACCGCTGAAGCAAGAACCGAGAAGAAAAACCGGAGCTGGAGGTACACAACCGAAGCCCACTGACATCAGCCTAGAACTGACAGGCTCGGGTAGCTGGCAGGGGTGGTCTGGGACTACCCCTTCCCCCTCCCCATTGTTTCGTGTTCTGTCTTCAGTTTGTCACAAATTTGTTCACCTCATCCAAAACTGTTGCACCATATCACCTCACCCAAGTGCGAGTATATGTAAGATGGATAAGCTGTTTAAGTGTTAGAATAAGTGAAACTCTGTCTAGTGTTTTCAGGTTACAGTTGTGTGTGTAAACTAAAGTCTTTGAAAATGTAATAAGTTATTACAAAACGCGTTCAAGCGTCGCGTCAGACTAGAAATAAAAATAATTTTAGAGAATTGATTTTTCAATTGCCATCCACAGTAAAAAGAAACAAGAAATAGAGAAAATTTGTGTTAGAATTATTAATCTCACTTTTTCGGTCATATTTAACAAAACATGAGTTTACATCTGAAGACAAGCACTAAAAATACTAAGATCATTGCAAACTTTTAATATGAGACATATTTACCTCCTTTAGATTATTTAGATAGTCAGTGCGCATCTGATCCTTGGGTTGTTGTTGCTTCTAAATCAACAATGATATACTGTACAGTATATATATTTAAACAGCAAATAGCATTTCTAAAATAAAAGCTTACCTGAATTTCCTTCTACATCTAGTTTATTAAGATCATAACCAGGCATAGTCTCCAGGAAAACCTCTGCAATGGCAGCAGCATTGTCTTTGGGGTAATTGGCCAATACATGCAAGGGGTTCTGTCCTCGTAAGTTTACTGCCCCAGCATTGATTCGTGACTCTGTCAGCAGCACTTTTACCACTGAGAGATGACCCTCCTGTGAAAAAATATCTAATAGTATTTGATAATAAAGAAGCACATTTATCAAGAAACTTTAATTCAAGCAATGTATCTGAACAACTGCAAGTTAAAATTTGAAATGTATCTTAGGGAAAAGCATACAGCCCAGGTACAGAACTAACAACAAGGTCACTATAGCAGGGGTTTATACTATATTCTATAATAACTGTAACAAAGCATATATAGGTAAAACATGCTAAAACCCAGACAAAAGGATTTAAAACATTTGTATGCCTGTTATTACATCAATAACATCAACAACACATAAGACACAGGAACCAGGAGCAACACCATATGAATTTTAGGATTGCTAAACTCATCATCAAAGAAGAAAAAACATTAGGAAATATTATCAATGTGTCCTCAGGGAGGAAATATCCTGACGGAAGTGGATTCAAAACCAACTATGTAATACAGTAGAGCTATTATGTACTCTCAATTCACAGTTAGTTAGGTTAAGGTTTGATTTGGTTTGGTTAGGTTAGGTTTCATTAACCCTTAAACTGCGCAACACATCATATGATGTGTTGAGCAACTGTCGCGAAATTGCGCACCACATCGTATGATATTTTGGAGTACCGCGCAAGTTTTAAAAGTCCCGCGGCAGCACAGGGTTCACATCAGCTTTCTTAGGGCTCTTGTAAACACACGCCAAGTTTTAAAAAAATCGTGGGCAACATTCACAGGTGTGAGAGCTTCAATACTGAGTGAGCTACCAAGGTTGGTACACGCAGCATGAGCTCACAGCACTGCTGTTTAGCTTGTGACCACAGCATCGCCTAAAAAATGAAAAAATATATATGTAACCGGTATTATTTAGCGATGAGAGTATTACAGAAGACCCCTGACTGTGACAAAAATGACCAGGATTCTGATAATAGCAGGATTGTTAGGATAATTAGTGTTGTGCTGTATAGTGGGAGTAATGCTGAGGGAGGGATGGCAATAGCGTCGTCTGCTAATTCTGTGTGGCCACCTCTTGTCTGCATTCATCATACCAGCTCAGTGGTTTGCTATGGTGAACACAAATGTAGATACTTATATATAATGTGTGTATTAGAGTAATAACAGCACAAGGATTATGTTGGGAGGAGCCATTTTGGGGAGGGAGGTGGCATCCTCTGCATGACTTGTCATGGCTGTATAGAGTAGCCACTATACTCTTTGGGCACGATACCAGCTTAGTTGTACAGTTATGGTGAATAAAATATGAGGATACTTATATATAATGTGCGTGTATATAGTGTAATAACACCCCAAACAGTATTGTGGGAGGAGGAACGTTAGTGTGTCTGGCCTTGAACGAGTGAGGGAGGAGCTGCCTCTGTGGCCACCTCTTTTATTGTCTGAATTCACCATACCAGCTTAGTTGTACAGTTATGGTGAACAAAACATATGTAGATACCTATATATATCAGTATGGTGGGAGGAGGATTGTTGGCAAGTGAGGTGTTGTTGAGGGAGGGAGTGACGGCGAGTGGCTGGCTGGTGTGGCGGCCACTCCTCATTGCTTTTTGACTCACCATACCAACTTAGTGGTTCGTTATTGTGAACAAAACACACAGATACTTATATATAACCTGTGTGACAGTGTCAGACCACAAAGAAAGGATTGAAACAGGAATTTCCTTAAGTACTTTCGTATTTAATAGTACATCTTCAGAAGATGTACAATTAAATATGGAAGTACAGTACTGTAGTTGAGAAAATTCCTGTTTTCCTTCGTGTCTAATGCCCACATTTTCATCACATGTTAATTTTCGTGATTTACACACATAAGCTGTGTATATAGTGTAATAAGAGCAAAACTATTTGTTTATTGTTTTATGAACATAATAATTGAATCTCTAATATGCACACCATAATTTTGAATATGGTGATGATTCATACATTTTAACCACTGCACTGCGCACCTGGTTTCAGCAAAAACTTTTTAGTGCAATTCTCAAAGATATATTTTTGTTGTTTTTTATAAATGTAAAAAAGTTTCCAAACTCAACTATTTAAAAAAAAAACATCATTGAATGTGATGAAATGCCATTTTCTGGGTGAGTCCTGGAGGCTTCCCGGAGCTATCCAGACTGAATGGATATGTATAACTTTTTGGCATCAATCAATGTGCATAGAGTTCTTGCCTACCGGGCCCTGACCCCCTCAGAAAGGCATGAGGAGCAATGGCTTATAGAAACCCCCCATGTGGTTGGGAGCATTCTATGTCTGCCATCGACTAGGTCTGACATCCAGAAAGGTAGGTGTCCCCAAACAAACCCCTATTCTGGTGAAACTATTGCTACCGGGAACCAAACGAGTGCACATAACACCCCAAACGAAAATTAGCAAACTAGTAAGACGTCATGTTGACCAGACCACACACTAGAAGTTGAAGGGACGACCCTTCAACTTTGTCGTCCCTTCAACTTCTAGTGTGTGGTCTGGTCAACATACTTCAGCCACGTTATTGTGACTCTTCGCCTGCAAGACGTCATCACGGTGCCAAGCCGCTGTCTGCGCAACCCACCCCTAGACCCCCGCGCCAGTGATCCAGCTACCAGTTCTTAGACTGGATGTCAAAATACGTGGAAAAACACCGCCGACCGGAGGGAGGGAGGGATGATGGGGAGCCTCTGGGACTCACCCAGAAAATGGTGTTTCATTACATTCAATGCTGGTTTTCTGGGGGGGGGGGGAAGCTCCGAAGGTCCAGAGTTAATTACCCAAAGACAAGGAAAACCAGGGACTAACCCGGGAGGCGGTCAGCCCTCGCTCCTCAGCGCGAAGTCGAGACAACTAGCTGCAACCGCCGCCTTAATGCAACGCAGGCTCGACTAGGCCCAGGAACATTCATGAGGTAGCCACAACCATGTTTGACTGCCAAAAACCCTGTGCCCTAAATGTCAATCCAAGACATGTTGCCAAAGACGGCAGCCAAGGCATTAAACTTATGAATGTCATGGGCACGGGGATAGACCGCAGGCTGGCTAGACTTAATAACCCTGCGAAGACCTGAGAGACACGAGCCCGGGAACAGGGAAGGAGGGAAACCGGGTCAATCCAAAGCTCATCCCTGGCCACCAAAGCCGTGGTGCACAAATAATAGCGGAGAGTCGCAACCGGACACAACACATGATGTACCCCTGATCAACCAAACATCAACAACCCAAGGACCCCTCCGGAAAGCAGCCGTCTCATTCTTTGCCAGGAAAGAAGGAAACGGCTGCAACCAAACAAACCTACCATCAGGATCGAAGGAGCAGAAACCTCTGCGTAGGAGGAGAGCATGAAGCTCACCGACCCAACCCCCAGAGGCCAATGCCAACAGGAAAAGAGCATTAGAAAAACAATCCTGAACCAAAGGGGCCACCACAAACCGAGGAGAAGAGAGCACCTGGTCCAACTCGGTCCAGAACAGGACAACTCAGGAGGTGCATGAGCAGGCCAGAGGTGAATCAACGTATGAGACAGCTTGCAGAACAGGGCCGAAGTAACATCAACACCGAACGCGAACTGGAACGGCCCCGCTAGAGCCGCACGATACGAGACAACAGTATTCGGCATCAGATGACGGTCCTAGAACAACAACGAGAAGAAGGACAAAACAACCATATCAATGACCGAAGAACACCTACACAGTGATAGGAAAAACCAGAAGGACAGCCAGGAAACTTTATACTGTCGCCGAGACGAAGCACGCAGGTGGGAGACGAACAAGGAAGCCACTTGCGCCACATACAAGTGATGATAAACGCAGAGTCAGAAGCTACAGACGCAAAGACTCGAGAAGAAGAAGAACCAGCCCTGTACTGGACTGGACCGATCAGTTGAAAGAGGCAGAGCCATGGGAAGATCCTCGGGTTTGGACACCGAGCATGCAGTGGCTGAAATCAAGCCACCAAGGAGCCGGAAGGACGACTACCTCTCTGGCTCCAAGTGAGCCAGGACCCGGAGTAACAGTTGAACCGGGGGAAAGAGGTAAGGGTAACCCCACCTCACCATCCTGCCAAAAAGTGTCGACCTCGACGGCCTCACAGTTGGGGAAGGGTGCCAGGTATACTGGGAGACGCCTGGACCACGCCGACGCAAAGAGATAAACTTCCAGGGGCCCGAATTTCTGGCAGAGCCAACTGATCGAGTTGGCGTCGACTGTCCATTCCATGGACAGGGGAATGAACTGGGACAAGCCATCCGCTAAGATATTGGACAGCCCAGAAACGTGAACCGCCAGGAGAGCCAAACCCCAAGAACTGAGCAGACGAGTCACTCGAAGCGACCAGCCCCAAAGAGCCAAGGACTGCAGAGAACCCCCTCAGGCAATGAACCACTGGGGAACAGTCCGAATGGAGCCTGATCGTTGATTCGCGAGTGACCTGAATCCTCCGGAGCGACAACCACACCACCGTGAACTCCCACACCATGCTTTGAGCCTGACGGAAGGACAGAAGGACGGAACCCACCAACCCTGGCTGGTCTGGTGAGCACTGGTTACAAAGCCCCAGCTGAGAAACGACGCATCTGTGAACACATCGAGCGAGGGCTCAGGTAGGCCCCAAGGCACTGAACTCTGAAAAACCCGAACAGGAAGCCGGTGATGCAGCAACCGACGCAAAGCCCCCAGGAGGCTGAACCCACCGGTCGCGAGAAATGCGGAAGGGATGTCCCTGAAGGAACCAGAACAGCTGACGAAGCTACACCCAACCTGGCGGGTAGACCATCATGGCAAACTGCAAAAACCCTCGAGCAACTGCCGGGTGACTTGGGATCCCCTCAGGAACAGACGAAGGCAGGAATGCAGGCGAAGCAGAGTCGCCCGGAGAACCCAAAGAGAACCAACAAGTCGGACATAGGACGGCAACTAGGCGAAGCTGCCTGTAGATACTGCACCACAGACGACTCTGACAAAAAGTGAAGACAAAGACAACCAAAGAGCCAGGGCCCAAGCAGATTCCAAAGAAGAAGAAGCAAGCACCGCCTGCCTACACGTAAGTCAAGAAGCAAAGAAACCAGCATCGAGTGTAATGAAACGCCATTTTCTGGGCGAGACCCGGAGGCTCCCTGGAGCCTCCCGGAGCCTACTAGGCTGATATGCTACTGTCAGACTATGTCATCAGTCATGTGTATGGAGTTCTATGGGCCTATCGGGGACCACGAGCCAGAACCTGCCCCCCCCCCTTAGAGAGGCATGGGGAGCAATGGCTATAGAAACCGCCGTGTGGTTGGAAGCATTCTATGTCTGCCATCAACTGGGTCAGGCACCCAGAAAGGTAAGCATCCCAAAACAAGCCCCTATTCTGGTGAAATTATTGCTACCACAAGCCGAACAAGTGGATAAAACTCTCCTAAAGAAACGAGCAACCGAGCATGACATCACACGTTGCCATGCCGCTGTTTGCGCAGCTCCCCCCTCCCCGGGAGGGGAAAGGGGGAGCCCCAGACCCCCCCCTCCATGCCGGCTATCCACCCTTCAGTTCTGAGGCTGGATGTCAAAATACGCAAAAAAAAACGCCGACTGGAGGGAGGGAGGGATGCCAGGGAGCCTCGGGGTCTCACCCAGAAAATGGCGTTTCATTACATTCAACGTTGGTTTTCTGGGGGGAGCCCCTTCGGCTCCCCAGAGCTAACTACCCACAGAGGAAATAATAGGGACTTACCCGGTAGGCGGTCGCCGCTCTTCCCTCAACTCAAAGTCGAGACAACTGGCTGCAACCACCAACCCAAGGCGACACATCGGGCCTGGGAACGACCACGAGGTAATGAGCAGCCAGGACCCTGTACGACCGCCAAAAGCCCCGTGCCCGAATGTCAGCCAGGACATGTCGGCAGTAAGAGCAGCGAACCTACGAACGTCGTGGGCACGGGGATAGAATGCAGGCTGGCTAGCCTTAATAACTTGGCGGACGACCTGGGAGACCCTCACCCGCGAACAGGGAAGAAAGGAACCGGATCAACCCAAAGCGTGTTCCGGACACAGACGTCGTGGTGTGCAAATAACAGCGGAGGGCCGCAACTGGACACAAAACACAACGCATCCCCGGCCCGACCAACCAAGCACCAACATCCCAAGGATCCATCTGGAAAGCAGCAGTCTGATTCTGTGCCAGAAAAGAGGGAGATGGCTGCAACCGAACAAACCTATCGCCACAACCGAACGAGCAGAAACTCCTGCGCCGGAGGAGAGCAGGAAGCTCACTGACCCGACCCCTAGCGGCAAATGCCAACAGAAAAAAAGAGCCTTCGAGAAACAACCCTGAACCGAAGGGGCCACAACAAACCGAGGAGAAGAAGAAAAGAGAGCACGCTGTCTAAAGACCAGGACGGCTAAGGTGGCACATGAGCAGGCCGGAGGTGAAACAACACACAAGACAGCTTACAAAACGGTGCAGATGTAACGCCAAGACCGAAAGCAAGCTGAAGCGGCTCTGCCAGCGCCGCATGATACGAGGCGACAGTATGCGGCAAGATGATGGCCTCGAACCTCCACAAGAGAAGGACAAGCCAACGGCAACAAACGCAGCCACCTAAGAAGAGACAGAAGGAAAAGGAAGGACTGCCAAAAACCCCCACACTGCTGCCAAGAAGAAGCACGCAGGTGGGACACCAACAACGAAGCAACCTGACCACCAACCGAAGGCGAGAGACTCGAGGCAGAACCGAACCAGCCCCGCCAAGGACCAGTCGAGCCTAGGAAGAGGCGGAGTCGTGGGAAGATCTCGGGTGCAACCACCGAACAAGCTGAGCCGGAAACCCAAGCCGGCATAGGAGGAGATGGAATGTCTGCCGAACAGAAAATTCCCAACGCCAGTGAGCTCGCCAGGAGATTGGAGACAACGGGTCCAACGCGAGATTCCAGAGAAGGGACACCGCGAGACCCTGAAAATGCCAACGGGCAGAGCAAGCCAGGAAAACAGGAACCCAAACCTGGCAATAGGAGGGCCAAAAGACAAGCAGGTAGCAGGTAAATGATGAACGAAGATGGCAAGCAGCAAATCGGGAACGAAAGGGACACGACCAACCCACAAATCTGCAGATCATGTCCCAACAAGTCATGCCAACAACACACAGAGTTGCAGGCCCTGTCCCAACAAAGCAAACTGAATAAGGTGCAAAGGTTTGCCACCAGACTAGTACCCGAACCGAGGGGTACGAGCAACGAAGACAGAGGCAGAATTGAGCGCCCAAAGGAGCCATAGAAACGCAAAAAAAACATTCCAGTGTCAGAGTAGTAAACAAATGGAACGCATGAGGAAGGGAAGTGGTGGAGGTTGACCCCATACACAGCTGCAAGTGCAGATATGACAGAGCCTGGTAGATGTCAGGGAAGTGACAGGGGAGAGGCAGGACGAAAGAGCCAATGCTCAACCTCAGCAAGCACAACCAGGGGCAGACAACTAGGTGAGTACAAAGAAACCAATGTACATGGAAGGGCTAAGCCAGGCACTCCAAGACGGGAAGGAATGAGGGACCCCAAATAAGACCACGAAAAGTGCCACAATCCCCACACGCATCCCCAGTCACAAAATTGCAGCAAAATGTCACCTCACAACATCCTGACACAATAACGTTTACCGCATAACCTGCACCTCAACTACTGTACCTCGTAACAGGGATGAGGTGGGGCCCTTCTGGGCCGAAGGTGCCACTGACCCCACAGGCAGCAGGCGGGGGCAAAACAGTGAGAGTGACCCTGAGACAAGGGGACAGAGCAATCCTCGAACTTGTACAAAGCGAGAAGGGGGGGGGGGGGACTCAGAGGCCATATCCATTGGACCCACGTGCCCCCCTAGGGGTTTTCCAGGGTCCTGAGTGTTTAACTATAGGTACTCACGCCCAGGTAATCCCAAGCAGGGTACTGCTAACCGGCACCCACAAATACCAAACAACTTTTTAGAACTGAACTTCCCGGGACGTGTACACTCACGGGGACCTAGCAGGGGGAACCACCGGAAGAAGGAAGAGTATTCAGTACACAGGGGGCAAGAACCAAGGCAGACTCCCCCACCAGGCAGACAAACAAAAAGAAAAAGAAAACCCCGCAAGAGGACAACATACCCATGCGGAACAGAGCCGGCCGCTATGACTGGTGAAAACAAGCTGCACAGTATCCCGCGCCCCTACCAGTGCAAACTCCTAAGGCGAACAAGGGAGACAAAACACCCTAGCACACAAAGGGCGGCCGAAAACCAAGCAGTAAACGGCCTAGCAGGGCAGAACCCAAGGAACCTGTGGAGGTGGCCCCAAGCCCCAAGGGCAGTACCTACAGGGCACCTAGGGAAGGAAACCCTAGGCGCATGCAGCCCGAGTACTGGAGAATCACTCTTGGCTCATGCACCACCTAAAAAGACAGACACCACACACTAGTTAGAGTGCTGAAACAAGCACTGGAGCCAGAGCACATGACCTCAGCCTCTAGCATCAGCCTCAGAACTGAAGGGAGGATAGCCGGCGTGGGGGGTCTGGGGCTCCCCTTCCCCCTCCCGGGAAGGGGGGAGTTACGGAGACAGCAGAGTGGCGACGTGTGACGTCATGCCCGTTTGCTCGTTTCTTTTAGGGGAGTTCTATCCACTTGTTCGGCTTGTGGTAGCAATAATTTCACCAGAATAGGTTTGTTTTGGGATGCTTACCTTTCTGGGTGCCTAACCAAGTCGATGGCAGACATAGAATACTTCCAAAACACATGGGGTTTCTATAGGCCATTGCTCCCGTGCCTCTCTAAGGGGGCCAGGTTCTGGCTCGTGGTCCCTGGTAGGCCCACAGAATTCCATACACATGACTGATGCCAAAGTCTGACATTAGCATATCAGCCTAGTAAGCTCCGGGGAGCCGAAGGGGCCCCCCCCTCCCCCCAGAAAAATGCGAAACTGCATCCCACAGGAGCGGCACGAACAGACTCAACAATGCAGACGACGTACGCACCGCCGATGGCAGTGCATCAGACCCAGAGGCAGTCCCAAGTGCCTCCACATCCAACTCAAGCCAATCCGAGGACAGCTCGAGAAGGGAGAAGAAATGCAGGGCTGAAGCCAGCAGGCCACGTGTATGCAAATCCTCCGCGACCAAGGCAGCCGAAAGGGAAGGAACCTGCACATGAAGCTGCATCACACCAACATCCCGCAGAAGGGCAGGGGCGAACAAACAAGCATTGAAATGCTCGAAGTCGCCCCCCAGGAAAACCTGCAACACCATCTGAGCTTTTCTCCACTCAAGCACGCGGGACTGACAAAACGTGTGCCAAGCCTCCAAAGAGAAGAGTGAGCAGTCTGCCAACCAGGACGACTCTGAAACTTCATAACGAACCCAGTACGGACACAAAGATCCATACACGAAGGAATGCGGGATCCATCACGAAAGCATAATCCGGGTCGCCCAGGAGGTAAGCCGCAAGGGCTTTCCACGCCACTTGTGATGGGACGCGGGAAGTTTAAAACTTCTGGAAGAAAAGGACCGAAGAACCCAAGGGATCACGGAACCAAACCTAGGGAGGGGTAGATGCCAAATCCAACTCGTATGAGGAGGGAGTGAAAAAGAACCCCTCTCCTTGTAATACCAATCCCTGCTTCAAGGGTATAAAAACCCAGGTGGGGTTCATCGAGGCCCAAGGCCCCCACCAAGTCAACCCCCCTCCCCTGCCCCGGGAACCTAACCCAGAGGACCCGGGGCTGAACCGCCCTCCAACCCCCCCCCCCCCCCGCCTCTAAAGAAAAGGCAGGAGCCAACGAAAAAGCAGGAACGAAGGGGGCCCACTGGTCAGACCCAGAAGCTCTGGCTGGAGGACCAGGCTTGAATGCCGCTGCTGCAACCCCAGAAGGAGACTCCTTCGAGACCGCCCAAGTCTCAACACCGACTAGACCCTGGCCCTACTCCGAAACCCTAAGATGTGTCAGAGGTGGAAGCAAGGGGGAAAGAACAGGATGCACAACAGAAGGAAAAGGACTAGGAGGGGAGGACAGAACTGGAACCGAAGCAACTCCCACCCCCAAGTCCAGGTCCCTATAACCAAAATGGAGCTGTCTCGGGGCATTCGGGGCCGCAACCAACCTAGCGCGTTGCAGCAACCTAAACCTAAAATGCAACGCAGCAGCTGCCTGCACCCTCATATGTTCAGTAGCTTGGGTGAACTGGAGCACATACAGACAACAAACATCGCACAACTCCGGGTCAAAAGAATCACCGACCTAACAGGCAACATGGCAGAGGCACAACTGGTGAGTGTCACCCTGAGACAAGGGGACAGAGCAACCTTCAATCTCGCATGAAGGGAGACGGGACACAAGGATCTTATCCATTGGACCATGGAGCCGCCGTGGGGTTTCCCAGGGCCCTTAGCCTTGGTTGCATGCTAAAGGATGCCCAGGGATTCCCCTTCCCCCTCCCGGGGAGGGGGGTTGCGCAGACAGCGGCGCAGCAACATGACAACGTTATGCTAGTTTGCCAATTTTTATTTGGGGAGTTCTGTTCACTTGTTCGGCCTTCGGTTGCAATCGTTTTACCAGAATAGGGGTTTGTTTTGGGGTGCCTACCTTTCTGGGTGCCTGTCCCGGTCGATGGCAGACACAGAATGCTCCCAATCACAGGGTGGGGTCTATAGGCCATTGCTCGTGCCTCTCTAGAGGGGGCCAGGTTCTGGCTCGTGGTCCCCGGTGAGCAAGTACTCCATGCATTGACTGATTCCAGAAAGACATACATATCTATTCAGCCTGGATAGCTCCGGGGAGCTGAAAAGAAAAGAAGAAAAAGAAGAAAAAGAAGAAAAAAGATGATGATGATGATAATCAGATCTGGTTAAAGTTATAAATGCTATCAGGAGCTAACTGCTGTTAATATAAAGTTATTAAGTAAAACTAAGAGACCAAATTATAATAATTTTGATCTGTAAGTGTATAAAATAAACTAAGCAAACCTTGACTGCAACATGAAGAGCATTATTGAGATTGTCATCCACAGCATCAACACATACACCATTCTCAATAAAAATCGAAGCCAAGTGGGGATGATCATGTGCAGCTGCTAAGTGCAGGACTGTTTGCTTCTGAGGTGTTAATTCATTGATGGCTCCACCTCCAACCAGCAGCAAATTCCTAACTATCATTTCTGACCTGTTTATGACAACAAATAGAAAATAAGAGTATGTTAATAAAGAAACAGCAATGAATGTAATGAAACACCAGTTTCTGGATGAGGCTAGGAGGCTCCCTGAAGCTATCTATACTGAAATAGTGCCATGCTACTTGGAGTCATCAGTTGCAGAGTTCTTGAAGCCTACTGGGGACCACGAGTCAGAACCTGGCCCTTTCAGATAGGAACAGAGAGCAATGACCCATGTACACTTTACATTAAAACTATGTCATTTTACTATCGACCAGGGAAGGCACCCAGAAAGGTAGGTGAATCAAAACAGGCTACTGTCTAGTTGAAAAGTGCAACCTACATTCTCAAAATAGCAAAACAACTTCCACAGAAAGAAAACAAACAAGCAAAACTTTGTCCAACTAACCCCCTGCTCATAAGTGCCACACCTCACCCAGGGGGAGTTGGCTACCAGTCAGTTCTTGAATAATAAAAGCCGTTGACCGGAGGGGAAGAGTGTGTCAGGAAGCCTCCGGAGCTCACCCAGAACTGCTGTTTCATTACATTCAATGCTAGTTTTCTGTGGGGAACCCCGCTGGCTCCCTGAAGCTAACTACCCACAGAGAAGGAAAAACAGGGACTTACCAGGGAGGCGGCAACCCCGCGGGGTCTCAAGATGAGGAAGAAACAGACGGCTACGACAGATGCAGCAAGGCCGGAGAGGGGGGGCTGGAATGTTAACAAGATATCTGGCAGCCAGAACCCCGTTCGACCTCCAAAACCCCCGTGCTCGTATGTTAACCCAGGATATATTCCCCAAAACACCCGCAAGAGCAGCCTACCTCCGCCCATCATGGGCACGAGGGTTGACTGCAGGCTGGCTAGACTTAATGCCACTGCAGGCAACTGTAGACACGCAAGCCCTGGAACAGGTAACCAGGGAAATTGGATCCAGAGCACGTCCACAGTCACAGATCCAGTGGCCTGCAAGTAGCGACATAGAGCATCCACCGGACACATCACATGATGTACCACCAGCCAAACAAAGCAACCACAACCAACAGACCCCTCCGGAAGCCTGCCATCTCATTCTTTGCTAGAAAAGGAGAAGGCTACAAATGAACAAAACGAACTCCAGGAACAAACGAACAGAACCCCTGGCGCCGAAGAAGAGCATGAAGCTCTCCAATCCGACTCAGAGGCCAAAGCCAACAAGCGCAATCTTAAACCGAAGGGGCCACTACAAACCAAGGAGAGGACAGAAAGGAAAGAATCTGGTTCAAAGACCAAGAAGGTGCAGGCGGTGCATGAACAGGCCATAGGTGAACAAATGCAAAAGAAAGCTTGCAGAATGGAGTGGAAGCGACATCCGTACCAAACGTAAGCATCAGTGGCTTTGCCAATGCCACACGAGAAGTACTGACAGTAATCGGCACGAGATGCTGGGCCAAGAAAAGCCAAGAGGAAAGGAATTTATTAGCATGGATAGCTTCAGGGAGCAACTGGGGGCTCTCCAGACAAAATAATAAAAGCAACACAACAAGTAAACTGTTCTATTTCATTTATAGAATTAATACTTATATAAAAATTTTACATTTTAAACTGTTCAGTGATTATAGTGCTAGAAGATTCTGAACAATCTTACTCTAACATATGGGATGCCAGAAAAGACTTACCCTGAGAGAGTTGCAAGATGAAGAGGTGTAAGAGACAGCTGATCCTGTGTGCGAGTATGCATGTCAACATGGATGCTCAGGAGAAACAATACACTCTCCATGTCCTTCTTCTGTATGGCAACATGCAGAAAATTGTGGCCTCTGTGGTCATACTGAAAAGTAAAATATCTAAATTTAATTAAATTCAGTGCTGTGCTGCTTTAATTATGACAAAGCCATGGTGATACCAAAATTATCATTTTGTTCGCAATAGAATTCCCTACGGGTGTATGTTATGGTCAGAGAGATAAGACCTCAAGATACATATCTTAAGGGAGTAACTTACAGTATCACTGGAACACATAGCCTGGCCACATATTAATCAAGGTTCTAGGGGAGTAAAAAGCTAGCAACAAATCTTCCAGTTTACTGGCATTAAGAACCGTCCACAACAGTAATAAATAAAACACTCTACTGATATCACACACATATCACCAATACTCTATATCCAGCTTCTCAACAACTGGGCATGATACATTAAATACAGGTATGCAAACTGCATCAATCAACACTAGCTGACACCAGGAACTTTGCCTAGCGCAGTGGAACACTGTTGTATATAAAAAAGGCTGCAACTCTTCTACGTTTCAGTATAGCACCCTAAATAGAAAGAGAGGGATTTTTTTTTCAACGAATTTTACACATTTTCAATAATACTCTACAACCACAAGTTTCAAATGAAATCATTTCTATGACACTCATCTATCACATTAGCATATAATAAAGGATTTGTATAAAAAGGATTATCCAAAATATGTTTAGTTTTACTAATACAAGTAGTCAAGTTCCTCCAAAATATTTCCCAATATTTCATGTTTGCAAATATGTATAAAATCAATAAATGAACTTAGGAATAAAGTGTTTTATAAAGATTGTAGAAACATAAACTCTACATATAAGGTGTAAATTTCATGTAAATTGAAAAAAAAAAGAAAGAGTTAATTTTGTTACTTGACAATAAATAAAATCAAAGATTCTGCCACCTGTGGTTGAAGTTGACTTCAACCAATTTCCTCCAAATTTGCACCCTTACAGATAGGCTTACGTTCTGTAAGGTGTATAAGTTTGATGCAAATCAGCTGATAAAAAATATGAGAAAAAAATTTGAGAAAAAAAAATTGAAATTTTTTTTGCCATAAAACTAATATTTAAATATTTTATTATATGCTATTGTGATAAAGTCATAGACATGATTTCAATTAACACTTGTGTTTGATGTTAATTTTTGACCATTTTGGAAAATTTTTGACAATTCAATTTTTTTTTCTCCCTTCCTGTTTATGCTACAATGCTGAGACTTAGACCAGCTGAATCCAATTTTATATACAACTAGTAAAAAAATGTTTGATTGAAATTGAACCAGTTTTCATTTATTGAAAATTTTCGTAATACGCTCCCTTAACACTTTGGCGTACCACGCCCACGAGACCCGCACTAGCCCGGGTGGGTCTTGGCGCTTCACGGGAGCATGTGGTAATTCTGAAAAGTGTATACTCTCTTCATCTTTGTCACCTCAATTCTCGTCCAGGGTTTTTCAATTTGGTATCATTGTGTTCGCAATAGAATTCTCTACGTGACTAAAGACATATAAAGTCCAAAATCCCAGCGTACCATCCACAACAAACAGAGAAAGTGAGTGCGTGTTACCCGGGAGCACATAAGAGCGATAAAATGTGTACACTCCTTTCACGTTTATCACCTCAATTCCCGTCCTAGGGCTTTCATTTTGGTATCATTGTGTTCGCAATAGAATTCCCAACAAGAGCATATGCATATGAAGTAAAAAAACGCAGCACGCTCCACTCGCCGAGCAGATGAATGTGGCTCGGAAAGAGAGCACTGCACCACCCCAAGGCACCTCTCATTACATTAGAGAGCGAGGTAATACTGAAAAGTGTATACTCGTTTCTACTTTGTCATCTCATTTCTCGTCCTAGGTTTTTCAATTTGGTATCAATGTGTTCACAATAGAATTCTCAACAAGACTAAATGCATATAAAGCCCAAAAGTCTAGCGAGAAAGTGAGAAAGTAAGAGCGTATTACCCAGAACCGCACAAGAGCAATAAAATGTGTACACTCTCTTCACTTTGGACATCTCAATTCTCATCCTAGGTCTTTTATTTTGGTAACATTGTGTTCGCAATAGAATCCCCTAAAGGAGTATATGCAAATATAAAGTCCAAAAGCCAGGCGTACCACCCACAGCAAACAGAGAAAGTGACGGAGCATAATCCCAGTGAGCGCTAATAAAATGGGTATACTGTTTTCAACTTTGTTACCTAAATTCTGGTCTTAGGTCTTTAATTTTGGTATCAATGAAATTCCTTACAAGAGTATATGCATATAACGTCCAAAACCGCTGTGCGCCCCTCCCAAAGCCGCCGCCAATTTGCCGCCGAAAACGACGCAATGCTGCGTCGTTACCGGGAATGCGTCTACTAAAAAAACGACACAATGCTGCGTCGTTACCGAGTGAAAGTGTTAAAATCGTGTGCAAGGCCCTCAATCGTATATGTATGATGTGCGCAATTTTGGGACAGTTACTCCCATCGTATATGTATGTATTGCACAGTTTAAGGGTTAATGTCCTTATTTTTACAGTACTTGAGTACCTGGAAATTATCATCGTTAAACATCATGTTATTTTCTTCTGTCCATGCCAAAACTTTATTACTATCTGCTTGTAGTTTTTCAATGTCTTCAGCAGAGGTAATTTTCAAGCTGATTTTTGAGTCGTCTGCAAAGGATGATATGAAGTTGTGACTTATATTTTTGTCTGTATCTGATATGAGAATGAGGAAAAGTAGTGATGAGAATAAGGAAAAGCAGTGGAGCAAGGTCTGTACCTTGAGGTACAAAGTTTTTAACAGCGCTTGGACTCGATTTTATATGGTTAACTGTTACTCTGTGTTCTGTTCGACAGAAAATTGAGTGTCCACCATCCTACTTTACCGGCTATTCTTAATGACCTCATTTTGTGAGCTATCACTCCATGGTCACATTTATCGAATGCCTTTGCGAAGTTTGTGTATACCAAATCTGCATTCTGTTTTTCTTCCAATGCCTCAGTGATTTTGTCATAGTGATCAAGTAGCTGTGAAAGGCATGATCTTCCCACTCTAAATCCATATTGACCTGGGTTGTGAAGGTCATTGGTGTCCTTGAAACTGGTGACCTGACTTCTGATCACTCTCAAATACTGTACTTTTATTATGTGGGACGTTAGTGCAACTGGTCTAGAATTCTATGCCAATACTTTGTTCCCTCCCTTGTGTAGAGGGGCTATGTTTGCTGATTTAAGAGCATCTGGTATCTCCCCCATGTCTAGGCTTTTCCTCCACACTATACTAAGTGCCTGTTCTACTGGCACTTTGCATTTCTTTATAAATATTGAATTCCATGAGTCTAGACATGGGGCTGAGTGCATGGGCATGTTGTCAATTTCTCTTTCAAAATCTGCCACGCTTGTGTTGATATCAGTTATATTTACAGGGGTTTGGATATCAATAAAGGTTTGGATATCTATCATAAAGAAGTTGTCTGGATCTTCTACTTTCATGCTGTTTATTGGAATTTTAAACGTGTCCTCATTCTGCTTTTTTAGGATTTCACTAATTTCTTTGTCATCCTCAGTGTATGAACCTTCACTTGTACAAATAGGTCCAATACCGGGAGTGGTTTTTGCTTTTGATTTAGCATATGTGAAGAAATATTTTGGGTTTTTATTTATTTCTTGAACTGCTTTCTGTTCTAATTGCCTTTCTTCAATCTGATATGAATGCTTCAGTCTCTACTTGATTTCTTCAATCTCCCTGATTAAATTATTCCTTCAAGTTCAAGTTCAAGTATGTTTATTGAGACAAAAAAAAATACATCTCAAAGAAATAGAGTAGATAGAGTTGAGTAGAGTAAGCTATTTCTACCCCCCATTTATTCCTTCTTTCTATGGAAAGACATGTATGCTTAGGCATTTTTTTTCCTTATTTTGTTGTCTGCGTTCTCTTTCTACGTTGGACCTCTTTCTGGCTTTCCTCAAAGGAACATACTGGAGTGAATGATATGGAAGAAAATGCAGAATAGAACCAGTGAAGAGTCAAGGTGCCATAGGCACAATCAGAGAATACTGCATAAACATCAGAGGTCAACAGTTGTTCAACATCCTCCCAGCAAGTATAAGAAATATTGCTTTGCTAGAACAACCATGGACATCTTCAAGAGAAAACTAGATAATTTTCTCCAAGGAGTGCTGGACCAACCGGGCTGTGGTGGGTATGTGGGCCTGCGGGCCATTCCAAGCAACAGCCTAGTGGACCAAGCTCTCACAAGTCAAGCCTGGGCTCGGTCCGGGCTTAGATACCTGGTTACCTGGTTGATGGGGTTCTGGGAGTTCTTCTACTCCCCAAGCCCGGCCCGAGGCCAGGCTTGACTTGTGAGAGTTTGGTCCACTAGGCTGTTGCTTGGAGCGGCCCGCAGGCCCACATACCCACCACAGCCCGGCTGGTCCGGAACTCCTTGGAGGAATAAATCTAGTTTCCTCTTGAAGATGTCCACGGTTGTTCCGGCAATATTTCTTATGCTTGCTGGGAGGGTGTTGAACAACCGCGGACCTCTGATGTTTATACAGTGTTCTCTGATTGTGCCTATGGCACCCCTGCTCTTCACTGGTTCTATTCTGCATTTTCTTCCATATCGTTCACTCCAGTACGTTGTTATTTTACTGTGTAGATTTGGGACCTGGCCCTCCAGTATCTTCCAGGTGTATATTATTTGATATCTCTCTCGTCTTCTTTCTAGTGAGTACATTTGGAGAGCTTTGAGACGATCCCAATAATTTAGGTGCTTTATCGCGTCTATACGTGCTGTATATGTTCTCTGTATTCCCTCTATTTCAGCAATCTCTCCTGCTCTGAAGGGGGAAGTGAGTACTGAACAGTACTCAAGACGGGACAGCACAAGTGACTTGAAGAGTACAAGCATTGTGATGGGATCCCTGGATTTGAAAGTTCTCGTAATCCATCCTATCATTTTTCTGGCTGTCGCAATATTTGCTTGGTTATGCTCCCTAAACGTTAGGTCGTCAGACATCATTATTCCCAAATCCTTTACATGTTGTTTTCCTACTATGGGCACATTTGATTGTGTTTTGTACCCTGTATTATGTTTAAGGTCCTCATTTTTACCGTACCTGAGTACCTGGAATTTGTCACTGTTAAACATCATATTATTTTCTGATGCCCAGTCGAAAACTTTATTAATATCAGCTTGAAGTTTTTCAATGTCTTCAGCCGAGGTAATTTTCATACTGATTTTTGTGTCGTCTGCAAAGGATGATACGAAGCTGTGACTTGTATTTTTGTCTATATCTGATATAAGAATAAGGAAAAGCAGCGGTGCAAGGACTGTACCCTGAGGTACAGAGCTTTTAACTGCACTTGGACTAGATTTTATATGGTTGACCGTTACTCGCTGAGTCCTATTTGACAGAAAACTGAGTATCCAGCGTCCTACTTTACCGGTTATTCCCATTGACTTCATTTTGTGTGCTATCACGCCATGGTCACATTTGTCGAAAGCCTTTGCGAAGTCCGTGTATATCACATCAGCATTCTGTTTTTCTTCTAATGCCTCAGTGACTTTATCGTAGTGCTCAAGTAGCTGTGAGAGGCACGATCTTCCCGCTCGAAATCCATGTTGGCCTGGGTTGTGAAGGTCATTGGTCTCCATGAAATTGGTGACCTGACTCCTAATCACTCTCTCAAATACTTTTATTATGTGCGATGTTAGTGCAACTGGTCTATAATTCTTTGCCAATGCTTTGCTCCCTCCCTTGTGTAGAGGGGCTATGTCTGCTACTTTAAGTGCATCTGGTATCTCCCCCGTGTCCAAGCTCTTCCTCCACACTATACTGAGTGCCTGTGCTACCGGCACTTTGCATTTCTTTATAAATATTGAATTCCATGAGTCTGGACCTGGGGCCGAGTGCATGGGCATGTTTTCAATTTCTCTTTCAAAATTTAGTGCGCTCGTGTTGATATCAGTTATATTTACAGGGGTTTGGATATCCCGCATAAAGAAATTGTCTGGATCTTCTACTTTCATGTTGTTTATTGGAGTGCTAAACATGTCCTCATACTGCTTTTTTAGGATTTCACTAATTTCTTTGTCATCCTCCGTGTATGAACCTTCACTTGTACGAATAGGTCCAATACTGGCAGTAGTTTTTGCTTTTGATTTCGCATATGTGAAGAAGTATTTTGGATTTTTCTTTATTTCCTGAATTGCTTTCTGTTCTAACTGCCTTTCTTCAGTTTCATATGAGTGTTTCAATTTTCGCTCGATTTCTTCAATCTCCCTATTTAAATTATTCCTTCTTTGACGGGAAATTCGTGTCTGCATAAGCAGTTCCGTTATTCTTTTCCTGCGTTTATAGTGTCTTCTGCGTTCTCTTTCTACGTTGGACCTCTTTCTGGCTTTCCTCAAAGGAACATGTTTCAGACAGACTTGATACGCTTCCGCTTCCGCTTTAGGAAGTAGAAGAACTCCCAGAACCCCATCAAGCAGGTATCAAGCAGGTAACGTGTTTCAGACAGACTTTATATGCTTCAGAAGTCAGTTTTTCTATTCCTAGTGTAGGATTTGTATTATTTAGAACAGTGTCCCATTGAATGTTTGTAAGTTCCCTGTTTATTTTCTTCCAGTCTATCCTTTTATTATTAAAATTGAATTTACTGAATAACCCCTCTCACTTGATCACTGTTTTAAGTCTATTCTGAGTACTGATGGTAGTTTGCACTTCAATGAGCTTGTGATCTGAGTATGTGGTATCTGAGATCATAATGTCCTCGATTATGTCTTCACTGTTTGTGAAGACCAGATCTAAAATATTTTGGTTCCTAGTTGGCTATGAGATCTCCTAGTTGAGTAAAAATTTGTCACAGAATCAAAGTAGTTCTCTAATCTGTGGTTGGTCATGTCCAGATAGATTTCCTAGTATATTATTGTTTGCTATTCTCCATCTTAGACTAAGCAGGTTGAAGTCACCTAGGAAAATAATATCAGGTATTGGGTTTGCCAAATTATCAAGGCTATTCTCTATTTTGTTTATTTGTTCTGTGAATTCTTCAGCCGTTGCATCTGGCGGTTTGTACATAAGAATAATAACAAAGTTTATTTTCATTATTTTTACTCCCAGTACCTCTTCCACTTCATTTGTAGAGTTAAGGAGCTCCGAGCAAACAAGGTCTTCCCTAATATACAGACCCCAATCCTCCATGTGACCTATTTATTCTATCATACCTGTATAGATTATATCCTGGTATCCAGATCTCACTGTCCAAGAATTTCCCTGCATGGGTTTCTGTGAAAGCTCCGAATACTGCATTTGACTCAGTGGCCATTTATGAACGGTATTTTGTTTTTTGCTCTTATTTTTAGTCCTTGTATGTTGGCAAAGATGAATGAGGATACTCTATTTGAGGTAGTTTGAGTGGGAGACTTTTCTGGCAGGTCCATTATGTGTGGGCATATCGAGTTTGTTCTGACCAGTGCTGATTGTTGCAGGGTTGCTGCCTGTCATAGTTGTAGCTCTGTTGTGGTGTGTAATTGTATCTGTGCTTCTGGTATGCAAGTGGGTTTGTTTTATATATATGTATATAAAAGAAAAGAAAGAAAACATTTGTGTGTGCATAATTGTGACACTAATATATGAGTGTGTATTGAATGTATGCAAGTTGTATTATACAACATCAAGTGACAATATATTGTACAATATCAGTAAAAAAAAGTTGTGGTAAAATACACCTAGACACTGTAAATAATGCTGCGAAAATAAATTCGCTGCAACTCTGGCTGCATGAATGCCGCGAGCGACACCACTGGGACGCACATTGCTTGAGTGCGCTCTTGCTGTGACGTCATATCAAATTTCTCGGCTTATTCATGCCATTGGTAAGTAAAATTAATTCCCCTCCCCATGATCAGGGAATACATTTGAACACTTTTACAAGATGAAATTCTTGGGAGATGAAATTTTTTACAAGATGAAATTTTTCTTGGGCCTGGCCGTGTTGTAGGTTATAATTGCAAGTGCTGCCTAGGGGTTAATGATCAATCACCTTTGTTATGTAATTTCCCCTGCATAGCAGAGGAATTATGTACAATACGTACATGCTACATTACCTCCTCTACAACAAAACCAGACCTCCACCTCCAGCCAGACGATTGGAGAGCTCCACCACGGACCCCCCTACTATGCCCTGAAAGCCAATGCCAGGTGTGCACTGGTGACCTGTTCAGCAATCGCTAACTATCCATTACTTCGCCGGCTTATCATTACACCTCACCCTGCTACCAGCCGTGATATCACCTGCAGGCGTATACAAGCTCCTGCTTGTGACCTAGTCAGCAGATTACTCCTGGTGCTCTCTCGGGTTCTACACTTCTCCTCCTTCACTCGATGTGGTCCTGCTATGAAGCGTGATGGTGGATGTGTGGCCTAGTGTACATAGTGTAGTCACTCTTATTATTTTTGCAAGTAAAGATTAAGTTTATTTTCATGTGTATCAGCCAAGTTTGTCTCAGGAATTATTTTGTGGTTATGACTGCTATTATAAGTAACGTATTGAATTGTTTATGCTATTTGTTTATTCCTGCAACTTTCACACCGCAAAGGTCTTTAGCAGTTTTATTTTTTATTTTACTTAATGTGCGTGAGAGCCTTTGTCATCCACCAGGTATTAGCTGCACTACCTAAGCACGTCACACCTTCAATATACTGCAAATGATGTTAACAGCCTAATTCTCAAATGTGTTTATAAATCACTTGTACACACACACACGACACGTCACCAGTCGCTCTCACTAGTGACAGGTCAAGGAAGGTTAAGAGCTGTCACTACTGACAGATTAACTCCCCCCCTACACAATCCCTTTGGACTTCTGACACAGAGGTCTCGTTGCGAACCACTCTGATAAATCCGAGATTGGGTAATTCACTAATTACCAAATAATGTGTACAATTACAAAAACCCGGGGATGCACTTAAATACAGTTTTGCACCCTTGACACACTCATATACACAGCTGCTGCTGGAGATGATGAGCGATGTGGCTGGTAGACTGAAAAATTATAGCGAGGGAACCCAATACTTGTAGCAGCAAGATTGAATAGGGTCCACCCTTCAGCTATCCACTGATCGATGTTAAATCCAGGTGTTAGGTGATGCACAAATTGCGAGCTTGATCGAGCATTTAGACTCAACCCTCAGAGCTCCAGCTTTATTGGACCAATCTCTCACAGTTTATTTACCGAGGTATAATTGAACCTCTCCTTGATCACACAACTAGTACGTCGGAGTACCCCTGTTACCATATCCCGTTTTCTGTTTGTTAGAGGCAAGAGACACTGCTCCGTGCTCACTGCCATCCTGGCTTCTGGTAGGTCAGCATGGGTCTCAGAAGCCTGGAGAGATTCCTAAAATTTGGCTTTACCAGTGAATGGGCCTTCCCAGAAATATAGAAGCTAATGCAGTAATAACAAAGAAAGGTGAGCAACTGTGTTGTAGTTTCCCTTAGACAAAGGTAAGGCTGCCTGTACAGTCATCCATTTATTGCTGGACACACCCTGTAAAGCTTAGCCTGACTGACTCACATGCACTTCAATAATGTAATATAATTTTAACTCTTCCAATCTTCTACAATACTGTATTTAAATTATTTGGCAGGTTGTATTCCAGGGAAAATTATTCCTTCACAATTTCCAGACTGAATAGTTGAACATAATACTAAATAGATGAAAACATAGATGTTCTACATCTAACATACCTGCTCAGCTGCCTTTGGTTCCCGACTGAGAATTGCTTGTGCTGCCTTGTTGTTCTTTCGTGACATAGCAGCAGCAAATGGAGTTATTCCTGATTTATCCCTTAATGTTAAATCCAAGGCATGGTGGGACAGAAGCAGCGAGATGATTGCTGTGTGAGAGTTTTCTATGGCATGGTGCAAAGGTGTTTTGTTCTCAGCATCCTGGAAAATAAAAGATACATGTTCCTATAGTATCAATTATGATTTGCTAAAATGAAAGAAAGCACAACTAAGGTTCAGAAATTGTGCCAATGCTAAATTGGCAATTAAGACCAGAAGGAGAGGCATAAGCTATTTCATAGTAAAAAACCAGCGTTTAATGTAATGAAACGCCACTTTCTGGGCAAGACCTGGAGGCTCCCAGGAGGTATACCGGGCTGATGTGTATACAATAGACCATGGCAACAGTCAATCGATAAGAGTTCTAACCTACTGGGGACCATGAGTCAGAACCTAGCCCCATCAGAGAGGCACGAGGAGCAATGGCCTACAGACACCCCCATGTAACTGAAAGCAGTCTATGTCTGCCATCTACCAGGTCAGGCATCCAGATAGGTAGAAATCCCAAAACAAACTACAGGTGTTTAAAATTGCAAAAAGTTCAAAAGCCAAATGAGCAAGGAGTGGGAAAAAGGGGGGCACCAGACCTGCCGCGCCAGCTACCCAATCCCAGTTCAGAGGTTATCTTGAAGTTATCTCATCTCGAGATGATTTCTGGGCTTTTAGTGTCCCCGCGGCCCGGTCCTCGACCAGGCCTCCACCCCCAGGAAGCAGCCCGTGACAGCTGACTAACACCCAGGTACCTATTTTACTGCTAGGTAACAGGGGCATAGGGTGAAAGAAACTCTGCCCATTGTTTCTCGCCGGCGCCTGGGATCGAACCCAGGACCACAGGATCACAAGCCCAGTGTGCTGTCCGCTCGGCCGACCGGCTCCCTGAATATCCTGGCTGAATATCAAACACGTGAAAAACCGGCGACCGGAGGTAGGGAGGGATGCCAGGGAGCCTCTGGGCCTCACCCAGAAAATGGCATTTCATTACATTCAAGACTGGTTTTCTGTGGAGAGCCCCTTTGGTTCCCCGGCATTATCTACCCAAAGATAAAGTAAAAGAGGGGCTCACCGGGAGGCAGCCGCCGGCCAACGGTCCTGAATCAACCAAGAGAGGAAAGACAAAATAACCCGGTCAGAAATCGAAGACAACCTATGAAGAGACAAAAAGTGCCGAAAGGACTGCTAAGAAACTTAATAGTGCCACCGAAATGAAACCTGCAGGTGGGACACCATGAATGAAGCCACCTGATCACTATACAAGCGGTGATAAACCCGCGTCAAAAAGACCAGATGCGAAGAGTGGAGGAGAAGATCAAACCAGCCAAGTACTGGACCGGACTGATCTGCAGGAAAACCCATGGGGTCTGAGACTGAGGAAGCAGCGTCTGAAACCAAGGCTGGGCTGGCCACCAAGGGGCCACGAGGGCTACTCTTCCCTAGTAAGTCTCCAAGCGAGTCATGACCTGGAGCAACAACCGAACTGGGGGGAAGAGGTACAGGTAACCCCATCTTGACAAGTCCAGCTGAAAGGCATCGAACCCGACAGCCTTGCAGCTGGAGAAGGGCACCACATATATCGGAAGACGCTTCGACCAGGCCGACGCGAATAGGTCCAACTCCGGGTGCCCGAACCTCTGGCAGAGTTAACAGAGAGTCGGCGTCGACCGTCCATTCCATGGACAGGGGAATGAACCGGAACAGGCCGTCTGCCAGAGGTTGGATACCTCTGAATATTAACCGCCAAGAGAGCCAAACCCTGAGAACTCAGCAGACGAATCACCCTAAGCGACCAGCCCCAAAAAGCCAAGGACTACATCGAACCCCCGCAGTTCAGACGATGAACCACTGGAAAGCATTCCAAATGGAGCCAGATCATCGATCCACGAGCAACGCGAACCCTCTGAAGCGAAAGCCACACTGCCACGAACTCCCCCTCCATGTTTTGAGCCCAAAGGAAGGATGGACCCCACCGATCCTGGCCAGCCTGGTCAGCACTAGTCACAAAACCCCAGCCAAGAGACAACGTATCCATGAACTATCGAGCGAGGGCTTGGGTAGGCGCCATAGCACTGAACCCCGAAAAACCTGTAGGGGAAGCCGGTGACGCAAAGCCCCCGGGNCATTCCTAATTTTTCGCATTCTAGAGAATGTTATTTAAGTTTTGTCATTCTTTCTTCATATAAAAAGAACATAAGAACAAATGTAACTGCAACAGGCCTATTGGCCCATACGAGGCAGCTCCTATTTATAACCACCCAATCCCACTCATATACATGTCGAACCCACGCTTGAAACAATCGAGGGACCCACCTCCACCACGGTACACGGTAATTGGTTCCACAAATCAACAACCCTGTTGTTGATTTAAGTCTTTCCTAAAAAGCTTGACTATCTCTAAAAACCTATTACACTTGTACTACCAATACAATGAAAACATTTTTTACGTCCTGATTCACATTAATTTCCAATTTCCGTAAGTGTCTGCTCGTTGCAATCCTCATTTTTTATGATCTGTTTAGAGAATTTGTATGTTTCACGAGCACTGTGTAGGCTGTTGTACAAATACCTAAACCATCTTCTAGTTTGCATTTTTGAAGCAAAGAAAAAACAAGATGTGGACATTGGCAGCAACTGAACTTTCGTGTGATGCAAAATGAAAGTGAAAGTAGTTTTCTGCTGAGAACAGATGGACTGGTTGAGCTGGCAGACCATATTTGGTTCAGCTGACACGACCTACTGCCGCACCAGGTTTCTAGGTCGTCCTCACTCCCGCTAACACCATACATAACAGGTCCACTGGGGAGTTAGGGGCGACGCACGCCTCACCCCGGGCAGTACAAGAACATGAATGAACATAAAGGCTATAGACCGTGCTATAAGAACATAAAGTGTTGATACTTTTAATACCCTATTATGTTGTTGTTTTAAATTTAGCTACTCAGAACGAAGTGTCCATGTAGCACGGGCTATGGTGAGCCCGTAAAGCTCACGTGTTGTTTCCTTAATGTGTTGCGTAAGGAAGCAATCGTCAATTAATTCTAGAAAATCTTCCGCTTCATTAGTCCCTGTTCTGTCAAGACAGTTCATTCCACTAAAATTAAAGTCCCCCATAACACAAATACTGTTAGACCTAGCTGTTCCAGATGTTTCATCCTATAGATGCTTTGCTTCCATTCTAAGTTTGGTGGCCTACTCCTATTATAACTCCTATTATAAGATTTTCAGCTTTTTCGTTTAATTCTAACCAAATAGTTTCTGTGTGGTTCAGTTTTGATTTCCTCTTTGAGACATTTCAAATTTTCCCTAACGTATATGGCTACTCCCCCTCCTTTAATATATCTGTGTGAAATAGTTTAAATTCGTTTATTTGATATTCAGCTATTAGTTCTCTATTTTCTACATTCATCCATGTTTCGGTAAGTGCAATAACATCTATTGTTTTTGTGCAGGCAAGAGCATTTAAATCGTTTATTTTCTTTCTTAGACTCATATTTGTGTAATATGCCTTGAATGTATTGATATTTTGGGGCCCTTCTCTTCCTGTTTATTTTGGAAGTTTTTTCCTCAACCAACACAAACTTTTATTGCCTCCTTTCTCCATGTTAATTCCCATCCCACTATCTACTAACAGTTTAAACCCAAACAAACCCCTTCAACCACAGATTCCAATGAGTTGGCAACAGCAACAACCCATCCCTAGATAAATGCACCCCATCTCGAGCATACATGTCATTCCTTCCATAGAAGTGTTCCCAGTTATTAATGAATGATATTGCATTTGATTTGCAATATTTGTTCAGTCGGCAATTGACACCAAGTGTCCTCGACAACCATTCGTTTTCAACTCCCTTTCTTGGAAGAATGCCACATATGATCGGGATTCCTTCCTTGCTCCTAACTAATTCTATGGCTGTCTTAAACCTCTGTATCAGTGCCTCTCTCCTAACTCGTCCTACATCATTTCCACCTGTAATGATACAAATAATGGATTTGTTCCCATTTCCAGCCATAATATTATTCATGATAACAATATCACCAATTCCTGCTCCCGGATAGCAAACGCTTAACCTGTTCCCCCTAACTCTGGCACAAAAAGCTCTATCCAAATACCTCGCCTTGGAATCTCCCGAAACCACAATTTTCTTAGCTACTTCCTTTACTTTGTGAGCACCATGAGGGACCTGCGCTCCCATCATTGCCTTGCCTTTCAAGCGAACTGCAGGCTCCCTACACCACTCGTCTTCCAGCACGGCGAATGAGTTAGAAGTTTTTAGGACATCGGTAGGCGGCCTTGCCTGAGTCTTCTTAAGATCAAATAAAATCAAGACAGAATACTTAACACGGGTGGTACTGGCACAAGGGAGCACAAGTGGAAACAGAATACCTAGATGAGGAACAGAGGCATCAGAGAGAACCTTTTCAGTGTCAGAGTAGTTAATAAATATAATGCATTAGGGAGTGATGTGTGGAGCTTGACTCTATTATATCTACATTTGAAACTGTGTAGAACCCAATAAGCTTAGGAACCTGTACACGAGTTGATTGACAGTTAAGAGGCAGGACCAAAGAGCCGAAGATCAACCCCCTGCAAGCACAACTAGCACACACACACACACACAAGCAATGCTCATATTGAGGAAGGAGGCAGAAGGGCAATCTCATAAGAGGAGTAGAGATGGAAACTCAACACAAATGAGTCACACAGATGTCAGAAAGAAATTTATTTGTTAGTTTTAAATTACTGTAATGGATTACATGAAGTGGTTAAGCTAACAATAAAATCATTGGAAGTAAATATGATAAAAAAAACGAAATTTAACCCTGTGTCTCAGTGCACACTCACCTATGCATGCATGCACACGCACGACTGTTCAGAGAAATATACGAACAGGAGCTAAAGTACATGTCTAGAAGTAGAGAGTATATGTGAGAAGTGTGTGTTGGCACTATCGTCCGGCTACTAACTGCCTCCTGTACTACCAGCTGACCATGCCCCGACCCATCTTCCACCATCTTTCAAATCCATCCCTTTCCTTCCCAAACTCCACCCCCCCCCCCTCAAACATTAGCTATCTGTTAGTTTCCGTCTGTTTTTCTCAGACTTCCTTCGCACGGAAGTTTGATGGTAAAATACATTGCTGGACACGTAAGAATTAAGGTGAAACTCTACTGGTGGCCCTTCAACTCCTCAGTGTATTAATATCCTGGCGATCATCCAACGCCGACACCAGACTTGCCATTCTTTACCAGTCAACATAATGCAGGTATACAACTACGCAAGCATCCCGCAACAAGCGCAGACTTGGTTTACCTTGTTCCTCGTCACGGTGGAGGAACGCAGCACCTGACGAGGCTTGGTGGGTTAATGTAACGGCTTACATTAACGTCCACCTTTGATGCGGATTGTAAGCGCAACATGCAAGAGAGCCTTTCAATATCCGAATTAATTCCACTAATTAATTTGTAATTTATCAAGGCTGATTATGCACGATTCTTTCTAACTTAAATACAACTTTCTAACCTGGTGAACCTAGCAAATCAAATTAATAACTTGAATTATTAATTCAAGTTATTAATTAGTGAACTCTTTCAGAACTCTGGGTTAAAAAATAGAAAACTACTCAGATGGATGAAATTTAGACCCAAGGTCAAAATTTCCACCAATCTTGAAAAATCGTAATCAACAACACATAAAAACACTGAAAACGACTAAACCGACGTTCCTACATTCAGTTTCCCTTTAATATATCACACAATATACGTTTCAATTGTCAACAAAATACATTCAAAATTAAACTGCAACACTTGTTATGTTTTTGCAAGTTTTGCAGTTAAATTTTACTGTGTTTTTTAAGGCTAGATCACCTATTAATTGCTAATTTCTTAAATATTAGCCTAAAATGTTAAGTATAACAAATTAAAATATACGTTGCCATATATTTTTAAGCTTAGTAAGAATCTCAATACTCAAAAATGCAAAAGAAAATTCGAAACAAGAGAGAGAGAGAGATGGGTGAAAGCGGTTCATGGAGCACAAACTTTCACCAGTCAGGCCGCCGCTAGCCTAGCTTGCTCATTTCTGGGAAACCTTGAATTTAAGCTCATCTTAAAACTCAAGTGTTGAAACATATGTGTGACATGTTAGTTCAAACCTGGCAAGGCTAAAGAAAGAGCAGGCAGGTGACGGAGGCTAAGACGCAAGGTTGTGGGGTCAGGAGTGGAAATAAATTGAAGGGAAGGAGGGGGATAGAAAGGACCTTGGTGGGAGGTGTCGGCTAGTATGGTGCGTTACATGAAAGGTGGCGGCGCCCACCACTCTCGCAACATGTCTGATCCCCGTCAGCCTGTATGGCTACCACCAGCGACATAAACCTTACACTGACACATGGCATCCTCGTCTTGTTACCGTGTGTATCACCATTTCCCTATACGTACCTATGTCGCTATACAAACATGTGTGCACTCACGAGCACAATCACTTGGACTGGACGGTAGAGCGACGGTCTCGCTTCATGCAGGTCTACGTTCAATCCCCGACCGTCCAAGTGGTTGGCCATCAATCCTTCCTCACCCCCCCCCGTCCCATCCCAAATCCTTATCCCGACCCCTTCCAAATGCTATAAATTCGTAATGGCTTGACGCTTTCCCTTGATAATTAAAACAAACCTTCCCATCCCTAATCCTTATCGTGATCTTTTCCAAATGCTATAAAGTCGTAATAGATTGGCTCTTTCTCCTGATAGTTTTCTCTTCCCTTCCCTTTACGGGCAGCTACACACACATTTGGAGAGAAGAGACATTGTGACTCACCACCAACATCGATTCAGGGATGGCAAATATTGCCTCACAGGTCTAATAGAATTCTACGATCAGGTTACAAAGATTAATCAAGAAAGAGAAGAGTAGGCAGACTGTATTTTCATGGACTGTCAGAAAGCCTTCGACACGGTACCCCATAAAAAGGCTGGTGCATAAGTCGGAGGAACAGGCAGGGTGATGCAGAAACAGGGCACCCTACCAGGAGTAACTGGTAGGGTGCTCCAGTGGATAAGGTAAGCAATAGGAAGCAGAGTCACAGTAAGGAGGAGACCTCCGAATGGTGTGATGACACTAGAGGAATCCGACAGGATTAATTCTGTGCTCGGACCTATCCTGTTTCTGATATAAGTAAACGCTCTTTCAGAGGGTATAGACTCATTCATCTCAATGTTTGCTGATTGAGGGGTGAGAATGAGAAATTATGAAAAAAATTAAGACGGAGGTGACATTATAAAGATTTGACATTACTAGATTAGATTAGAACATTACTAGAAAGATTAGACATTAGAAAGATTTTGTGTGTGTGTGTGTCAGTAGTTGACAAACGGAATGCACTAGGAAGTGATGTGGTGGAGGCTGACTCCATACACAGTTTCAAGTGTAGATATGATAGAGCCCAATAGGCTCAGGAACCTGTATATCAGTTGATTGACAATTGAGAGGCGGGACCAAAGAGCCAGAGTTCAACCCCCACAGGCACAACTAGGTGAGTACACACACAAACGGGAAAGGGTACAACGGCATGCTACAAAATGGCTCCAGAACTGAACAACAAGAGTTACGAGGAGAGAATGGAGGCGTTAAACATGCCAAAACTTGAAGATAGAAGAAAAAGAGGAGAAATGATCATCACTTAGGTTTCTTTTGCAGTGGTAGACGGTTGAAACAAGCTAAGAGAGAAGGCGGTGGAAGCCAAAACCGGCAGTAGTCTCAGTGTTATATGACAAAGAGTACTGGGAAGATGGGACACCAAGAGCGTAGCTCTCATCCTGTAACTACTTAGATAATTACACACACACAAACAGGGACCGGTAGCTGAGTGGTCAGCGCTCTGGATTCGTAGTCCAGCGGTTCGGGGTTCGATTCTCGGCGCCGGAGGAAACAAATGGGCAGAGTTTCTGTCACCCTGATGTCCCTGTTATCTAGCAGTAAATAGATAACTGGGAGTTAGACAGATGTTACGGGCTGCTTCCCGGAAGTGAGTGTGTGTGAGAGAAGCCCGAGACTGTTCAACACGCTTCCACTGCACATAAGGGACATAACTGGCCGACCCTTCACAGTGTTCAAGAGAGAGCTCGATAAGCACCTCCGAAGAATACCTGATCAACCAGGCTGTGATTCATACGTCAGGCTGCGAGCTGCCGCGTCCAACAGCCTGGTTGACTAGTCCAGCAACGAGGAGGCCTGGTCGACGACCGGGCCGCGGGGACGCTAAGCCCCGAAAGCACCTCAAGGTAAGGTGTGAGTGTGGAAAAAAAGTTAGTTAGTAACAGTTGATTGACAGTCGAGAGGCGGGCCGAAAGAGCAGCGCTCAACCCCCGCAAGCACAACTTGGTGAATACAACTAGGTGAATACACACACACACACACACATGGGAGGGAGGTGAAGTCCTTCATGAAACAGTCAGAAAGAAAGATCTAGGAGTTGATATCATGCCAAACCTGTCTCCTGAAGCCCACATCAGAAGAATAACATCAGCGGCGTATGCGAAGCTGGCTAACCTCAGAATTGCCTTCAGAAATCTGTGTAAGGAATCCTTCAGAACCTTGTATACCACATATGTAAGACCAATCCTGGAGTGTGCGGCCCCAGCATGGAGCCCGTACCTTGTCAAGCACAAGACTAAGCTGGAAAAAGTTCAGAGGAATGCCATTATACTAGTCCCAGAACTAAGAAGCATGAGTTACCAGGAAAGGCTGCGTGAACTGCACCTCACGTCGCTAGAAGACAGGAGAGCTCGGGGAGACATGATTATCACATACACAATTTTCAGGGGAATTGACAAGGTAGCCCAGGATGGATTATTTAACACGGGAGGTGGTGGCTGACTTCATACACAGTTTCAATTGTAGATATGATAGAGCCCAGTAGGCTCAGGAATCTGTATACCAGTTGATTGACAGTTGAGAGGCAGCACCAAACAGCCAGAGCTCAACCCCCTCAAACATAGCTAGGTGAGTGCAACTAGGCGATTACACACGCGCGTGCATTATAGGGACCTCGCGGCTGAGTGGAGAGCGCTTTGGGGTTGTAGTCCAATGAGCCCGTTTTGGAACCAGAAAGAATTGTTTCTTTTACCCCTGATGCCCCCCTTTTTTTGCAGGGATATTCCTGCGCGGCCCCAAGCCTTTGGCTGGCCCACTAAGTGTTGCTTGTTTCTGTTTTACTTGGGCGGAGTATGAGAATTTATGACTCGTATGGTCGCTTCAGTAAGTTTTTGCCATATGTGTTTTAACAACTTCTTCTGCTCTGTTGAATCTAAGTTGAAATCTTAATGGGTTTGTAACTGTGCACTGTGTTAGACCTGATGCCCCTGTTCACCTAGCAGTAAATAGGTACTTAGGAGCTAGACGACTGCTACGGACTGCATCCTGGGTGTGTGTGTGTGTGTGTTAGAAGTATGTAGTAGATTCGCTACTTATGCGGGAACCTTTTCAAGTTTCTATTGAAAAATACAAAATTTTGCTCAGGCAATATTTCTTAAAACTTGGCGGGAGGTTAAAGAGCCGCGGGCCTCTGTTTGTGGAGGCAGTGGCAGCTTTATTCTTCACTTGGTGTATACTTCTTACTATACCTTTCTCTGCAGTTAGTTATTATCGTGCACTAGGTAATAGCTACGAAAGAAACAATGTTTAAATTAAGGAACGAGAAGACATTAATGGGAACTATACTCACAAATTAAATGAGTTACATAGATATGCCAGAAAGAGCTTAATCCTATGTGCTGTAAGATGAATAAGTTATAAGAATATGTGGTTGACGCTAACTCAATACACAAGTTTAAAATTTAACTATACGAAGCATTAGCAAATAGTCAGAACAATAACTAATAGTTCCAAAGTTGGGCTTTAGAACTAGTTATAATGCTCGACTCTAAAAGCAACGCTAGACTCTAAAAGTACACCCGATTGATATACACACGGCTGTATTAATAAAACCCACGGGTGCTTCTCTTGCTCTATATTGAATGAAAAACACCAATTTAGCAGAAAACATAATAGCAGATTAAGTCGTTCAAGTGCAGGCCAACACAACAATCTTTCAGCAATGCATCAAGACCAAAGCTTTTAGAAATACATTGGGAGGAGAGATGACGTCACCGCTGAGTACCAGCCAATGAGCGCGCTTTATACAAAAAAAGGAGCAGGAAAGAGTTGTTGGTCCCACGCCCACTTGTAGGTATGACGTAGTCAAGTTAACGTCACCGCTATTTCTAACGCGTTATTCTCGTGACGTGTTTCTTTTTTGTTTATCCGTTTACAGTTTGTTTTGTGTGCACCTTCACTCATTGTTTATTTTCTCAGCGAAAGGGTATGGAGGACGTCATGACGGAGTTAGTGGAGGGGAGGCAAATGTGTCGGAATTCAAAATGTGTAGGAGAGTTGTGCTTTGTATGCAAGGGTGGGGGTGGAGGGTGAACTCTGGAGGGAGGCAGGCGTTCCTGGAGGTGGAGGGTGGGATGCCAGGAGGTGAAGGTGATGGAGGCCAAATTCGTCAGTAGTTTCAAAGTATTATATGACAAAGAGTGCTGGGAATACAGGACACCACAAGCGTAGCTCTCATCCTATAACTACACTTAGGTAATTACACTCACACACACAGGAGACATGATCACTACCTACAAAATCCTCAGGGGAATTCACAGGATAGACAAGGATTAACTATTCAACACTGGTAGTACGCGAACAAGGGGACACAGGTGAAAACTGAGCACCTAAATGAGCCACAGGGACGTTAGAAAGAACTTTTTGTGTCAGAGTAGTTAACAGGTGGAATGCATTAGGCAGTGATGTGGTGGGGGCTGACTCCATGCACAGTTTTAAATGTAGATATGATAGAGCCCAATTGGCTCAGGAATCTGTACAACAGCCTGATGGACCAAACTCTCACAAGTCAAGCCTGGCCTCGGGCCGGGCTTGGTGAGTAGAACAACTCCCAGAACCCCATCAACCAGGTACCAAAAGAATAACACAGGCGGCGTATGCGAGGCTAGTTAACATCAGAACTGCCTTCAGAAACCTGTGAAAGGAATCCTGAACCTTGTATACCACATATGTAAGACTAATCCTGGAGTGCTGTGCTAAATGCACCTCACGTCGCTGGAAGACAAGAGCTCGAGGAGACATGATCACTACATACAAAATTCTCAGGGGTATTGACCGGATAGATAAGGATAGGTTATTTAACACGGGTGGTACATGCACAAGGGGAGACAGGTGGAAGATGAGTGCCCAAATGAGCTACAGAGACATTTTAAAGAACTTTTTCAGTGTCAGAGTAGTAAATAAATGGAATGCACTAGGAAGTATAAACATCAGAGGTCCGCGGTTGTTCAACATCCTCCCAGCGACTATAAGAAATATTGCCGGAACAACCGGACATCTTCAAGAGAAAACTGGACTGTTTTCTAAGAAGTTCCGGACCAGCAGGGCTGTGGTGGGTATGTGGGCCTGCGGGCCGCGCCAAGCAACAGCCTGGTGGACCAAGCTCTCACAAGTCGAGCCTGGCCTCGGGCCGGGCTTGGGGAGTAGAAGAATTCCCAGAACCCCATCAACCAGGTATCAACCAAGTGATGTATTAAAGGCTGACTCCATACACAGTTTCAAATGTAGATATGATAGAATTCGAGAAGCTCAGGAATCTGTACACCAGTAGATTGACAGTTGAGAGGCGGGACCAAAGAGCCAAAGCTCAACCCCTCCCTGGGAACTACTATGTGAGTACAACTAGGTGAGTACACATACATTTACGATTATCAGTTTATCCTGATTTCAAACCTGCAATGACACTATGTCAACTTCTTTAGTTTTTTTATTATTAACTCTCTTACCTTTAAGAGTTCTTTCACCAGCACAGCCACACCTCCCTTCCTAGTTTTCCTGTCACGTCTCCAAACTAAGTACAGTAGTTCCTTGGGAATACGACCTCACTTAAAATATTGTTTTTCAAGTTTCGTCTCTTGTCAGTGTGACTATATCTGGGACCATAAACTGAATTATATCTTTTAGTTCCAGTATTTTTCATCTCACCCCATCTATGTTGGTAAATATTTTTCATCTCACCCCATCTATGTTGGTAAATATTTTTCATCTCACCCCATCTATGTTGGTAAATACAATTTTCAGGAACATGTCCCTTCTTCCTTTGCCATTTACTCCTCCTTCCTCTAACAATGTTGTTGCTTTGGTTTTATGTTTCATTTCACTGGCTTTCCAGTCCCTATCACTTTGTAGATAAAAGAATTTCTTTCTTCTTCATTTCTATTTCCATTTAAACATTTCGCTGTATCGAGGTTTATATTCAGTTTTTCTCTGTCTTCCTTTGAGAAGTATTGTCAAATACCTTGCCAAGCTCACCTTGCTAAGTTGAGAAGTCTTGTTAACTTTACGTTTACATGTGCATTTATATGTATATATATATACGAAGAGCTATTGCCATGTATGAATTCCGTAAGCTGTAACACAATGGAAGAAAATTAAAATGGGGTGGTAGATGCAAATACTAAACAAATACATTGATACATGTACAAACACACGTAAATGCCTACAAACATTAGAGGTATCTGAAGAGGAAGGAGCTCCGGGTCCCAATCAGGTGTCAGGTAGATGTGTTTGAATCATATAAGGCGTGAATAGTTGGACTGGCACGCTGCCGGGACCGCCCTCCCCCCAGCCCGTATCTTGGCACGGTAATGGGGCCTCCCGCCCGTGTCCAGCCACGCCCTTCATCCTCATCCTCCTTACCTCACTCATCTCCTTCACATTTACACACACACACACACACACACACACACACACACACACACACACACACACACACACACACACACACACACACACTCTCCCAGTGGATAAGGGAGTACCTAAGCAATAGGAAGCAGAGAGTTACAGTGAGGGGTGAGACCTCAGACTGGCGTGAAGTCACCAGTGGAGTCCCACAGGGCTCTGTACTTGGACCTATCCTGTTTCTGATATACGTAAATGATCTCCCAGAGGGTATAGACTCATTCCTCTCAATGTTTGCTGACGACGCCAAAATTATGAGAAGGATTAAGACAGAGGAGGACAGCTTGAGACTTCAAGAAGACCTGGACAAGCTGCAGGAATGGTCGAACAAATGGCTGTTAGAGTTTAACCCAAGCAAATGTAATGTAATGAAGATAGGGGTAGGAAGCAGGAGACCAGATACAAGGTATCATTTGGGAGATGAAATACTTCAAGAGTCAGAGAGAGAGAAAGACCTGGGGGTTGATATCACGCCAGACCTGTCCCCTGAAGCTCATATCAAGAGGATAACATCAGCAGCATATGCCAGGTTGGCTAACATAAGAACGGCCTTTAGAAACTTGTGTAAGGAATCTTTCAGAACATTATATACCACATATGTCAGACCAATCCTGGAGTATGCGGCTCCAGCATGGAGTCCCTATCTAGTCAAGCATAAGACTAAACTGGAAAAGGTTCAAAGGTTTGCCACCAGACTAGTACCCGAGCTGAGAGGTATGAGCTACGAGGAGCGACTGCAGGAATTAAACCTCACTTCGTTGGAAGACAGAAGAGTTAGGGGGGACATGATCACCACATTCAAGATTCTCAGGGGAATCGACAGGGTTGATAGACAGGCTGTTTAACACAAGGGGCACACGCACTAGGGGACACAGGTGGAAACTGAGTGCCCAAATGAGCCACAGAGATATTAGAAAGAACTTTTTTAGTGTCAGAGTGGTTGACAAATGGAATGCATTAGGAAGCGATGTGGTGGAGGCTGACTCCATACACAGTTTCAAGTGTAGATATGATAGAGCCCATTAGGCTCAGGAAACTGTACACCTGTTGATTGACGGTTGAGAGGCGGGACCAAAGAGCCAGAGCTCAACCCCCGAAAGCACAACTAGGTGAGTACACACACTGTGTGTGTGTGTGTGTGTGTGTGTGTGTGTGTGTGTGTGTGTGTGTGTGTGTGTGAGGAACTGAACAAGAAATTCCAAGAGATCTTCACATTAGAGCAAGGATAAGTTCCAGAGATAAGAGAGGGAATAGTTAGTTAACCAGGTTCCACTAGAAGAGTGAGATTACCAGTGGGGATGCAAGGAAGCTTTTGCTAGAGTTGGATGTGACAAAGGCTATAGGCCCAGATGGAATCTCCCCTTGGATACCAAAGGAAAGAGCAGAAACACTGCCTGCCACTCTCCATAGTGTTTAATAAATCACCGGTAACGGGAACTTCCAAAAATTTGGAATACGGCTAATGTAGTCCCGATATACAAGGAGGAGGATAAACAGGAGGCACTGAACTACAGGCCAGTGTCCCTAACTCCTATCTCCCAAAGTAAAGAATCGTTCCTCATTGTTTGCTGATGATGCAAAAAATATGAGAATTAAAACAGAGGAAGATAGTATGAGGCTACAAGATGACCTAGATAGACTGAATGAATGGTCCAACAAATTGCTACTAAAGCTCAACCCGAGTAAATGTAAGGTAATGAAACTAGGTGGTGGAAACAGGATACAGAATGGGAGATGAAGTACTTCATGAAACGGACAGAGAGAAAGATCTAGGAGTTTAGTCTCCTAGACTGATAGTTCAGTCTATCAGTCTCCGTGGTGTAGTGGTAAGACACTCGCCTGGCGTTCCGCGAGCGCTATGTCATGGGTTCGTATCCTGGCCGGGGAGGATTTACTGGGCACAATTCCTTAACTGTAGCCTCTGTTTAACGCAACAGTAAAATGTGTACTTGGATGAAAAAACGATTCTTCGCGGCAGGGGATCGTATTCCAGGGACCTGCCCGAAACGCTACGCGTACTAGTGGCTGTACAAGAATGTAACAACTCTTGTATATATCTAAAAAAAAAAAAAAAAAAGTTGATATCATACCAAACCTGTTTCCTGAAGCACATAAAAAAGAATTACATCTGCAGCATAAGCGAGGCTGGCTAACATCAGAATAGTTTTCAGGAACCTGTGTAAGGAATCATTCAGAACCTTGTATACCACATATGTAAGACCACTCCTGGAGTATGCGGCCCCAGCATGGAGCCCGTACCTTGTCAAGCACACGACGAAGCTGGAAAAAGTTCGGAGGTATGCCACTAGGCTAGTCCCAGAAATAAGAGGCATGAGTTACGAGGAAAGGCTGCTTGAAATGCACCTCACGACACTGAAGACAGAAGAGTAAGGGGAGACATGATCACTACCTACAAAATTCTCAGAGGAATTGACAGGGTAGATAAAGATAAACTGTTCAACACGGGTGGTACGCGAACAAGGGGACACAGATGGAGACTGAGTACTCAAATGAGCCACAGGGACTTTAGAAATAACTTTTTCAGTGTCAGAGTAGTTAACAGATGGAATGCATTAGGCATTCCATCCTAAACTCCACACCACAGAAGGATTCGAAGCCAGAGAGCCAGGAGCGCTATGCATCTTGGCGTACCTGGTGCATTAACCACTAGACAATACGACTGTACAAAAATCTTGGTAGTCATGAGACTATTTTATCCAACATCCGACAGCGCTCGATGGTCAACACGGGCATAGATATTTCATCAAATCACCTCACTTGTGGGGCCATGTGAGCAACACACTAATGTTGCTCATGTGGCCAGGATACCTGATCAACCAGGTATTGATCGGCCAGGCTGCGAGTAGCCGTGTCCAACAGCCTGGTTGACGAGTCCAGCAACCAGGATGCCTGGTCGAGGACCGGGCCCCGGGGACGTTAAGCTCCGAAATTATCGCAGGGCAAGATATAACCAGTATCGCATTTTCATCCTTCTTATGGGCACGAATAAATGTATTTTTATTATACACTAAAATAATTGGCTCCTTAGGGGGCCCAATTATACTCCACTGGTGCCCAGTCAAAGCGTCTTTTCTGAGCCCAGAGGATAATGTGTTTTTGCAAGTTAATGGGTGGCAACTGGGTCCCCATTAGGGGGTCTTGTTCGCTTAGTGTGGGGTCGACGACCAGGTTGGGTGTGGTCATAAAGACTTAGTCTGTTTCAAGATTAGTCCATATTTCCTGCTCTTCCGCTGAGGTCATCCTCTAGGCTACCTGGTAGATTTTATGTAGATTTATGAGTGCATAAGTACTTCTCCAGGCGTGAGCGTGTGCTCATGTGTGAACTTGCAGGCAAGCACAAAATGTGCGCAAAGTGATATGAACCTTCCATCACCACCGCCGCCGCCACCCGCCTGTAACCCCACTCTTCCACCTTTTCCTGCCAAGTGCAGAACCATTAGGGAAATGAGAGGTAGGACATTGTAATGACGTGGAACGGGGTTTGGGCTAGAGGGATGGGAGGGTGCATCTAGTTCAGGTAACAAAAACTGTGCACTGTTTGTGAGTGCAGGAGGAGCTCACTTCCCTGAACTTGTCTTCAAGTTGTTCCTGTCTGCGTGGAGGTAAGCTTATAAGTGTGAGTGCGCACCTGGGCGTGTGCAACTCTCACATCTCAACAAAGCCTATCTACACCAGAGAGTAGCTGAAGGTTCGCCTTCTGCAATATGGTATCTTCAGACTATCAAATTAGGAAGGTTAAATATCCCAAAAGGAATCCACAGGGAAATAGCAGTTCGGTTATATAGACTACGTCTAGGTTACAGATGCAACTGGGGGATTGGTGAACCCCGACAGAGAGAGTGCATCTTCTGCCAGACTGTCACAGAAAAGTCACTACTTCACTATTTCCTGGAATGTGAAGCAACCAATGACCTAAGAAGAGCTTTAAGAGTCCCCGAATCTTGCAGTAACCACCCTGAAGCCATCAACACTGCCACTCTGCTGGTCAAAAAAGGTGTCCAGCAGCTGGACACCCTCATAAATACTGTCAAGCAGTATCCTCCCCCGCGATAGCAGCTTGACGATTAAATGCGACCTCAGAACACTGAATAGATTTACTAAACAAAAAATTGTACCACTTACGGGCTATTGGGAGACATCTCCCGTCACGCAGGGTGCAGTCGCATCTCCACAGATCTCCAGTATCGTCTATTGATACTGGTAAAGGCTCAAAAGGGCCTCCACTTACGGGCTATTCATGCCCATGCCACCTTTTGGGTGGCTTAATCTTCATCATCAAATCTTGGGTGGCTTATTCTTTATCAATCAATCAATCTGGGCGTGTGCACCTGGGTAAATGTAATTACGTAAGTGTAGCTACAGGATGAGAGGTATGCTCGAGGCGTTTCGTCTTCTCAATACATTATCAATATGATGCTTGGCCTCCACCATCTTCTCACTTGTTCCAACCGTCTACCATTTTATTTGCAAAAGTCAACTTTTTATGTTTTTGGTGTAGCTTTGTCTTCATAGCTTAAATCTATCACCGTTTGTTCTTGAAATCCCAGGTTTCAACAATTCAACAACAATTCAGACGAAGCTGCAAAACTTGCAACAGAGAAGAAATGTAGACATTTATATATCACAGATTAAGAAAGTAATTAGAAATAGAGCAATGCAGAAGATGTACAGTGACCACAATACAGCAGTTGCAACATCAGGATCTGCAGGTGGGAACAAGAATTAAACCAACTACGAACCACTTATTTTGATGAAAGGGAGCAGTATAGCAACAGAAGTACACTTACATCGTATCAAGCTTGGATACCCGGGGCGCCTGACAACTGAGTGGACAGCGCTTCGGATTCGTAGTCCTGAGGTTCCGGGTTCGATCCCCGGTGGAGGCAGAGACAAATTGGCAAAAAGTTTCTTTCACCCTGATACCTCTGTTACCCAGCAGTAAATAGGTACATGGGAGTTAGACAGCTGCTACGGGCTGCTTGTTGGGGATGTGTAACAAAAAAGAGGCCTAGTCGAAGACCGGACCACGGGGACGATAAGCCCCGAAATCATCTCAAAATAACTTCAAGAAAACCCATGTGCATGGGGAAATAGCCTTACAGGTTCCAGAAGATGAGAGGAAATGTCAGCACTGTGGAGAAATGCCCGACAGACCACTGGAACATTATCTAACACAGTGCAGAGTTACAAACCCAATAAGATTTTAACTCAGATTCAACAGAATTAAACTCAATTTCTTTCTTTATTATGCACCCCATACCCATCCCGTGGCCGGTGGTGTAAAGGATTACAGAGGCACATAATCGGTTCAGGAACCGAACTCTCTAGTTCGTTTAGGTAAGCAAATAACAATCTTTTGACGCTAGTTACACAATTATTAATGTTATATATACATATACATACATGCACATATATATACATATACATATACATATACACATACATATTTAAATCACCTACACAAATACACACATCAATAATCTTTGTATCACAAGTGATTCAACAAGCGGCTCACAACAGTCACTATAATTATAATAATAATAATAATTATAATAATAATAATTATATATAATAATAATAATAATATATTTAGGAAAAGTACATACATAGTTGCAGAGTTACCGTCCAAACATTCTGTTTGATTTAAATATAGAGGTAGTACATACAATACCTAAAGCCACTAGTACGCATAGCGTTTCGGGCAAAAACGAGGCACTCAAGGCACTTTACATCTATAGTGGGTCACACAGTTCACATGAGCAGAACAAGTTCGTATACATGGGGCAAAACCTTACTGAAGCGACCATACGAGTCATAAATACTCTAGCCGACTCTAGGCACGATTAAAGTCCTATGACTTATTCCCTTAGTTGCATCTTTGCAGTACTGGCATGCTACTAAGTCATGTTACGATTTCTTTTATTGTGGTACAGCCGTCGCTCTGTAAACATTAATTAATAAATTAAGGTCCCCCGCTCCTGTTTGTTTTTCTCTCCGCCCAGAAATACTCATACTCTGCCAAAGTAAAACAGAAACAAACAACACTTAGTGGGCCAGCCGGTGGCTTAGGGCCCGCACAGGAATTTCTATGAAAAAAACACATACTAAAAAAAAATTATAATGTCTCTATGGCTCATGTGGGCACTCAATTTACACCTGTGTCCCCTAGAGTGTGTGTGTGTGTGCCCCCTTGTGTTAAATAATCTGTCTTTATCTATCCTATCAATGCCTTTGAGAATATTGTATGTGGTGATCATGTCCCCCCCTAACTTTTGTCTTCCAGCGGCGTGAGGTTTAATTCCGTAGTCTCTTCTATGTATGTACTTTTCCTAAATAAAATATTATTATTATTATTATTATTCTTGTAGCTCATACCCCTCATTTCGGGTACTAGTCTGATAGAAAACCGTTAAACCGTGTGTGTGTGTGTGTGTGTGTGTGTGTGTGTGTGTGGTGTGTGTGTGTGTGTGTGTGTGTGTGTGTGTGTGTGTGTGTGTGTGTGTGT
>WNGS01165523.1:18399773-18417997 GCA_020271785.1 Procambarus virginalis | reverse complement strand
GTGAAGTTGTGAAGTATTAACTGGTTTGACAAGAAAGGATAATAATTATTACTTTAAAAATCCTTTGATTGTGCGGTCCCTCAACAACAGAGAACAGCTGCAACAGCAAATAACCCCTTCCATAAAAAAAAAACTACAGTATTACAAATCCACAATGAGTTCACAGTATAAAACAGAAAAATAATAAGAAAATATAGTTTCAAATGGAGTGAAACTTACAGTCCCAGACCAAAAATTGGACTTCATTATTTACTACCAAACAAAATGAACTGATCATTTAATACTCAAGAACAGCCCCAATAAGAAATACAACCCTCTCCAAAAAGCAAACATGGTATACCAATTAACATGCCCTAATGACGGAATTTTTATATATATACAGTATATATATATATATACAGTATATATATATATATATATATATATATATATATATATATATATATATATATATATATATATATATATACACAGTATATATACATGTTGTACCTAGTAGCCAGAACACAGTTCTTGGCTTACTATGCAAGGCTCGGTTTGCCTAATAAGCTAAGTTTTCCGGAGTTTCAATATTTTTAAATTTTATTTATTGTCAAATGATAAACCTATCCATTTCACTATGTAAGACTTAATTTTGTTTAATTTGGGTTAAAACTAACGTCGATATATGACCGAACCTAACCAACCCTTCCTAACTTAACCTAACCTATATTAACCTAACCTAAACTAATATAACTAAGTCAATAATTTATGTACTTAATATAATATAATATTAATGATTCAAATAAACTATTTGGAAACAATTTATATAAAATATAGGAAATCACTCGGCCTATTAGGCAAACCGGGCTTTGCATACTAGGCCGAGAAGTGCATTCTGGCTACTAGGTACGATATATATATATATATATATATATATATATATATATATATATATATATATATATACATATATATATATACATATATATATATATATATATATATATATATATATATATATATATATATATATATATATATATATATATATATATGTCATACCTAGTAGCCAGAACGCACTTCTCAGCCTACTATGCAAGGCCCGATTTGCCTAATAAGCCAAGTTTTCATGAATTAATAGTTTTTTCGACTACCTAACCTACCTAACCTAACCTAACCTAACCTAACTTTTTCGGCTACCTAACCGAACCTAACCTATAAAGATAGTTTAGGTTAGGTTAGGTAGGGTTGGTTAGGTTCGGTCATATATCTACGTTAATTTTAACTCCAATAAAAAAAATTGATCTCACACATAATGAAATGGGTAGGTTTATCGTTTCATAAGAAAAAAATTAGAGAAAATATATTAATTCATGAAAACTTGGCTTATTAGGAAAATCGGCCCTTGCATAGTAGGCTGAGAAGTGCATTCTGGCTACTAGGTACGACATATATATATATATATATATATATATATATATATATATATATATATATATATATATATATATATATATATATATATGTCCTATCTAGTAGCCAGAATGCACTTCTCGGCCTACTATGCAAGGCCCAATTTGCCAAATAGGCAGAGTGATTTTATTTTTCAAAATATTATTTCCAATTGGTTTATTTGAAATATTATTATTATATTATATTATGAACATAAATTATTGACTTAGTTATGTTAGTTTAGGTTAGGTTAAGATAGGTTAGTTAGGTATGGTTGGTTAGGTTCGGTCATATATTTGCTTTACTATTCTCTTTTAACTCAAATTAAAATAAGTTTAAAATGAAGGAGGGGATTCTCCTTTTTCCCTGCTTATTTATCGCTTCTGTTTTAGTGCACTGGTTTTAACCTTGTTTTATTAACATTATCTTGGTGGCGGATGTAGATGCAGAATGCTCACTAATGAGTCCCATTCCTCAACGGCGTTTCCAATCATTGTAGTCACGGTGGAATGTGCATCTAATGCAGCTGCTGTCGTTTGATTAATGTTGAGTTTGATGATCAGGGCTTCTGTAGCTTCACATTCCAGTAAGTAGTGCAACAGTGGCACCTCCGCTTCTGTTTCAGATATGACACTTTATATCATTACTGGGTTCATTACTTCCCAGCAGCACTTGCAACCAAGTCTGAGTCTGTGTATGGCTACTGCAATGTCTCTGGATATCTTTTTGCCCAGCTTGAAAGAGGAGTAACCAGTGGCTTGTTCGTACCATATCGCAGTGGATCTTCCTTCCGCTACTTTGGCTCTGTGGCGACTTTTGATAGTTGAGAATATTTTCTTCTTGATTTGCTCCTTAATCTGTGAGAAATTTGGAGGTATTTGAACCTGTACAACAAGTAGAGCAGTGGCAGTTTTTGCTAGTGAGTCTGCCTTTTCATTACCATTTATGCCAATGTGACTTGGTATCCAATTTAGGGTGATTGACAGCCCTTGATTATGGGCTACATTTCCTATATGTTGAATTTCTGTGAGGAGTTGTGTATTATCTCTGTGCTGACTGGATAACAATGCCTAGAGCGAAGATTTAGAGTCTGTATGAATGATGACATCATGTAAATTATTCTCAATTGTATAGTTTATTGCCTTCTTCAGGGCATATAATTCTGTTTGCAATGTTGAGCACCCACTATTCATGCTCCAGTAATCTTCATGATTGGTAGTGTAAACTGCTGCCCCAGCCGAACCTTTTTCTTGATCAACTGATCCGTCTGTGAAGATGTGAGTCATTGTAGGTCTAGAGATAGTTTCCATTTGTTGTTCTATTACTTCCTTGAGCCTCTGCGGGTCACATGCTGATTTTTTAACTGGTAATCTTTCAATGATTATCTTTAGATTCGATTCTTCCCATGGAGGACGGCAGGCTAACCATAGCCCGTGCTTCTTGCACCGCTCCTGTGCCAGGTAAGTTACGGGCTCACCATAGCCCGTGCTACTTGGAACTTGTTCCGAGTAGCTGAATCTATAACAACAACAACCCATGGAGGAGGCTGTCGAAAGTGTTGATATGGTACAGTTAATACTTCTTCCCAACCTTCTAAATGATGGTCAGGTGAGGTGGAGGTTGGTAATATAACCAGTCGACATCATCAACCTCATCGGGAGACATCTCCTGTCCACGAGGTTAACCATAGCCCGTGCTTCTTGCCCAGCTCCTGTGCCAGGTAAGTTACGGGCTCACCATAGACCATGCTACTTGGAACTTGTTCCGAGTAGCTGAATCTATAACAACAACATCAACCTCAACACGGGAGACATCTCCTGTCCACGAGGCTAACCATAGCCCGTGCTTCTTGCCCAGCTCCTGTGCCAGGTAAGTTACGCGCTCACCATAGCCCGTGCTACTTGGAACTTTTAGTTCCCAGTAGCCGATTCTTAAACAACCACAACATCAACCTTAATTCTTGGACACATACACGAGAGACATCTCCCGTCATGCTGGGTGCAGTCGCACCTCCACAGATCTCTAGTATCATCTATTGATACTGGTAATGGTTCAAAAGGGCCACCACTTACGGGCTATTCATGCCCGTGCCACCTCTTGGGTGGCTTAATCTTTATCAATCAATCAATCAACCTTAATAACCTTAATCTTCACCAATCATTCCAGTCTAACTCCAAGAGTGGCTCAGTACAGACGCCCGAGAGATACCGCACATCCTCAACACTATCAATATTCAGCATGCACTCAACTCACCGACTAGCCGTCACACTATTTTATTTTATATAAGAGTTCTAACATTACTGTACAGCCACTAGCACGCACTGCATTTTTTGCAAGTCCTTAATCCTAATTTTCACACACACACACACACACATCCGCAGGAATCAGACCGTAGCCGCTGTCTACCTCCCAGGTACCTATTTACTGCTTGGTGAACAGAGGCATAAGGTTGAAAAACTCTGCCCATTTGTTACCCCCTCCGCCGGGGATTGAAACCGGACCCTTAAAACTACGAATATCGAGCGCTGTCCACTCAGTCGTCAGGCCCCCGTTTTCTCGCCAAGCTTCACCTGCAAACTTTTGTATACTACAGTCATCCAAATATATATCATTAGTATCTGTGTTTATTGTCACCACAACTGATGTAACAATACCAGATACAATAATTACATGTTGTAGAATTAGTGAGAAAAGGATAACTGACTACCAGAAGCAGGCAACCTGTGCTAACCACCCACCATCACATCTTCGCTTGTGGGAGACCACGCAAAAAGTCGTTTACGCACACGGGCGTCGCCCCCTTCTTTTCCGGAGTACTACTAAGCAACCCACGCCCGCCTCCATACCATCCACCCACCCCATCTGTCTAGCAAGGGTGCAAATAGTGTCTGGACCCCGTTGCAGCAGTCTACCAAATTAAATAAAAATAAAACCTTTATTCATAATAGGAGGCAATAGACACAGTAAAATAACAACATACTGGAGTGAACGATATGGAAGAAAATGCAGAATATAGCCAGTAAAGAGCAGGGGTGCCATAGGCGCAAACGGAGAACACTGTATAAACATCAAGGTCCACGGTTGTTCAACATTTCCAAGCGAGTATATGAAATATTGCCAGAACAACCGTAGCTGTGGTGGATATGTGGCCCTGCGGGCCTCTCCAACCAACAGCCTGTCGGAGCGAACTCTCCCACGGCTTGGGGAGTAGAACTCCCAGAACCCCACCAAACAGGTATCCTAATATGGCCATCACTCTGGAAGTGCACTTTCAATGTCAAACAAGAAATCAGTGTGCTTATGTGGGAAGCGTCGAGTGTGTGTGGAAGTTGCTTGCATTTGGGTATAGCGTATGTGGAATGGGTTTAGCTTACATGTGTGTGCGTACACCTACATGTGTTTGCAAGTTAAGCAAAAGATTCATTTCAGTTGCTGGTCCCCATATTTCAATATTTCCCAACCCCCTGACTTTTTGAAGTGCTTCGTTACATCCCAATACAGCATTTCTGTTTATAATTTTCAGTGCTATCTCAACCTCTGTTCTTGCTGAACATTTTGTTTTTTGTTTACTTTGTCAATCCTTCCAAAAACGTTTCCCAGCTGTCTTTCAGCATTGCGAGATCAGCTCCCTCGGTCTTTCCTCATAGCTAAGTTTTATATATTAAATGGAGATTCCACACTCGAGCTTCGTATTTAAGTACTGGTCTAACAAGTAAATGTGGTGTTAAATGTAATGCAGGTTTTCTTGTCCAGGTTTCAGAAGAAATCTTCAAGTATGCTGCTGTTGTTATTTTGTTAATGTTTACCTCCGTTTATATAATGTGTACTTTAGGATTATCTTTCTTTCCGAAGCAGTAATCTTCCCCCTCATCTTGTATTGAACATGAAGTCTTTTCAACCCCATCTCTACTCCCATTATCTTAAACTTGTTTGGGGTGAAGCCCGGTAGGCATTTTTCAGCCTAGAACTCAAGTTTATTCAGGGCATTCTGCATGCCTCCTCTGTTCAATGTGACAATCAATGACATGGTGTTTGTGTTTGCAGCTAACTGCGATTGTTATATCATTAAAATATCAAGAACGGGGTAGCAGTCATCTGCACTGTCCCAAGAGCGGCATCAAAGCTTACAAAGAGTCAGGCAGAAAACAAGAGGGGTATTCAGAGGGGATTTGTTCAAGAGAAGTATTAGCCGAATGAAAAGAACGTACGTGAAAGTGCTATCGAACCAGAGAAGGATGATCAAATTCTTGTGGGTTCGCTGTCGTATTGGAATCTATGGAAATGAACGAGCCGTTGTGTTGGCTGCAAGTACCAGGGGAGAGAGATTCGGAATGGAAACAGCTGAGCAGCGAAGCTGCAGCATGGGTGAAGGATATCGTCTGGCGCCACTATCCCAGAGATTGTGCCCATCAAAGGGGCATCTGAAATATGTATACTATAATAGAACCTACATTGAGTTAGGAACGCAATTTTTGTAAAAAAAGATTCCCCACTTTGCACCCGCAAGATAACATAACTCATAAAATCCTCCTCATAGCCCAGTCGATAGAGCTTCGGCCTCACAAGCGTGGGGTCCACGGTTCGAGACCCGTACAGGTGAATGGAACGTAAACTTGGTACCGCCTTAATGTATGAACACATTGATCAGTTGCCAGGGACTGTATGCTGCCACATTGTTCATGATGTGAGCATGCAGAGTGGATAATTACTCTACCTCTCGCTGGAAAGGCCTGGGATTCAACTCCATTTTCAAATTATATTTATAATATAAATAATTAGTGCATAATTATCTGAGGGTAATCTTGTACTTTAGTGAACGGGCGAGGCCCATCATTTGAATAGGGGTCTCAGTGCCCATCTGGATAGGGGGCTTTAGTGTACTGCTTTCCCCAGGGCCTACAATGCTGTTAAGACGGTCCTGAGCGTGTAGGTGTATAGTTGAGTGTAAGGATTGGTGCGGCAGTATGCATGAGCACCTATTATGGTCAGAGACAATGTTGAAACACTTGGCCAGCAGGAAGGAAAAGATACTAAAAGAGGGAGGGGCTAGGAGAATAACACACTTAAACATTCCTGTGACAATGGTCTCCACAGCGGGATTATCTGTAGTGTGAAAAACATCTGGGAGAGGACAGGTGCAGGCGAAGCAGGGGCGGGTGTAGTGTGATAATTGCCCTCCTACATACGTTGCCCAACGCACCCCCCAATAAGGACTCTCCATCGTCCTGGAAGACGTTTCCCTAGCCAGATGGCAGGATACGATTTGAGAAGGTAGGAGGGAGGGAATTATCAGGGAAAAGCGCCAAGCCATTACGACTATCTAACACTTGGAAAGGGGTCAGGATAAGGATTTGGGATTGGACGGGGGGGGGGGGCATTGCTACTCCGAATAGTGTGTTTTCGCTGATTTTACACGGGAACCATCGAAGAGAGTATTTAGTAGTAGGCAAAAAAAACAATGGTATACTGCCGCTATGTAGATGACATATTCGTCATAGTAAAAGACTCAGACGAACTAATTGATCTAAAAAGCCATCTAGAGAGAGTCAGTACTCCGTTTTACCCATGAAAATAGTGAAAATAACAGTGTCATTCCCGGATGTACTAATAACAAAAACAGGAGTTTCTCTAAGCACCAGTGTATATACTAAGCCTACCAACATAGGATTATGCCTAAACGGTAGGAGTGCCCCCAAAGGTACAAAGCTAGTGTTCTCAACGCCTATATTCGTCGAGCCCTTACCCACTGCTCTGAATGGAGCAATATGAGTAGGGAGTTTGAAAGAATAACCCAGGTGTTGGTGACATGGATATAGCAACACAGAACCCATACCATAAGACGACACTGGATCGATGGTACAATCCTGACTAAGAACAGAACTACAACACTCCAATAAAATTATATTATAAATCCACCATGCATAGTGAACATAAAAAGAAGAACGAATAATTAACGAAATAATCCGTAAAGGAGTAAAAAGCATAACTCCTAACCAAAACGTAGACCTGATCATATTCTATAATACAAAGAAGACTACCGACCTCCTTATTAAAAGCAGCCCAAAGCCGACGGAGAACCCTTACAGCTGTCAAATATATAATATATATATATATATATATATATATATATATATATATATATATATATGAAAATATGAGTTTTCTCATAACATGAGCTCAACATGAGTTTTCATTCGCATATAGTCCTGGGGACCATTCAGGCTTGTTCGCATATATATATATATATATATATATATTATATCTATATATTATATATATATATATATATATATATATATATATATATATATATTATATAAAGCTTTCGATACAGAGCCACATGAAAGACTGATTAAAAAGATAGAGGCTCGTGGTATTGGGGGTGCTATATTAAGCTGGATTAGGGCATGGCTATGCAAAGGAAACAGAGAGTTAGTATAAATGGAGTCAAGTCAGAGTGGGAAAATGTTGTAAGTGGAGTGCCTCAAGGCTCTGTCCTGGGACCTCTGTTGTTTATAATATATATAAATGATTTAGATTCAGGTTTGAGTAGCAACATTTGCAAATTTGCCGATGATACGAAAATCGGTAGGGAAATTAATTCGGAGGAGGACTCACTATCACTTCAAGTTGATCTAGATAGGGTTTTGAAATGGTCAAAGGACTGGCAGATGCAGTTTAATGCTGATAAATGTAAAGTTCTGAGGCTAGGTAATGATGATAGAGTTACAAGATACGAGCTAGATGGTGTTGAGATTGCGAAGTCGGATTGCGAAAGGGATCTGGGAGTTATAATTAGTAAGAATTTAAAACAAAAGGATCAATGCATAAATGTTCGTAATAAGGCAAATCGGACACTCGGATTTATTAATCGCAGCGTAAGTAACAAGACACCTGGTGTGGTTCTCAAGCTATATCTTGCTCTGGTTAGGCCCCATTTAGATTATGCAGTTCAGTTTTGGTCGCCATATTATAGAATGGATATAAATTCACTTGAACGTGTCCAGCGTAGGATGACTAAGTTAATTCCCCAAATTAGAAATCTTTCATATGAAGAAAGATTAACTAAGCTTAAGTTGCATTCACTGGAACTCTTCTGGCGAAGAGTTAGGGGTGACATGATAGAGGTTTACAAGTGGATGAATGGACATAACAAAGGGGATATTAATAGGGTATTAAAGTATCAACACAAGACAGAACACGAAACAATGGGTATAAATTAGATAAGTTTAGATTTAGGAAAGACTTGGGTAAATACTGGTTCAGTAACAGGGTTGTTGATTGTGGAACCAATTACCGCGTAACATTGTGGAGGTGGGGTCCCTCGATTGTTTCAAGCATGGGTTGGACATGTATATGAGTGGGATTGGGTGGTTATAAATAGGAGCTGCCTCGTATGGGCCAATAGGCCTTCTGCAGTTGCCTTTGTTCTTATGTTCTTATATATATATAATATATATATAATATATATATATATATATATATATATATATATATAATATTATATATATACACATATACATACACACCTGCCGCCACGAAAGATGTAGCTTTCAATCTAAGTACATAGGTATGACGTCGACCAAGCTGACGAGCGTTTGACATGCCATCTTCAATCCGGTGCCCCCCAAAAATCACATGAGACAAGCCCATGACATCACCCTAACAAGAGAAATGTTGAATAAAAACACTTGTATAATAGACAAAACCCAAGATGTAAGATTACAAAATTCTTGAAGCAATCCATATAAAAATAGAACAACCTACCCTAAATACCCAAATACGGAACTATTCACTCTACCCACCATGAGAGTAAGAACAAGACCGGAACGTGAAGATGCCAACATAGAAGACACGGCTCAACATACTAGGCCTACTTTACCTGATTAATCTTTATGTGCTTCGTCCCCTATTTTCGCCGTTTTTCTTTACGCCTTTCCTTTTCCTTTATTCTTGTCCCTTTTGTTTAGATCTACTTGTCTTCACCTGACCCCTTACTGGTATAAATCTACTACGCCTTGTATTTTCTTATTACTTCACTATCTTCTAGAATGTGAAGCAACCACGACCTTAGAAGAGCTTTAAGAGTTCCTGAATCTTGCTGTGGCCACCCTGAAGCCATCACAGAGCCTCTCTCCTGGTCAACAAAGGTGTCCAGCAGCTGGACGCCCTCATAAAGACTGTGAAGCAGTATCCTCCCCCGCGATAACAGCTCGATGATTAAATGCAATCTCAGAATAATGAAAAGAATTACGGAGAAAAAAATTGTACCACTTACGGGCTATTCATGCCCGTGCCACCTCTTGGTGGCTTAATCTTTATCAATCAATCTATTTTCTTATATAGAGCCCGTATGTAGACATACAGGCTCACCATAGCTCGTGCTACATGGACACTTCGTCCCGAGTAGCTAAATCTTTAACAACACCAACAACGTATTTTCTTATCACTTGAGAATGAACCATGTAGGTTCGAAACGTGTAAATTTTATAATAAGTGTAATACATTCTACAGTTATTTATTTATTTTTCTACACCTCGAACGAAGATGACCTTAGGAGAACTCCTCTTCCAGTTAAACCAAGATGCCTCTGACTAATTAAATATTAGTCAGAGGGATAGAAGCCCTAAACAAGAAAATAATAAATACAGAATATGCAGTCATATTCAATGAAACATGTATAAATGAAAATTTGCTGCCAGTATACACCAATATAGACTGATTCTAAAATGTGGAAAGGGTATATCGGTGGAGAATATGGTGAGTCGGGAATGAAAGGTGGTATATGTGAGGGCAGGATGATGGATAAGGAAGAGGCAAGGCTTGTAATCTAAGTCATCTGGTGAGAGGCCACGCCTGCCTCGCCCACCACTGCTAGTGCTGGCCCGCTTCCTCTCTCTCCTCTCCGCATACTTTCAACACTTCATTCATCTAATGTCGACCAAGCCTGCTTGTTATTTGTTTTTGACATTCAACATTGAGAGGGAAGAGAAAGGAAAGAGGAGAGGGGGGGATGAAAATAGATGGAGAGGAGAAGGGACGCAAGAAAGAGAAGAGAGGTGGGGGGGGGGGATGAAGATAGATGGAGAGAAGAAAGGAAACAAGGCAAGAATAGACATGGGGAAATAAAGGGAGAATAAGAGCAGTAATAGAAAGAGAAGTAACAAAACCGCTGATGCAGATACGGAAATGGAAAGAAATGCAATAAAGCTTAAAACAACAAAACTCGCGCATCCTTATCTACTTGAAGAGACACAGGCTAACCATAGCCCGTGCTTCTTGCCCCGCTCCTGTGCCAGGTAAGTACGGGCTCACCATAGCCCGTGCTACTTGGAACTTGTTCCGAGTAGCTGAATCACAACATCTACTTGAAATTGTTGTCTAAAATAGCGGCGGGAGGCGTTGCCAAAGGTGTCCCATCAAAGACGCCTTCCCTTGCCCTCCTGGCTAATCTGCACTCTGCATTAACCATATGCCCGGGGACCCGTCTTATATCTTGACCCCGCGCTCTTTCATGCACCCTCCATCCCTTGAATGTACTCACACTAGTTGTGCTTCCTTCGGCTCTTTGGTCCTGCCTCTCAACTGGTGTACAGGTTCCAGAGCCAATTGGGCTTCATCATGTCTACATTCTTCCTATTTTCTTATATTCATTCATCCGCTTGTACACCTCTATCATTTCATTCCTAATTTTTCGCATTCTAGAGAATGTTATTTAAGTTTTGTCATTCTTTCTTCATATAAAAAGAACATAAGAACAAATGTAACTGCAACAGGCCTATTGGCCCACGAGGCAGCTCCTATTTATAACCACCAATCCCACTCATATACATGTCGAACCCACGCTTGAAACAATCGAGGGACCCCACCTCCACCACGGTACACGGTAATTGGTTCCACAAATCACAACCCTGTTGTTGATTTAAGTCTTTCCTAAAAAGCTTGACTATCTCTAAAACCTATTACACTTGTACTACCATACAATGAAAACATTTTTTACGTCCTGATTCACATTAATTTCCAATTTCCGTAAGTGTCTGCTCGTTGCAATCCTCATTTTTTATGATCTGTTTAGAGAATTTGTATGTTTCACGAGCACTGTGTAGGCTGTTGTACAAATACCTAAACCATCTTCTAGTTTGCATTTTTGAAGCAAAGAAAAAACAAGATGTGGACATTGGCAGCAACTGAACTTTCGTGTGATGCAAAATGAAAGTGAAAGTAGTTTTCTGCTGAGAACAGATGGACTGGTTGAGCTGGCAGACCATATTTGGTTCAGCTGACACGACCTACTGCCGCACCAGGTTTCTAGGTCGTCCTCACTCCCGCTAACACCATACATAACAGGTCCACTGGGGAGTTAGGGGCGACGCACGCCTCACCCCGGGCAGTACAAGAACATGAATGAACATAAAGGCTATAGACCGTGCTATAAGAACATAAAGTGTTGATACTTTTAATACCCTATTATGTTGTTGTTTTAATTTAGCTACTCAGAACGAAGTGTCCATGTAGCACGGGCTATGGTGAGCCCGTAAAGCTCACGTGTTTTTTCCTTAATGTGTTGCGTAAGGAAGCAATCGTCAATTAATTCTAGAAATCTTCCGCTTCATTAGTCCCTGTTCTGTCAAGACAGTTCATTCCACTAAAATTAAAGTCCCCCATACACAAATACTGTTAGACCTAGCTGTTCCAGATGTTTCATCCTATAGATGCTTTGCTTCCATTCTAAGTTTGGTGGCCTACTCCTATTATAACTCCTATTATAAGATTTCAGCTTTTTCGTTTAATTCTAACCAAATAGTTTCTGTGTGGTTCAGTTTTGATTTCCTCTTTGAGACATTTCAATTTTCCCTAACGTATATGGCTACTCCCCCTCCTTTAAATATCTGTGTGAAATAGTTTAAATTCGTTTATTTGATATTCAGCTATTAGTTCTCTATTTTCTACATTCATCCATGTTTCGGTAAGTGCAATAACATCTATTGTTTTTGTGCAGGCAAGAGCATTTAAATCGTTTATTTTCTTTCTTAGACTCATATTTGTGTAATATGCCTTGAATGTATTGATATTTTGGGCCCTTCTCTTCCTGTTTATTTTGGAAGTTTTTTCCTCAACCAACACAAACTTTTATTGCCTCCTTTCTCCATGTTAATTCCCATCCCACTATCTACTAACAGTTTAAACCCAAACAAACCCCTTCAACCACAGATTCCAATGAGTTGGCAACAGCACAACCCATCCCTAGATAAATGCACCCCATCTCGAGCATACATGTCATTCCTTCCATAGAAGTGTTCCCAGTTATTAATGAATGATATTGCATTTGATTTGCAATATTTGTTCAGTCGGCAATTGACACCAAGTGTCCTCGACAACCATTCGTTTTCAACTCCCTTTCTTGGAAGAATGCCACATATGATCGGGATTCCTTCCTTGCTCCTAACTATTCTATGGCTGTCTTAACCTCTGTATCAGTGCCTCTCTCCTAACTCGTCCTACATCATTTCCACCTGTAATGATACAAATAATGGATTTGTTCCCATTTCCAGCCATAATATTATTCATGATAACAATATCACCAATTCCTGCTCCCGGATAGCAAACGCTTAACCTGTTCCCCCTAACTCTGGCACAAAAAGCTCTATCCAAATACTCGCCTTGGAATCTCCCGAAACCACATTTTCTTAGCTACTTCCTTTACTTTGTGAGCACCATGAGGGACCTGCGCTCCATCATTGCCTTGCCTTTCAAGCGAACTGCAGGCTCCCTACACCACTCGTCTTCCAGCACGGCGAATGAGTTAGAAGTTTTTAGGACATCGGTAGGCGGCCTTGCCTGAGTCTTCTTAAGATCAAATAAATCAAGACAGAATACTTAACACGGGTGGTACTGGCACAAGGGAGCACAAGTGGAAACAGAATACCTAGATGAGGAACAGAGGCATCAGAGAGAACCTTTTCAGTGTCAGAGTAGTTAATAAATATAATGCATTAGGGAGTGATGTGTGGAGCTTGACTCTATTATATCTACATTGAAACTGTGTAGAACCCAATAAGCTTAGGAACCTGTACACGAGTTGATTGACAGTTAGAGCAGGACCAAAGAGCCGAAGATCAACCCCCTGCAAGCACAACTAGCACACACACACACACACAAGCAATGCTCATATTGAGGAAGGAGGCAGAAGGGCAATCTCATAAGAGGAGTAGAGATGGAAACTCAACACAAATGAGTCACACAGATGTCAGAAAGAAATTATTTGTTAGTTTTAAATTACTGTAATGGATTACATGAAGTGGTTAAGCTAACAATAAATCATTGGAAGTAAATATGATAAAAAAAACGAAATTTAACCCTGTGTCTCAGTGCACACTCACCTATGCATGCATGCACACGCACGACTGTTCAGAGAAATATACGAACAGGAGCTAAAGTACATGTCTAGAAGTAGAGAGTATATGTGAGAAGTGTGTGTTGGCACTATCGTCCGGCTACTAACCTGCCTCCTGTACTACCAGCTGACCATGCCCCGACCCATCTTCCACCATCTTTCAAATCCATCCCTTTCCTTCCCAACTCCACCCCCCCCCCTCAAACATTAGCTATCTGTTAGTTTCCGTCTGTTTTTCTCAGACTTCCTTCGCACGGAAGTTTGATGGTAAAATACATTGCTGGACACGTAAGAATTAAGGTGAAACTCTACTGGTGGCCCTTCAACTCCTCAGTGTATTAATATCCTGGCGATCATCCAACGCCGACACCAGACTTGCCATTCTTTACCAGTCAACATAATGCAGGTATACAACTACGCAAGCATCCCGCAACAAGCGCAGACTTGGTTTACCTTGTTCCTCGTCACGGTGGAGGAACGCAGCACCTGACGAGGCTTGGTGGGTTAATGTAACGGCTTACATTAACGTCACCTTTGATGCGGATTGTAAGCGCAACATGCAANTGGATTTAGAGCGGGAAGATCCTGTCTGTCACAGTTACTCAAACCACTATGACAAAATCACAGAAGCCCTAGAAGAAAAGCAAAATGCAGATGTTGTATACACAGACTTTGCAAAGGCATTCGACAAATGTGACCATGGGGTGATAGCTCACAAAATGAGGTCAATGGGAATAACTAGAAAAGTAGGACGCTGGATACTCAATTTCCTGTCGAACAGAACACAAAGAGTAACAGTCAATCAGATAAAATCGAGTCCAAGCGATGTTAAAAGCTCTGTACCTCAAGGTACAGTCCTTGCACCACTACTGTTCCTTATTCTCATATCTGATATAGACAAAACTACACGTCGCAGCTTCGTGTCGTCCTTGGCAGACGACACAAAAATCAGCATGAAAATTACCTCTGCTGAAGACATTGAAAAAACTACAACAGATGTCAACAAAGTTTTCGATGGGCAGCAGAAAATAACATGATGTTTAACAGTGATAAATTTCAGGTACTCAGGTACGGCAAAAACGAGGATCTGAAACATAATACAGGGTACAAAACACAATCGAATCTTCCCATAGTAGAAAAACAGCATGTCAAGGATTTGGGAATAATGATGTCCGGCCGATCTAACGTTTAGGGAGCATAACCAAGAAATATCGCGTCAGCCAGAAAAAATGATCGGATGGATTACGAGAACTTTCAAATCCAGGGATCCATCACAATGGTTGCAGTCTTCAAGTCACTTGTGTTGTCCCGTCTTGAGTACTGCTCAGTACTCATTCCCCCTTCAGAGCAGGAGAGATTGCTGAAATAGAGGGAATACAGAGAACATATACTGCACGCGTAGACGAGATAAAACACCTAAATTATTGGGATCGTCTCAAAGCTCTCCAAATGTACTCTCTAGAAAGGAGACGAGAGAGATACCAAATAATATACACATGGAAAATACTGGAGGGCCAGGTCTCAAATCTACATAGTAAAATAACAACGTACTGGAGTGAACGATATGGAAGAAAATGCAAGATTGAACCAGTGAAGAGCAGAGGTGCCATAGGCACAATCAGAGAGCACTGTATAAACATCAGAGGTCCGCGGTTGTTCAACGTCCTCCCAGCGACTATAAGAAATATTGCCGGAACAACTTCAAGATAAAACTGGACTGTTTTCTAAGAGAAGTTCCGGATCAGCTGGGCTGTGGTGGGTATGTGGCCCTGTGGGCCGCTCCAAGCAACAGTCTGGTGGACCAAACTCTCACAAGTCGAGCCTGGCCTCGGGCCGGGCTTGGGGAGTAGAAGAACTCCCAGAACCCCATCAAGCAGGTATCTCTAATGCCATGTCATAGTGGTCCAGCAACTATGATAGGCAAGAGCGCCCTGTTCTGAAACCGTGTTGTCCGGGGTTATGGAGATGCTGTGATTCCATGTATTTTGTGATCTTATTTTTGAGCACTCAAAGATTTTTATGATGTGCGATGTTAGTGCTATTGGTCTGTAATTTTTTGCCTCTGCCTTATTTCCTCCTTTATGGAGCGGTGCTATCTCTGCTGTTTTTAATATGTAAGGGATAATGCCAGTATCTAGGCTTTGTCTCCAAAGAATGTGAAGGGCCTGTGATAGCGGTTTTTTACAGTTCTTGATGAATATAGAGTTCCAGGAGTCATGGCCTGGTGCAGAGTGCATAGGCATACTGTCTATGGCTTCTTCAAAATCCAGTGGGGATAGGGTGACGTCTGATATATGATTTGATGTTGGTATCATATCCATGAAAAATTCATTTGGGTTATCAATCTTCAGTGTGTTCAGTGGCTCGCTGAAAACAGAGTTGTACTGATTCCTCAGTATTTCGCTCATTTCTTTGTTGTCATCAGTGAAAGTTCCATCTCCCTTTCACAGGGGCCCCGATACTAGATGTGGTTTTTTATCTTGATTTTGCATAGAAGAAATATTTTGGATTTCTCTCTATTTCACTCATGGCCTTTTGCTCTCTTTGCCTCTTCTGGGTTTTGTATGATTCTTGTAGCTTTAGTTCAATTGTTTCTATGTCTCTACCTAACCTTCGCCGTTCTTGAGAGAGGGTGCGACTCAAGTTGTTCCACAATTCGTTTCCTTTGCCTATAGAGGGAACGACATTCCCGTTCCAATCTGCATCTCTTCCTCTTTTTTTTCTTAGGGGTATGCGGTTTGAACATATTTCTAGTGCTACTGAGCTTATTTTTTCCAGGCACTGGTTCAGGTTTGCATTTCTAGCTGTTCTTACCAGCTTATTTCTGTGAGGTCTTGGTTTATTTATTCCCAGTTTATCTGTTTATTATTGAAGTTGAATTTGCTGAAATCTTCTCCATCGGGAATCGGGACTGGTTTTGAAGGTTTATTCCCCATGCTAGTCAGAACTTCAATTAAGTTGTGATCTGAGTAACAGGTATTTGTAATCATTATGTTCTGGATCAATTCATCATTATTAGTGAAAATGAGGTTCAGCGTGTTCTCCTTCCTAGTTGGTTCTACTATTTGCTGGTTTAAGGCAAACCTGTCGCACAAACGTAGCAGGTCATCTGCATGTGCCTATTCATTTAGGCTAATTCCTGGAATTCTCTCTGATACAACTGTATTAGCAATGGTCTTCCATTCAGGTGACGTAGGTTGAAGTCCCAAGCAGGATGATGTTTGGGGCTGGATTTGTGAAGTTTTCCAAGCAGTGCTCCATTTTCATTAGTTGGTCTTTAAACTGCTGATGGCTATACATTTATTGGTAATAATGCATTTTATTTATAATATAAAATAAAAATAACCCTTGTCACTGAATTTGTTCTAACAAATTCATACTGTTGATAAACATTCCTACTGTAAATGCATCTTTAGTATTTCAAAAACTGCAATGGTCATGATTTTATGAAAAAATAAATCAAAGTAAAATAACTTACCTGCATCTGATTCAGGGTCAACGATACCAAAAGTAACAGCATTTTCGAATTTGAGTCTCTTCTTGGTGTCCTCAACATGAAGCAGACAGTAGATGGCAACCAGCAGCTGAACAACACCAATACACTGTAAACAAAATATATATTTCCATGTTATTCTTCTGAAGTTGTAATTGTTTTTAGATGCAAATTGTGAAGTTGTGAAGTATTAACTGGTTTGACAAGAAAGGATAATAATTATTACTTTAAAAATCCTTTGATTGTGCGGTCCCTCAACAACAGAGAACAGCTGCAACAGCAAATAACCCCTTCCATAAAAAAAAACTACAGTATTACAAATCCACAATGAGTTCACAGTATAAAACAGAAAATAATAAGAAAATATAGTTTCAAATGGAGTGAAACTTACAGTCCCAGACCAAAATTGGACTTCATTATTTACTACCAAACAAAATGAACTGATCATTTAATACTCAAGAACAGCCCCAATAAGAAATACAACCCTCTCCAAAAAGCAAACATGGTATACCAATTAACATGCCTAATGATGGAATTTTATATATATACAGTATATATATATATACAGTATATATATATATATATATATATATATATATATATACACAGTATATAACATGTTGTACCTAGTAGCCAGAACACAGTTCTTGGCTTACTATGCAAGGCTCGGTTTGCCTAAGAAGCTAAGTTTTCCGGAGTTTCAATAGTTTTAAAATTTTATTTATTGTCAAATGATAAACCTATCCATTTCACTATGTAAGACTTATATTTTGTTTAATTTGGGTTAAAACTAACGTCGATATATGACCGAACCTAACCAACCCTTCCTAACTTAACCTAACCTATATTAACCTACCTAAAAAAATATACTAAGTCAATAATTTATGTACTTAATATAATATA
>WNGS01165523.1:18360544-18390606 GCA_020271785.1 Procambarus virginalis | reverse complement strand
TGGACCAGCATTTAGCTTTGGGAAGCTACTGTGGGCCCCACTGGAAATGTGTTTTTCAGTTAATTCAACTCTTGGCTTGTGAGATTTTTCTTAGCCTCCCGAGTTTTGTCATTCATTTTTCTTCTGCATGCCTAACTTAAACACACTTGAATCATATATAAAACTACTGTAATACTCTCAGAAATTAAATGCATTCTTTATCAGGGTTATTGCCATTTTCCTTAAATTGCCTAGCCATATGCTAAGGCAGTTTTACTTAAGACAGTAATAAAGAACATTGTGTACTTAGTCTTATGAGGTGTTATGGTGTAGTATAGATAACTTACAAGTGTGTGTGATAGTGGGTTGTTTCTTTGTAATGATATGTACTGCACTGTTAAGTTTGGCAGCCGGGGTGCATCCAATTCCTCCATCGTCGTCACTCATAAATCAACACCAACATACTGTAATTTTGGCGATATAGTGAATGGATGAGTACTTTTATATTTTCTCTTTCTTTCCCTATTCAGTTTCCCCTTTTAGTCTGGACTGATACCTCCTTACCCCATGTAAATGGGAAATGGAGTAATGACCCCTTCCAAGAATATTAATTAGTATCAGTATTTTAGCAAGGACTTTACACACTTGAGGATTCTCTATGATAAAACCAAATTTCAAGAAATCAATGAAATGCATCTGCTATAATCTGAACTTTGCAATTACAGTACATTGTGTAATTATGTGTGAATATATTGTGGAATTGTGTTGGTGCTGTACTGTATTTAATAGCTGTCATTTTCCTCTTGATCAGGGCTGCCGTTTGTTAAATTACGAGTACCAGGAAAGAAAGCAAGTTGCAGAGGAAGCCTCTGCTGTGGTTGAAGATGCCACCTAAATGTAGTACAGTATTTAAAATATTTTAGAAGATTGCGACATTAAGAATCCTTTTAAATTCTAATTGTTTATGCAATTTATTGCTTTTGGAGAAATTTTAATCTGATTAATAATTCTGTTCTGTAATTAAAACATAGTTTATTTTTATTAAATACAACATATACAATATGGTATTGTAGTTTATCTTTCCAATAAATATTATTTGTCTTGTTTTTCTTATAAATATATTCTGCTGAAGGCTGCATACTGCACACACTTTGTTGTAGGGTGTATTATATATACTGTGTGTATATATATATACAGTATATATATATATATAATATATATATATATATATATATATATATATATATATATATATATATATATATATATATATATATGTCGTACCTAGTAGCCAGAACGCACTTCTCAGCCTACTATGCAAGGCCTGATTTGCCTAATAAGCCAAGTTTCATGAATTAATTGTTTTTCGACTACCTAACCTACCTAACCCTAACCTAACCTAACTTTTTCGGCTACCTAACCTAACCTAACCTATAAAGATAGGTTAGGTTAGGTTAGGTAGGGTTGGTTAGGTTCGGTCATAAAACTACGTTAATTTTAACTCCAATAAAAAAAATTGACCGCATACATAATGAAATGGGTAGCTTTATCATTTCATAAGAAAAAAATTAGAGAAAATATATTAATTCATGAAAACTTTGGCTTAGGAGGCAAACGGGCCGTGCAGTAGGTAGGCGAGAAGTGCGTTTGGCTACTTGGTACGACATGTATGAACATAGCTATATATATGATATATAGATAAGCTTATGATATAGATGGATAACAAGATATGATATGATGAAGAGAATGAATATATATATATGTATATATATAGATTAATTCAATACATATATATTAGGTATATGATATGTATATAGTCGTAATATTATATATTGCCTATTAGATATTGATTTGTAATATTACGTACTATAGTAATATTATATTATGTATCTTAAGTATATTAGCTCATATATTAGTAGTAGCTATATACGTGTACTTTAGTTGTAATATGTATATATTATATCTATGATATATTATATTATATATATTATATACTATATATATGTAATTATATATATATAATGTATATTATAGTAATATATATATATAATATATATATATAAATATGTGTGTGTGTGTGTTAAATATGACCGAAACAAGTAAGATTAATAATTCTAAACACAAATTTTCCCTTATGTTTTCTTTTAAAAATCAATTCTCCGGAATTCATTTTTATTTCTAGTCTGACGCGACACTTGAACCCCTTTCATAACCTTATTACATTTTCCAAAGACTATTTTACACACACACAACTGTAACCTGGAAACACTAAACAGTTTTACTTATGCTAACACTTAAACAGCTTGTCTTATATATTCGCATTTGGGTGAGGTGGTATGTTGCAACAGTTTTGGATGAGGTGAACTAACTTTTGACCAACACAAGACAGAACACGGAATATTGAGTATTAATTGGATAAACGAGAGGGAAGAATGGAAGTAACTGCAAAGGGCCTATTGGCCCATACTTCCTCTTGATGCTTTTATATTGGTACGAAGTCTTGAAGTGGGTTTACCCCACTTCGTGTTAGCAGAAACAGAAGCAGAGGTGCCACTATTGCACTACTTACTGGAATGTGAAGCTACTGAAGCCCTGCTCATCAAACTCAACATTAATCCAACGGCAGCAGCTGCATTAGATGCACATTCCACAGCGACTACAATGATTAGAAAAGCCGTTGAGGAATGGGACTCATTAGTGAGCTTTCTGCATCTACATCTGCCACCAAGATAATATTAATAAAACAAGATTAAAACCAGTGCACTAAAACAGAAGCGATAAATAAGCAGGGAAAAAGGAGAAATCCCCTCCTCCATTTTAAACTTGACCTAAATGTCACAAACAAGGTTATCGCTTATAACCAAACTCGATTACGGGCTCACCATAGCCCGTGCTACATGGACACTTCGTTCTGAGTAGTTTAATCTGAAACAACAACAAGTCAAGTGTTAGCATAAGTAAAACTCTGTTTAGTGTTTTCAGGTTACAGTTGTGTGTGTGTAAACTAAATTTGAAAATTTGTAATTAGTAAACTAACTTTGAAAATGTAATAAGTTATTACGAAACGCATTCAAGTCTTGCATCAGACTAGAAATAAAAATGAGTTTTGGAGAATTGATTTTTCATTACCATCGACAGTAAAAAGAAACATAAGAAATATTGAGAAAATTCGTGTTGGAATTATTACTCTTACTTTTTCGGTCATATTTAACAACATATGTTTACAAGAAAGACTGCTACCAAATTATACTAATATATAAATAAATATAATATAAATATATATATATATTATAATATATATATATATATAGATATATATATATATATATATATATATATATATATATATATATATAATAATAATACCTGTAATATATAAATACTGTATTGTGCACATATAATATGAGGAACAAGGGATTAATTGTATAAATCAGGAAGTTTTTCTTAATTAGTACTGTATTGTTGTTTGTTAGTACAGTATTAGCTTTATTAATTTGCTTCATTAATATTTGCAGCATGTGTTCATCAACAATTTTTTTATATGGCACTTAAAATTGCAAGTGGCATATCTAAGCTGTGTAATATTATTATAGAAGCTAAGTACAGTGAAACTGTTTTGATATTCAAACTTAATTGATTCCTGACGGAGGGTCGAATGTTTGATCTGTTTGAGTACTGAGCCTTTTTTTCCCATAAGGAATAATGCATATTGAATTAATTTATTCCAGACGACAAAAATATGTACAGTACTGGCATATTAATGTAAAAATAAATGAACTAAATGCAAATTCAGTCTACACTTTACCTGCACTTAGAGTTGATGGCATACTGTATGTGAAAGGTGGCGAGACAGAGGAAGAGATTATCACAGCCTTGTTAGAGTGATGTTTTTTCAAGAAAATTTTGCACATTTCTTTTATTAGAAAACTAGATTTAGGCATAAGAAACTCGGTAAGAAGAGAAGACACGGCACCACTTTCATGTTTTGCTACGAATTCTCTTTTCATCTGGATTGTGTTTCTACAATTTTTTTTTTTTTGCTTGGCTCTTATCACCAAGTGCCATGGTGACTTATTTACACTAAGAATATAAAAAATATCAAAGTTTAGGTAAGTGTAGTAGTGTTGTGCACTGAACGACATCCATGCAAAACTAAAGCATCAGGGATGCACGTTTACGTGTGAGTGCTGAGCAAACGGATGAATACTGACCATGAACAGTGTCTGAGTGCCGAAAGGTTCAAGTTGGGAGCTGTTCTGAGTATTGTACTGAGGTTCTACTGTATGTAGATAAAGGCAAATCTTTATGAAGTGCAATAAGATTATTATATTTTTATATAATAAATTGTAAAGAATATTCACGTTTTCAGCTACACAGTGGAATAATTTACCATAAAGTGTCATAAATTTTGGGTAATTCTTCTATAGACATTACAGTTGGTTTTTCAAAATGTCAAAATTATTCAATTGCTTCTTATTTTCATCACCAAACTCCTTGACATTTTTACTTAATCCAACACTTGTTAACATTGTACAGTACATTAAATAAATAATTTAAATAATACATTTTTTTTAACTTTGTATCCATTATATTTTTATATATGGTTATACAGTAGCATGTTTTATGCTCCGGTTGCTGTATTTAGTAATTTAAGTCTATTGATAAATTGTATTCATTATAATAATAGTTTGCAGTAAAGTTTGTGCTATGGAGTACAAGTTTAAGGAATATACCAGGAATTTTTTTTTTTTATTAATGCTTAAATGTGTAGAGGGCCACATGCTTTCCGAACCTCTCAGGATTGAGACTGAGCAGATAACATGTTGTGTCCAGATAAATGGTTTGTCATCCTGAAAAGCTAGGGGAAAAAATTGACAATTTTGTTGCAGAAATTCAACAGTATTTTACCTTTTGAAGAAGTCTGAATCAACATCCTGCAAATTGTTCAGTACTGTATTTTTTAACATTTGAATTCAAACTTATGATGAGGAAGTGTCGGAAGGCCGCATGCGAGAACAACTTGGTCAGGTGGCAAGCCACTTTGGATTCAATTTAACAAGCAGCAAAGTAGCAGCTAGGCGTAGGGAGCTTCTGGCGAAGCTAGAGTCGCAAGAAGGCAAAGAATCAGCAACAGCTGAGGGGGCAATTAGTAGGGCTGACAGCGTGAAGAGCAATGATGAGTTAAGCTCACGTTCGAGTGAGAGTGGGCATAGTACTATATTAATCTGGACATTTTCTCAAGTCTCAAATCATCACAAACTTGATTATATTGCCAAATACATGGTAAGGTGCTCCATACTCCATACACTCCAAGCAACTATAGTCTAAAATCAACAGATTTCTTAGAAATAATAAAGACTATGCAGCACAAAGGAATTATTGCTTCATTAGACGTTGAATCCCTATTTACCAACGTCCTGGTCTACGACACTAGAAATGATCCTCTACAGTATAGAGACAAGAGCACTCTCAAATTAGATATACCCGAGCCACACATAGTCTTCGAGGCACGTACAAAGGAAGCTCCTTTCATCAGTCCACAAGGTAACATGTATCTATAGATGGAGTAACAATGGGCTCCCCCTATGAGTGTTGTTTGCAAATTTTTACATGGGAACCATCAAGGAAAGAATCTTCAATAGTAGCCAAAAACCAATGGTATACTGCCATTATATTGATGACATATTCCTCATAGTAAAAGACCCAGGTGAACTAAGTGATCTAAAAAAGCCAACGAGAGAGAGTGGGGGACTCGATTTCAACTATGAAAATTGTGAAAATAACAGTTTGTATTTCCTGGATGTGCTAATAAAAAACAGGAACTTCCCTAAGCATCAGTGTGATGCTTAGGGAAGCATCACACTGATACTGAGCCTCCTAACATAGGATTATGCCTAAATGGTAGGAGTGCATGCCCCCAAAGATACAAAGCCAGTGTCCTTAACCTTTATATTCCTCAAGCCCTTACTCACTGCTCTGAATGGAGCAACGTTAGTAGGAAGTTTAAAAGAATGACACGGGTGTTGGTGAACAATGGATACAGAAACGGATAGAAACACTTCTACAAGACGACTTTGACCAGTGGCACAATCCTAAACTAAGAACAGAAACCACAACATCTTGAATAAAATTATATTACAAATCAACCATGCAACCATGCGGGGAGCCGGTCGGCCGAGCGGACAGCACGCTGGACTTGTGATCCTGTGGTCCTGGGTTCGATCCCAGGCGCCGGCGAGAAACAATGGGCAGAGTTTCTTTCACCCTATGCCCCTGTTACCTAGCAGTAAAATAGGTACCTGGGTGTTAGTCAGCTGTCACGAGCTGCTTCCTGGGTGTGGAGGCCTGGTCGAGGACTGGGCCGCGGGGACACTAAAAAGCCCCGAAATCATCTCAAGATAACCATAGTGAACATAAAAAAAAGAGTAAAGAAAAAATCCAAAAAGGAATAAAAAGCACAAATCCAAACCAAAACAGATCTATTCATACATTTATTTTATTTATACAAGAAGGTACATTGGTTTTAAGAGTACATCGCATTGATAAATTTTTAAATTTTGCCCCGAGGGGCGAGTTTATTGGGCAGCGCCACTCATCTTGTGAGTGGACACACCGCCATAGCAGCATGTACAACACTCCCCAATAGGAAGAAAACCCGCTGGGTTGTTCATCCTGTCACTTGTACCCAGACACAGCTGGGACTTGCTTAACTGTCTCAAGTGAACAGCTCCTCAAACAAGAAGATTAACATCTATCAACCCTTAAAAGCTTACGTTATCTTGCGGGTGCAAAATGGGGAAATCTTTTAAGAACAGTATCAATATTTGACAGATAGTGTTTTCCTAACTCAAACAATGTGGGGTTTATTAATCTACACATATTTCTGATGTCTCTCAGGTGTTCACATTCTCTCAGGTAGTGGTCAAGGCGGTGTCCATCACTCTCACCACAGATTCTGCAACTTCGCTGCTCAACTGTTGTTTCCATTCCATATCTCCATGGATATCTGTATCCAAGACGGATTCTCGCTATTACTGATTCTCTCCCTCGTCCTCCTCCTCTTCGGCCATAATGATTGGGCTTGCCAGCTGCAACCATGTTGTACCATCGTACAGATTCACTGGTTTGTGCTTCTATCCTCCTTTCCTCAGTTACCTTGTCACGGTGATGTTGCCTGACAATACCTCTAATTTGTAGTAGTCTTGGGTATGAAGTATTCAATATGGTCTCCTTAAACTCTGTGTTTTATATATATATATATTTATAAAACACAGAGTTTAAGTGTTGTAAAGCCACAAGCACGCATAGCGTTTCGGGCAACATTATCAACTTCTATTGTCTCGTTATGGTCATAATTTTGATCTGCCCGAAACGCTATGCGTGCTAGTGGCTCTACAAGAATGTACCTTCTTGTATATAAATAAATAGATAATAGTGTTTTGAAAAACGAGAACAGCGAACACAGGCCAGCGCATATTTATATACGAAAGGGTTTGAACATACACAAACTTGTTTGTGACGAAGTGTTTGTGTGTGTGTGTACAGAGCCGACGGTATCCGAGGCCGGTGTATACGATACGACGAGTGGTGGTGTTGGGCCCCCAGCTGCCACTGTGCCAGTGGTCCTCTGTGCTGGAGCTGCAGCACGGCGCCTCTTACATCCCTGCTCGCTTCGAATTTGTTCCTCCACTAGCTGGGTATAGTTTCATTACAAAAACGCTGTGTCTTCTTCAAGTTCGGACTGACAGGGCGAATACAGCTGAGGCCCTTGGTACCAACAGCAACGAGAGACCGTGAAGATGCCTCTCCCTAGAGGTGAGCCATTTGACTGTTATTATCTTCACGTGCTGAGGTATTATGGTGGGAATGTGACAGTCTAGACTCGCAGCAGTGTTATCTGGAACTTGGAACTAATATGTATGTTGACCTTGACAAGGAGTCATGGCTATACCAAAGGAAACAGAGAGTTAGTATAAATGGAGTCAAGTCAGAGTGAGAAAATGTTGTAAGTGGAGTGCCTCAAGGCTCTGTCTTGGGACCTCTGTTGTTTATAATATATATAAATGATTTAGATTCAGGTTTGAGTAGCAACATTTGCAAATTTGCCGATGATACGAAAATCGGTAGGGAAATTAATTCGGAGGAGGACTCGCTATCACTTCAAGTTGATCTAGATAGGGTTTTGAAATGGTCAAAGGACTGGCAGATGCAGTTTAATGCTGATAAATGTAAAGTTCTGAGGCTAGGTAATGATGATAGAGTTACAAGATACGAGCTAGATGGTGTTGAGATTGCGAAGTCGGATTGCGAAAGGGATCTGGGAGTTATAATTAGTAAGAATTTAAAACAAAAGGATCAATGCATAAATGTTCGTAATAAGGCAAATAGGACACTCGGATTTATTAATCGCAGCGTAAGTAACAAGACACCTAGTGTGGTTCTCAAGCTATATCTTGCTCTGGTTAGGCCCCATTTAGATTATGCAGTTCAGTTTTGGTCGCCATATTATAGAATGGATATAAATTCACTTGAACGTGTCCAGCGTAGGATGACTAAGTTAATTCCCCAAATTAGAAATCTTTCATATGAAGAAAGATTAACAAAGCTTAATTTGCATTCACTGGAAAGGCGAAGAGTTAGGGGTGACATGATAGAGGTTTACAAGTGGGTGAATGGACATAACAAAGGGGATATTAATAGGGTATTGAAAGTATCAACACAGGACAGAACGCGAAACAATGGGTATAAATTGGATAAGTTTAGATTTAGGAAAGACTTGGGTAAATACTGGTTCAGTAACAGGGTTGTTGATTTGTGGAACCAATTGCCGCGTAACATTGTGGAGGTGGGGTCCCTCGATTGTTTCAAGCATGGGTTGGACATGTATATGAGTGGGATTGGGTGGTTATAAATCGGAGCTGCCTCGTATGGGCCAATAGGCCTTCTGCAGTTGCCTTTGTTCTTATGTTATGTTCTTATGTTCATTAACGGGTGGAGGAGACAACCTTCCCGTACATAAGAATAAAGATAACTTCAGAAGGCCTATTGGCCCATACGAGGCAGCTCCTCTTTATAACCACCCAATCCCACTCATATACATGTCCAACCTTCGCCTGAAACAATCCAGGGACCCCACCTCCACCACGGCACACGGTAATTGGTTCCACAAATCAACAACCCTGTTACCAAACCAGTATTTACCCAGCTTTCCTAAATCAGTCTCCGTGGTGTAGTGGTAAGACACTCGCCTGGCGTTCCGCGAGCGCTATGTCATGGGTTCGTATCCTGGCCGGGGAGGATTTACTGGGCGCAAATCCTTAACTGTAGCCTCTGTTTAACGCAACAGTAAAATGTGTACTTGGATGAAAAAACGATTCTTCGCGGCAGGGGATCGTATTCCAGGGACCTGCCCGAAACGCTACGCGTACTAGTGGCTGTACAAGAATGTAACAACTCTTGTATATATCTCAAAAAAAAAATCTAAACTTGTACAATTTATACCCATTGTTTCTTGTTGTCTTGTGTTGATACTTTTAATACCCTATTAATATCCCCCTTGCTATGTCCTTTCATCCACTTGTAAACCTCTATCATTACTCTTTGTGTTTTGAAATGTTAATAGTTGAGTTTGGAAACATTTTGACATTAACTTTACTTGAACATTTATAAAAACAAAAATATGTTCTTGACAATTGCACCAAGATGTTTTTGCCAAAAATGGGTGCACAGTGCAGGGGTTAACCTGTTCCCCCTATCTCTGGGCACAAAAAGCTCTATCCAGATACCTCGCCTAGATCTCCAACAACCAAAATTCGCTTAGGTGGTAAATAAATAAATATAAATATAAATTTTTTTTTTACTTTTACTCTGTGAACACCTTGAGGGACCGGTGCTCTCTTCATTGTTTTGACTTTTGTGGGAACTACAGTCTCCCCCACAGCATTCGTCTTCCAGGACGGCGAATGGGTGTGAAGTCTTTATGACATCTGTTGGCGGCTTTGTCAAAGTCTTCTTAAGACCCCCATCCTTTACGACACTCCAAGACGACAAATTTCTACTGCTGCACTCCTTATTTGCTTCTCTGCGCTCCTGATTTGCTTCTTGATGCATTACTGACATGTAATGCGATATGTATCAATCAACCCACCATGTGGTCTCTTGAAATATTTATGCCAGATCTATAATGAATAATCTCTACAACAACCTAATTTGTTACAACACAATAACTTGCCCTTTGGCACAAAGTAGATGAAGATAGTGTTAGTGTTATCAGGTGTAGTTACTTCCTTTACAGCACGTCTCTGCCATTTAGCTCTTATGGACTAATAAATGTATTTGTTTTTGAAAAGCATGCAAAAAGAACTTTTTTTGCATGCTTCGGTTAATTATTTACCTGATATACCTGTCGATTTACCTCGACGAGGACGGGACGCCAGCAGCTTATCACAGGTCCCTCCCATTTGTTTTGATCTTTTCCAGTTGAACTATAAAATTTAAGCGTTTTGGCTTCGACGGTAGGCGGTTCCACGGGTTTATAACCCTGTGGGTGAAAAAGCATTGTTTTATCAATTCTAATATTCTACTATATATTTCATGTACCTATAATTTTCTTGCCAGTCTTTCATGTGGTACCTTATCAAAGACTTTAGCAAAATCCATATATACTACATCCACTGGAAGTCCTTTGAGTAGCTGGTTAGTGTTTCTATCCCCCCCATTATATCTCGTGTTGTTACACTGCTTTGACAACTGGATTGAGCCCTCAGACAATCCCCATGTCAGCGCACAAGGGATTTGGTTCTTTCCCAGCTTACCGGTTAGTGTTCCTGATTAACGGGTGGAAGACCCAGTTGAATCCATCTTGGGTTCAAACCTAATTGGGTCTTGTTTGGGATTCCCTGGCAAATCTCTCCCCCTGCCTGCTAAGACTTTGCGCTGCTTGCAGCGGTGTTGTCATATGGTGTTGAATTGACACCAGTTGTTTGGGACCCTGAACCTTTCCTATGTGGTGTTTACCCTGGGCAGGGTTTGGCTTAGTGCTGTCCTGGTTCCTTTTTTCTGCCAGTTTCACCACTGCTGGGACTATTGGGTTTGGACCTCACTTGCCTTTTGTCTGCTCTTGCATCACCAGCTTCCTCTCCAGACTTTGGTACTGTGGTGCCATCCTCTCATATCACTTGTGTTCATGGATGCCCCATCACTGGGTTGTGGCTTCATGACCAGTACTCGCGATGTCTTCTAGAGTCAGTGATCGGGTCCATTCTATTACGGGCACAGCATGGTGCACAAAGTTTGTGGTTGTGTGGCAGGCCCTTCGTAGGATTTGTCTTCTTTGGGCTCCATCCTCCAGTGCAATTCCGACTGCTCTCCAGAGGTTCATTTCCTGAACATTGGCGTTTCATTTCGGTCCTTCCCCCTTTGGAGCCAGACTATTCATTCTCGAGGTTTGGTTCTCTGCATGAAACGCATGGGGGTGTGTGTAGTATTCTTGCAATCGGGTTATCATGTTTCAGTCCCGTTTTCACAGAGTGGACCATTGATGTGTCTTCTTGTTGGTTTTGCAAGACATTTGGTTGCCATGAGGTAGAACTCTTTGCTTTGGCTTGAAACCATTGACTCCAGTCCGTTCCTATGTAGCTCCATTGCTCAATCGTGAGGCTTTCACGGTGGATCCCTTTCAGCTAGACTGGTAGAGATGGAGGTTCATCTATTGCTTCCCTAGTTTAGATGTTGCTCTGGGTGCTGTCCTGACAACTAAGAGTTGTACTTAGGCAAGATGGTCCTTCTGGCTCTTTGGTGGCTGGCTTAGCCTTGGTTATTGCTTTTCTGACCAAGCCATTTTGTAGCATGCTGTTGCACCTGTTAAGCATTTGAGGGTTTCCGAGTAAGGGCAGATTTTAGCTCGGAGTGTAGCTTGGCCTATGTAAGAGTGAAGGCAGTTGAGCTGCCTTGTCATGCCGGGGGATATCAAAGTTGCATTTCCAATCACTTCCCTACTCCATTCCTTCTACTTAGGAGGATGCCTTTCAATCTGTGGCTCGGCCTCGGGGCCTTCATGGTTGTCTCCCATGGGTGGGGGGTCCATGGGGTGCCCTTTGACCCTATTTAGACTTTGGTGCCCCCTGTGAGGGGGCTTTTGCCTCGGTGGAATAATTTTTTGTATCCCCCCTCTGTTTATGAATTTTATTACTCTGCAGCTCTGCTGCTAGTTTCAGATTGAGTAATTAGTTTCAGATTGCCTTATGGATCTTCAAATTTCATTCTGGAGGTTTCTATCTTTCCGAGTTTCACTCTGAGGCTCATATGGATACTTTTTGGTACCTCCTGCAGGATTTGAGCCTTGCTTCCTTGATGGATCTGGTCTCTCTCTTGAGTTTGGGTTTGCCTTCCCTCTCTGGCTATGATATGAGGTCCTGGATTTATCCTGACTGGCTGACAATCCTCATTTTTTTCCCCCTTGGGGCTTGGCAGGCATGTAATGCTCATTCGCTTGATTGGTGTGAGGTAATGTCTTTCAGGTGTTTTTTGGCCAGCTCTCCTTATTTGCCACCTGATGATCGCTCTGGCTATCCCCAAGTATGTGGGCAGGAGACAACTACACATGCAGCTGCCTGTATTTTCTAGAGCCCATATTGCTGATGAAAACGGGGGCCCATACTCACTTGGTTTTGTGCTTTTGGGCTTTCCAGGAACTTTTTGCTCATTGGCTACAGGAGGATGTGAACTAGCTTGGCTTGTTAGGTCTGGAGGCCTTGTTGCCTGTGGTGTCAGCTTCAGCAGGTTTGTATAGGATGTCTGCATCCGTCCTTTGTGAGTCTGTGGCAGCGTTTTACTCAGCATGTTGGCAGGCTGTGCTGGCCAAGTCTAGATTTGGTTTGGTCCTTAGCCATTTTGTCCACCTCCCCCATTTTGCCATTCCTCTTTCTTGAGGATGTTGTTCAGTTCCTTTCTACGGCTGGTTCATCATGCAGACCTATTAGTTATTTGCTGGTTTCTTCGGGGTGTCTGTTCCTCATTTTTCAGAGGCAGCCATGTAGGGCTGGGGCCATGCCTGCTGTTGGTAAAGGTAGGTTCCTGATGGAGCCAGATTACTGGGCCATTGTGCTTCCTTCGGCAGGTCCCTTCTAGACTGGAGTCGTTCTCAGGAAGGGTGATCCTTCAGGCTGCTTGAAGGCTGGTTCAGCTTTGTTTTCCGACACCAATATCTTCGGTACCTGCACCAAATCTCGGGTAGCAAACTAAACACTTGCATTTAGCGACTTTTGTAGTCCATGTGCTGTATAGTAAAAATGTCTACTGCATGACTAGTGCCGCTGCAATAAAATTGCTGAAATTTTGAAAATTTCTCTTTATTAACAACTATTTTTCAAATTGCCGTTTCTATGTGCATCTTTATTTAGGAAAGAAACGAGGTCGTCTTCAAGGACAGACAGCTTCTGCCCGAAGTATCAGGCAGAGACCACTGGTGATCAGTTTGGATGGTGCGAGCTCAAGTGATGAGGCCAGAAGCCCAAGTCCCTGTGCTACTGGGGTCATTTCTAAAACACAGATGCAGCTCACTTTGAGGTACAGTATATGATTTCAATGGTTCAATCAAATATTTTTTAAAACCTGCCACATAAACATTCAGAAGCCTGTGCATGCATCTGGAGATGTACAGTATTCTGATTTGTGTTGATATATTTACCACCATATTAATACCTTTATTATTCTCTTTCATCCACAGTATTTGTTTACATCAATCATTCTACCCGCTTACTTTCTGCCTTTCTAGAGACTGTAAATTAATATAATATATATTATTATTTTATTATATTATTATTATTATAATTTTTAGTTATATGATTATATTAATATTATAATTTTAGTATATGATTATATTAATATTATAATTATTATTATATTAATATTATTTATTATACTGTATTATAATTATTATTATTGTATTAATTTGTTATACAGTAATTATTATATTATTTATTATTATATTATAAATATTATTATACAGTTATTATATGATATACTAATATTAATATAATAATAATATATGCCACAGGAACATATGGCAGGGAGTCCAGTGTTGACCTTGGATGTTTGTATGATCATTTCTTCAGTTTTTATTTTTTTCACTATAGTATTTGTGTAATTTAACTACATTAATGCTTATGTATTTTTATTTTATTTTAATTTTTATTTATATAAGTATTTGTGAGAGTACATAATATCGATGTTCTTACATTGTTGCAAAGCCACTAACAGTGTAAAACGGATGGGTATTAACTCTACTCTGTCCTTTACCCTGTCCGTGAATATGCTTACTAAAACTCAATTCCAAGGGACCCCAGAGCTAACTCTAGGCCAAGTCCCACGCTATGTGGTCTTAGCCGCTCGATCAGCTAAGATTCTACAGCCACGTGACGTCGTACTAGGTGTTCTAGCAAACTCAAGGATCTCTTTATGCCGCCGCCACCAGACCATTAACCAAAAGCTATCAATTAAACGGGGTCTGGACCAATTAATCAATCATTTACCCCTTGTGGCTTAATCCCCAAATTACTTGGAAAAGGGGGTTGAATTTACGTTAAGTGTGGGAATTACTCAAAACAAAACAAAGGGATATATTAATCATTGGCATAAGGAGCCGGCAGCTGTTTTGTTAACTTTGTTTAAACTTTCTATGAACATTGAAGTTGTGTGTGTTGCTTCACTTCCTTCTAGGGGGTTGCTTCTTCAGTGAGGGGCGATCATAGATCTCCAACTCCCTGCATCTCTTCGAGAGGGGTGCCCAGGTTTTGGTCTCTGGTCTCCAGTAGGCTGTTAAGGACTTATAGGGCTGATATACTTCTATGTGTGGAGCTATCTCAAAGAGGCTAGCTACAGGGAGTCACCATTTGGCCCCCTCCAGAAAGCAGTCTGTGTGAAGTCCCTCTCATGCAAAATTGTAGTTTTGAATGCATATGAGTATTTATTCCATTAGGTAAATCAACATGGTAATTCTGTTCCATTTCAAATAATCATTTGTCTCGCATTTCATATTTGTTCTCTAATACTATATTTCTCTGTCAAACAGCCCAAATGTGTTGGGACGTGGCATCATGTCTGACTCCGATTCTGACTGTCTTGAGGTAGACTCTATGAGGGCATCACCTAAGACCAAGGAGGTGAATTGTGCAGATGATGATGAATTGCTTTGCAGCGACTCTGTTGTCGATTTGTATGATGTGGATTATAAATGTAAGCTCAATAAATTATTTGCATAGCCTCATTTAAAAACATGCATTCATAATCTAAAAAAAGTATTAAATACTTTTAATGCAGATTTCCTTAAAATCACAATCAGTATTAGAAGTGAATCGTTGCATTTTTAACGTTACATGTAACCATTGCAAATCGGAAACCTAATTTATGAATATTTGTAGGAAACAAAATTGAACTGCACAGATGATGCAGGGAATAGTTATGTAGATATGTATAGTACAGTGTACTTCATTAGAATGCAGTATGAGAATTAAACCACACATCAGAAGATGAGATGACGACATTTCGGTCCGTTCTGGATCATTATAAAGTCGATTGTGATAATTGGCTTGATAATGGTCCAGGATGGACCGAAAGTCGTCGTCTCCTCATCTTCTGGTGTGGTTTAGTTCTTATATCTTCATATTGTGACTCTTCGTCTGCACGTAGAATGCGATGTTTTCATTGGTATACCCTGCTTTCCTAGCCCCTGGACTTCTTCCTGCCCCAAGCAGGCCCAGGCAAGACCTAAGCCCTCCATCCCCCACTCCACCTCCCCCCCAAACCCCTGTCAACTACACCACAGGAGGGCGTGCCCTCTCCCCAAGCACTCCCTGCCCCCCTCACCCCCCAGGACGACTTCCTGCCCCAAGCAGGCCTGAGCAAGACCGAAGCCCTCCATCCCCCACTACACCTCCCCCTGAACCCCTGGCAACTACCTCACAGGAGGATAAGCCTGCACATGTAGCAATGACCATGGAACAACTTCCTACACTTGTGGGGAGTAAGGGTGAAATTGGATATAAGAAAGTGAGCTTCAAGGTAATGTACTCAAACATTGATGGGATTACCAATAAAGCAAGTGAACTGACAGAAAGGGCGCAAGAAGAAAACCCTGATGTAATAGGACTCACGGAAACAAAATTGTCAGGAGTCATAACAGATGCTGTGTTTCCATAGGACTACTATATAGTAAGGAAAGAGAGGGAAGGGAGAATAGGTGGAGTGGCCCTGCTGACAAGGAAGGACTGGAGTTTTGATGAGATGGAAATTCCGGACTATGACGGATTTAGAGATTACATAACAGGAACTATAACACTGGGTGGACCTAAGATAATAGTGGCAGTCATTTACAACTCTCCCCTAAATGACAGAAGACCTAGATAGGAGTTTGATAGGAACAACATGGCCACCATTAATATAATAGAGAGAGCAGCTTCAGTTGCCTGCAGGAATGGCTCAAGACTCTTAATCATGGGTGATTTCAACCATGGAAAGATAGACTGGGAAAATGGGGACCCACAACTTTCATGCTCATCTCCTTCTGTGTTCTGTCATGTGCTTTTTGGGCCTCCTTGAGCTGCATTCCAACTGGCTCACTGAGGATGTCTTGGCCTCTGCGGGGACGGCTGTGCTTCCCAAGCTGTACTCGGGTGTACACTATTCTCATGTGGGGGTGGCCAGTTTCCTCGCCACCCAGCTTGTGTATTGACAGGCTGTGTTGGCCCAGTCTCTGGATTTAGTTTGGACCCTTGCTGTCCTCTCCTCCTCCTCTCCCTTTTCTCTGCTCCTTTTCCCAGAGGTGGTTGTCGACCTGTTATTGTCTGTAGCAACTACTTGTCGACCCCTTTTGGACCTCTTGTGATCTTAGTGGGTGTTGTCAGTCTTCAAGGCAGTTTGGAAGGGCTGGGACAGCACCCATTGTTGGTTGGGGTAGGCCATCTGCAGAATCATGAGCTGGGTTGCAAGCACTTTCTTCGGATGGTACTTCTTCATCTGGTCAGTGCCATACCTACTCCTTACAGAAGGTTCACTCCAACCCTTTTGCAATTTGCCCCTGTGATGGAGCAGTGTGGTGGGGGGTGGCTATCTTGGATTGCCAATGCCGAGTCCCACGATTTGTGGGCTTTTCCAGTTGTTTTCTTAGGCCTGTGGTAGTGTTTGTCAGACCTTCCTCCTTTGGAGGTGTTTGGGTCTTTGCGGGCGAGACTGTGGGGACTGGTCCTTTTTTTTTTTTTTCTCCCCTCACCTTTGTCAGGTTGTCTTGGAGTGGGGGGGGTGGTGTCTTTGGGCATGGTTGAAATGACATTTCTTCAATGGTCCAGTTCCAAAATGGGATTCGCTGGACCTCCAGTTCATCCTCGATCTTTCCAGATTAAATCTGTTCGTTTCTTGCCCCTCCTTTCGGATGTCCATGTTATCAGAGGTCCATCGCATGCTCCAGGCAGGGGTTTGAATGATTTTCCTGGACCTCCGGGATATTATTGGCACATCCGTATTCATCTGGGGTTCAGGGACTGATTAGGCTTTGTTGTGGGGTAGCAGGCTTAGCACTTTTGGATCCTCCAATTCGGACTTAGTCTGGCTCCATGCATGCTTAAATGCTTGGCTCAGGTTGTGGTGGCTCGTCTCCCTTCCCTAAATATTTTATATGCCATTCTGAATTTTGAGTTATACATATGGTTGGTTTGAAGAAGTTTTGGTATGTTAGAGCAATCTTTGTACATAATTGAAAGATTTTTATAAATGAGTTTGTCTTTTTAATGTTATGTAATGTCTTAAGTTAGATTACTGTTTAGTACAATTAATGAATTAGAAAAACATAATGAATGGATGTAACTTTATTTAAATCTTTTGTTTCAGCATACCGTATGCAGGTAATGAAAACGGCTGCCAAAGAGATCAGTGCTCTGAAAAATAGCAACATCTTGGATTCCAATGAACAACCAGATGAATGTGAAGATCCTTCTCAGTTTCACAATGAGCAAGATGATGATGTTTGTTTGGTGGAGGAAGTAAAGTAAGTTTTACAAATTTTAAATCTCCATCTTTTGTCTCCTATGAATTTGCAAATTCTCCTTTTTAGCTTTTCCCTCATTTCTCTCAATCTATTTCTATTTTTCTGGCACTCGTATCCATTTTCGAAGTCTTGACTTCTGTCGTCTTCCCCTGTTAACACTCCTTTATTAGTTATGTTGCTTGTGGATATAAAAAATGCTCTCCAACAGTTGTACTTAATTGTGTTCTATTAATGTACTAACATGCCTTGCTTTCCCTATTGAGCTCAATATATACAGTATTAATTATATGATTACAGGTTTTGGTACCTGTTAAGATCATAATAATAATATGCAGATGGTGTGGCTAAATGTTTATTTCTACAATAAAACCTGGCCCTGCTTACAGAGGCACAGACAGCAAGGGATCTGTAATCACCCTGACAATGATAGCAGTCACCCAAAAAGGTAGGGTGAGACAAAACAGGCAACAGCAAATTTACTACTTGGCAAATGACCCACCAAGTAGTTAGATGGTTCACCCTCAAGCATTTCTTTACCTTGGGTGCTATCACCCTCATGGGGTGTCGAAATCTATTTTAGGGGGTGCTGGAAATGTTGTAAAAATGAAAAATGAAAATTTTAACAAATAAAATGATTGCTTTATTTTATATAAAAGAGAAAATGAAGCAACTATGATGGAAACTACAAAATTTGTGAACATTTAATTTTGGTTATGTTTGGTAAGAAGTCTGTGATGCCATGATTTGTGGACCCATTCTATACCTGTACTGTACCACAGGTGTTGAATGTTTGGCATGGGGCAGCACCACTGCAGCCAGTAGTAGTATAGCAGCTCGACCATCTGCTTTCTTCTTCTGCCTTCAAAGGTGGGAGATAGTACTCGCCTAGTTGTGATTGTGTGGTTTAAGCTTTGGCTCTTTGGTCCTGCCTCTAGACTGGTGTATGGGTTCCTGAGCCTATGTGGCTCTATCATATCTGCATTTGAAACTGTGTATGGAGTCTTTCTCCATCACATCACTTCCTATTGCATTACCCTGACATTGAACAAATTCTTTCTAATGTCTGTGGCTCATTTGAGTACTAAGTTTCCACCTATGCCCTCTTGTTTGTGTTCTGCCCATGCTAAATAGATTTTTTGTCCACCCTGTCAATTCATCTTAAGAATTTTGTGTGATGATCATGTCTTTCATCACTCTTGTCTTCCAGAGATGTGAGGTTTAATTCCCAAAGCTCGTAACTCATACCTCATGGCTGTGGTGGTATAGCAGGTAGTAGTCTGGTGGTACAGGTATACCTCTGAATATTCTTTGTCTTCTGTTTAGCTTGGTATGGCTGGCTGGCTGGCTACTTGGATGACTACCTGGTTACATGCCTGACTAGATGATTGTTTCCTGCTTGGTTGACTGGCTAGTTGGTTCAGAACAGACACTATAATTAAACTAAAAAATAAACTTAAAATGCACTATATTTTAAGTTTTGAGGTTTCCCGCCAAAAATGCACCACATAAATTCTAACTTTACTTTTGATATAAATAACTTGGTATTCTTTTCATTGACTGTCCCTAAGAGAGCTGTTCATTGCCTAAAGAAGCAACTGAATGCCCTGCTCAGATAAGACCTTTTCTTGTACTCTCAAAATCTTATTATTCAGTGCCAGTAACCTTATTTTAACAATGTTGTAAAAATTATTTTATCAGTTAACCAGTCTCACTACTTCATTGGTATTCTCTCCACATATACGAAGATGATCTATGATGTAATTCTTATGTTCTGCTTCAAAAAAAAAATCAAAGTTCCCATCATTTGCAATCATTTATAGCAATATTTTATAATCTTTTTACCTCAACAGTTTATTTCAGCCATTCATATCTTGCCATCTGCCCTCTACCATGCTCCAATTACAAAACTAACTCATTATTGTCACCCTTACATTTTCTTGCATAGTATTCACCTTCAGATTTTCTTTCATTTGTATAATTTTATCTCGAGTCATATTTGTATTTTAAATATTATTCCCTTATGTTCTGTAAGATTAATAAAATGTTCGCAATTTTACAGAGAAGAGAATACAATTCTAGAAGCTCCTGTATCACCCACTTTACTAGATCTCAAGGTGCCTAAAAAGAGTAAAATAAAGAAAAATAGGAAGACCAAGAAAGCTCTTAATTGTTTGAAAGTATTATCCAAAGAATACGAAAAGGAAAAATTGGTAAGTGTTCTTAACAGTTTTAGAGTTAACAAATTATTTGCTAAATTACATTATTTCACAAGTAAATATTTAATATTTGTAGCACATTTCCCTATGGCTACACCTAGCTTAAAAGCTCCTACAGTATTAAGTTTATATGAACAAGTTTATTAACTTGTACAGTACTATGTTTATGCCTGTAAGCTGAAAACTTCTTACTAATTTAACACCTGTTTGCTTATGAATTCATATTTAGTTAATGCATTCATTGATTCATTGCAGGCTTAAATGCATTATCCTTATAGTTAGTAATGTTCACAGTCCATATTTTTGTAAATTACATGTACATTATTACATGTACATCTACTTACTCAACACAAATAAAAGTGAAGAAACTAGAGTAGAAACATTCAAGGTCAACTTTACAATCCTCTGCCACACACACTGCTGCATCAGCAAACCTTTGGTCTGGCATTGACAGGTTCAGCTTGGGTTGCTACCCAGTCAACTTCTACAGCTCACCAAACCATTAGAGATGTAGATATTTGTTATTTCCATGTTTCCTTATATTTTACATCCAAATTAATCATTCTGTAAGGAATAAATATTTTGGGGGATTTTTTTTGAGCAGTACATGCATTATTTCCTTAGCATACATACAGTACATGTATTTAATGTATACATGTACAGTGGCACCTCGACATACGATTGCCCCTACTTACGATAAATTCGAGTTCCGATGTAAATTTCATCAAAAAATGCGACTCGACATCCGATGGTGTCGTCGACATCCGATATTTGTTGGTATACGTTCGGGTCGGCCAAGCGCGTGGTTCCCGGTCACGTGGTCCGACCTGCCTCAGTTTACTATAGCTACCCGCTTAGTGACGATCGCGCCTATAAGAAATTCCGCTTTTGTGGTGGTTTTTTGCATTTTGAACATTAAAGTAATTATTTTCTATCGCGCCATGAGTCCCAAGAAAGTCAGTGGTAAGGCTCAACATATGAGATCCCATGTAAGAATGACCATAGAGCAGAAACAAGAGATCATTCGTAAATATGAAGACGGTGTGCGGGTCGGTGAACTGGCTAGGCAGTACAACAAATCTCAGTCAACGATATCTACCATACTGGTTAAGAAAAAGGACATTATGGGTGCTAAAGTGATGCATCATTACAGACAAATGTTAAATCGAATGGAAAAACAAATGTCTCTTGACAAATTTGTAGTGAGACAAACAAGCACTGAACCACAACCAGGTCCTAGTGGTATTCAGGCAAAACGTAGGAGAGAGAGTACCCCAGAGAAAACATCACTGCCTGATGTGATAATGGAAGGAGACTCCCCTTCCAAACAGTAACAACTCTCCTCCTGCCCCCTCATCACCATCTTCCATACGCCATCGAAATCCCTCCATAAAGGTAAGTGAAGTTTTGGTACTGTATTGTAGTTAGAAAAAAACATTGTATTCAGTATAAAATGTATTTTTATGTTAATATTTTGGAGGGTGGGGAACGGATTAATTCAAATCCCTTTATTTCTTATGGGAAAATTCGCTTCGACTTCCGATATTTCGACATACGATCCGTCTCTGGGAACGGATTAGCATCGTAAATCGAGGCCCCATTGTATTATTTCCTTGGCCGCACTTTAGGAGTTAAGGCATTGTTTTTGTTGGACTTGCCTCCGGCTGTCAGGTTGAGGATCTTCAAGCTCTTTTCTAAGAGGTGTGGGTTCTGTTCGTTCAGCCATGGTGGGCAGTTTCTCTGTTTGCAAGCTGAAACAAGCAAACGTCACTAATGCCGTTGCGCCGATTGTCCACGCAGCCCCCCTCCCCCCCAAAAAAAAGTCTCTAGCTGTTGGTTCCTCAATTGATGTTAACTGTGGCGGTCGTCGAAATGGGTCTCTAATCTTAGCAGTTCTGTGCCTTGTGTATTTCTGGAGTGTGTGGTGCACAAGGTAGGAGTACTTCATCAGTACTGGGGCTGCATGCGCTTAGGGCTGACTTCCGTAAGCGCCCTGTAAATACTGCCCTTGCATCTTGGGGTTATCTTCCACAAGGTGTTTGGAAACCGCTTCCTTAGGGGTCTTTTGCTCCCCGGCAATTGCCCACCCTTGGGGTCAGCTGGGGTGGTTGTAGACCCTGTTTGACCTTGGGTAGGGAGTGGTATCGTTGTTGGTAGAGTCACAAGGTATTGTGCAGCTTGTGGGGGGGGGGCTTTGCGTCAGTTGCTACATCGCTGGCTTCCTATTCGGGATTTTCGGGGTTCGGTGCAGTGGTACCTACCTGGGCCTTCGCTCGATATGTTTACGAATGCATCGTTTTTTGGCTGGGGCTTTGTAACCAGTGATCACCAGGCCTGCCAGGGGCGGTGGGCTCCGTCCTTCCGTCGAGCTCACAGCTCGGTGCGGGAGTTTACGGTTGTTTGGCTGTCGGTTCAGAGGGTGCAGGTTACTCAGGATTTGATGATTAGGCTCCATTTGAGCTGTACTCCGGTGGTTCATTGCATGAACTGCGGGGGTTCTCTTCGGTCCTTGGCTCTTTGTGGCTGGTCTCTTAGTGACTCATCTACTGGATTCTCGGGGTTTGACTCCGTGCGGTTCATGTCTGGGGGGTGTCCAACATCCTGGTGGAAAGCCTCTCTCGGTTTATTCCCCTGTCCATGGAATGGACAGTCGACGCCGGCTCCTTCAGTTGGCTCTGCTGAACGTATGGGCTCTCGGATGTGGACCTCTTCGCATTGGCATGATTCCAATTCCAGCTTCTTTTTGTGTATGCGACATCATTCCCAGACTGCGAGGCTGTTGTGGTGGACGCTTTTTGGCAGGACTGGTCGAGGTGGGGGTTACCTGTGCCTCTTCCTCCTGGTCCAGCTGTTATTTTGCGTCCTGGTTCATTTGGAGGCATACCAGGGGAGAGTAGTCCTATTAGCCTCTTGGTGGTTGGCTCAACTTTGGTTTCAGGCACTGCTTGCTCAGTGTCCGAACCCCGCGATGTTTTCTGCAGCTCCAGTTCTTCCAGTTGGTCAGACTGGTCCTGTATGTGGCTGGTTCGATCTTCGCCTCCAATTTTTGCATCTGGCCTTTCTGATGCAGGTCTATCGCCACTTGCATGGTGCTCAGGTGGCTTCGTTGATGGTGTCCCACCTGAGAACTTCGTCTTGGTGACAGTATGAAGTTTCCTGGCGTTCTTTTTCTGCCATTTTTTCTCCCTTCGTAGGTTGTCCTCTTATTTCGGATCGGGTTGTTTTATCCTTTCTCTTGGCTTTTTCAGGACCGTCTTTTGATGCTGAATACTGTCGCCTTGTATTGTGCAGCGCTGGCGGAGCCTCTTTTGCTTGTGTTCTGGGTGGATATTACTTCTGCTCCGTTCTGTAAGCTTTCTCGTACATTGTTTTGCCTCGGGCCTGCTCATGCGCCGCCTGAGCCGTCCCGGTCTTTGGACAGGATGCTCTTTATTCTCTTCTCGGTTTGTGTTGGTCCCTTTGGTCCAGGATTGATTTTCTCAGGCTCTCTTTCCCGTTGGCATTGGCCTCTGGTGGTCGGGTTGGGGAGCTTCATGCTCTCCTCTGGTGCAGAGGTTTCTGCTCTTTCGGTCCTGGTGGTAGGTTTGTTTATTTGCAGTAGAGGTTATCTTGAGGGTTATCTTGAGATGATTTCGGGGCTTTTTATTGTCCCCGCGGCCCGGTCCTCGACCAGGCCTCCACCCCCCAGGAAGCAGCCCGTGACAGCTGACTAACACCCAGGTACCTATTTTACTGCTAGGTAACAGGGGCATAGGGTGAAAGAAACTCTGCCCATTGTTTCTCGCTGGCGCCTGGGATCGAACCCAGGATCACAAGTCCAGCGTGCTGTCCGCTCGGCCGACCGGCTCCCTAGGTTAGAGGCATTAAATATGCCAAAACTAGAAGACAGAAGAAAAAGAGGTGATATGATCACTGCATACAAAATAGTAACAGGAATTGATAAAATCGATAGGGAAGATTTCCTGGAACTTTAAGAACAAGAGGTCATAGATATAAACTAGCTAAACACAGATGCTGAAGAAATATAAGAAAATTCACTTTCGCAAACAGAGTGGTAGACGGTTGGAACAAGTTAGGGGAGAAGGTGGTGGAGGCCAAGACCGTCAGTAGTTTCAAAGCGTTATATGACAGAGTGCTGGGAAGACGGGACACCACGAGCGTAGCTCTCATCCTGTAACTACACTTAGGTAATTACAGACAATTGGCGTGATGGAGTTAATGACGTTTGCTTGTTTTAGTTTGGGACTTCTGCCTCCCTGTACAGCTTTTGGGTAACAATTTTTACCAAGTGGGTTTCTTTGGTTATGCCTACCTTTCTGGGTGACAAACCCCGGTCAATGGCAGACATGGAATGCTTCCAGAAACGTGGGGGTTTCCATAAGCCATTGCTCCTTGTGCCTCTCTGAGGGGGGGCTGAGGTTCTGGCTCGTGGTCTATGGTAGGCAAGAACCCCATCGACTGATGCCATGGTCTAATACACACACATCGGTCTGGTAAGGACCGATGTGTGGTCCTCGCCCAGAAAATGGCATTTCATTACATTCAGTGCTGGTTTTTTAGAATGAGAAATTTTCTTAGCCTAGTACAGTACATTATTTTAAATATGTTTCTTCTTCTTCAGATAGAAGACAGCATAAACTTGAGCATTATCAGTGATACAACACTTTTGGGTGAAGATGATGATAATCCTGAGATTACCCTACGAGTAAAGTGGGGATCAGATTATCTTCGCATGCCTTTGAAAGTTGTAAGTTCCATGCCTTTGAAAGTTGTAAGTTCTATACTTTTTATAATGTTTAAAGTGTAATGTTTATATGTAAAGGGCTGCTCAAATTCCCTCATCTGAGGCTAGTGAAAGTCAAAGCCAGTGAGCACAAAATTGGTACTGTCCTTGTTCTTTTTCTTTGAATTCTGTTAATTATGTTCTGTATCAGTAAAATATTAAATTTGTTAAGCTAACACATAAGCTCAGCTTATGTGTGCATTCTCTCAGAACCAAAGTGAAACTCTATCAGGGCCAACTGCTTTGTTTCTTCCTAGTTCCTCGAGTCATTTTTCTACTTCATCTCGAGACACCAGTATGTACTCTCTAACCTCACGGGAGGCATCTCCCATCACGCAGGGTGCAGTCGCATCTCCACAGATCTCCAGTATCATCTATTGATACTGGTAATGGCTCAAAAGGGCCACCACTTATGGGCTATTCATGCCCGTGCCACCTTTTGGGTGGCTTAATCTTCATCAATCATCAATCAATCTCTAACCTCACTGATCCGAACGATATAGGGATGGCCCCCCACCCCCTTCCTGTGCCAGATAAGCCAGACATTTGGATTGGCAGAATTTTTACAGGGGAAGTCCAAAAATTGCCATATTCAAAATTTGTTGTACCACAACCACAATAATTCTTATTTCCACACTAAATAAAAAATATAATTTAAGAGAAAAACTTCAGCTTGCCTTGTAGTAGTTTGTCTTCTTGTGTGATACTGAACATCTTGAAAGGTGTAGATCTTGAAAATCTATGTAACCTATCTCCAGTTATCCGAATTTCTGTTCGGATACGGGTAAGTTTGTCAGAAAATTATGCAGACCCAATTTTGATTGGATAACCCAAATATTTCAGCCCATCTTCCTGTTTTGGCAGTGCTTGTACAGTGCTTGTGATGAGGACCATAGTACGTATACCGACGTACAATGCAATTAGAAAGTAGAAATCAGTACTATTGAATTTGGACAAACTGGAAAAGATTTATTATTTCTTGCAAAGGTAAACTAAACTAACCTCAGTTAGGCACATGCAGCATGAGCTAAAAGCACTGATGTTCAGCGTGACTACATTATTGCCTAAAAATCTCAAAATATATATGATTCTGGTATTATTTAGTCATGATAGTATTACAGAAAAGCGTGACTGTGATAGACTGTACAATGTTCAGATATAAAAAATCTCAAAATATATATGAATCTGGTATTATTTAGTCATGATAGTATTACAGAAGAGCCTGAATGTGATAGACTGTACCATGTTCAGATATCGGTGAATCAATGGTGTCTGAAAGCTTAAGACTGTTTGCTGTTTAAACCATAATTTATGGTTTTATGGTTATTTTATGGTTGTTCACAGCTTTAGCTACAGCACACTGCCATTATTTCGTCCATCTAAGTCATTTGAATCTTAAAATGACTTCTCATGATCCTTTACAAAATAAACTTGTGGAAAACAATAATTTACAGGATTTAGTGACCAGGATTCTGATAATAGCAGGATTATGGTAAGAATTAGCAATGTGAGTAGTATGGTGGGAGGAGTATTCTTGGTATGGGAGGGAGGGAGAGGTAGCTTTGTCTGCTGGCTGGTGTGTGGCAACATCATGTTGTCTGGAATCGCCATACCAGCTTAGTGGTTCGCTATGGTGAACACAAATGTAGATACTTATATATAACATGTGTATATAGTGTAATAACAGCAAATGGAGTATGTTGGGAAGTGCCATTTTGGTGAGGGTGATAGCATCATCTGCTGGCTGGTGTGTGACTTGTCATGCAGTGTATGGTGGCCACTATGCTGTTTGGACACGATACCAGCTTAGTTGTATAGTTTTGGTGAATAAAATGTGTAGATACTTGTATATAACGTGTGTAAATAGTGTAATACAAACAATAACAGTATGGTGGAAGGATGAATGTGTGCGAGTGGGTGTTGAAGGAAGGAGGGAGGGAGGGAGGGAGGGCTGGTTGGGTGTGGCAGCCCACTCTTGTTTTTTGGACTCGCCATACCAACTTAGTGGTTTGTTATGGTGAACACTTATGTAGATAGGTATATACAATGTATGTGTGTATATAGTGTAGTAACAGCAAAAACACTGATTGATCATAGAATATAATATATATGTCACTGTATATATAATCTGACTTGGGCTGGACAGTAGAGCAATGGTCTCGCTTCGTGCAGGTCAGCGTTCAATCCCCAACCGTCCAATTGGTTGGGCATCAATAAGTGGTAAGGCACATCTTTATACCCCAGGATGGCAAATCTTGCCTCGCAGGATTAATTCGTTTCAATGACCAGGCGACAAAAATTAGACAAGAAGTTGAAGGGTGGGGTAGACTGTTTGTTTTAACTTCAGAATTGCTTTTAAATATATAGGATGGCAAAATACTAAAGAAATTGTTCATTACTTTTGTTAGGCCAAAGCCAGAATATGTAGAGGTTGTATGGTGCCCATATCTTAAGAAGCTCGTAAACAAACTGGGAAAAGGTGCAAAGACATGCTACCAAGTTAGAGGCATAAAATATGCCAAAAGTAGAGGATAGAAAAAGAGGAGATATTATTACTGCGTACAAAATAGTAACAGGAATTGATAAAATTGATAGGGAAGATTTCCTGAGACCTGGAACTTCAAGAACAAGAGGTCATAGATTTAAACTAACTAAACAAAGATGCCAAAGAAATATAAGAAAATTCACTTTTGCAAACAAAGTGGTAGACAGTTGGAACAAGTGAGGTGGTGGTGGTGGAGGCCAAAACCGTCGGTAGTTTCAAAGCATTATATGAGTGTGCTGGGAAGACGGGACACCATGAATGTACCTCTCATCCTGTAACTACACTTGGGTAATTACATATATGAGCCCCATAATTTTGAGCATAGCTATGTTCCACACATTGAACTATATAAATTCCACACTTTTGAATATTACAGCAAAAAAACAGAGAAGAAATGAATGAGAAACATCAAAATAATTGTGAAAGATTATATGGGCGCAACTGCCACCCCACGGGGTGGCAGGGTCGAGTGACCCCGAGCGCTCCACCCCTTAGGGCTTATAATTTGCTCAACTTCCAAATTCCATCATGGCTAAAGTATGTCACCTACAATATTTTTGTTTCCATAATCAGAGATTGCATTTTAACAATACCAGTATAAGAGAATAATTTTTTGGATTATTTGCATGTGGGTCATAACCCATGTCATGACTACCAGATCAGTGCCATTACATTACAGCAGGTTGATGAAGAAAGGGACCTTGGAGTCAGAATCCACCACTCACTAAAAGTTGCTCAACAGAAGTAGTAGTCAGAAAAGCTAATAATAATAACCTTGGAATAATCAAGCATGCCTTTGACTCAAAGGAAAAGAATGTAGTGATTTAACTGTATACATCTCAAGTCAACCCCCCCCCCCCCTTTGGATTACCGTATCCAAGTATGGAGTTCTCATCTACAGAGGGATATAACTGCTCTGAAGAAAGTGCAACACCAGCAACAAAAGTCATTCCAGAGCCAAGTCATCTTTCGTATTGGGAACGGTTGAGGGCCACAGACCTAACACTGCAAACCAGGCATGACAGGGCAGATCTTGTTGAAACTTTTAAAATACTGAACAAGTTGGATGATGATCCTGACAATTTCTTCCAAGGGTCAGTTGCAACACAAACAAGGAGCAATGGTTTCAAGCTCAGTAAACCTCAATGTAGGACTGAGAACAGGAGATATAAAGATTATATCCCACAATATATAACCCACAGTTATAAATCCATGGAACCGCCTACCTGCTGAAGCCACAAATGGCAAAAATGTTAAATTTTAAAATCCACCTGGAAAGGATCATCAGGGCAAATGGGAGTACCATCCAGAAGCAGTTGGCTTCCTGTCCTCGTCGAGGCCACTAGCGCTAGTGGCCCTTATGTAAATCAGGTAAATCGGAAAACAACAAATAAAATATAAACTAGTGTTTGGTCAATGTAATAATTTTACATATACACATTTTCTTAATTTTCAGTTGGAGAAATTTTCGCACCTGTACCAAGAACTTGCCGAGCGCTTTAGTGTGAGTGTCAGCCAGATAGTGTTAAGCTATAAAGATAAGGTGATCAGCTCCGAATTGTGCCCTAAAGACTTGGGCATCACAATAGCTGACATTATTGGTAAGTAAATACCGTTTTCATAGACTTGTTTTCTGCATTAATAAATATTTCTTATTACTGTACAATAGTTAATAAATATTTTTGCAGTTAATAAATGTAAATAATAAATGCAGAATAATCACGAAAAACACGTGACTCGATTATGATTAAGTGTGGAAAAGGAAACGAAAGTTCAGAACGTTTTTGTGTTTCAAAACATTATCAAAGAAATACAGAAGGATGATGTAAGAGTGGGATTATATACCCAACTATACTTGACCAGACAAAGAACCATAAACTAAAACATCGATTAATGGAGGCGAGATGATTACATGGATATTAACTGGGTATTCCTTCATTCATACACTATTTTTATACCATTCACAAATCTTACCGATTATAAAGTTTATCTTATTTGTATAATCCTGAACTGACATTGATATTATCAAATTCACTGCTGTCTATAAATGACGATTCAATATTATTTCTTTCAGTAACAGAGTTACAATCCACAATTTTGCGTGAATTATCCCATTCAATGGAATGGTTACACTCTCTTGAGTGAATAAATAATGCATTGGACTCTTTGACCTGTTCCTGTACTATATTTATGTTTTTATTCTCTAATCAAGATGTTTACCTATTTGGCCAACATAGAACTTGTTACAATTCAGTTGTTGCACATTCAGTTGTTTACCAGTGTATCCTGCCTAGTGACGACCACACTTGAATTGTTTGTAAAGAATTTAATTGTTTTTCTGCTTTTTTGTTTTCTGAACAATAAAAGTTTTATTATATATCATGCCATGGGTCCCAAGATGGAGGTGAGGGGACGGATGGATGGATGGTGGGTGGAAAACTGGATGGTGGATTGGGGTGGGGTAGATGATGGATGGATGGACTGAATGGATGGATGGTGGGG
>WNGS01165523.1:18305622-18360519 GCA_020271785.1 Procambarus virginalis | reverse complement strand
GAACTGGATGGGTGGATTGGGGTGGTGTAGATGGATGGATGGAGTGGACTGGATGGATGGATGGATGGCAAGGGAACTAGATGGATGGTGAGGGCTGGATAAATGGATGGATGGATATTGAATTATCTGAACTATCGAAACCCTCCCCCGGTGGATGAATGGATAGGGGGGGTGGAGGGGAACTGAATGGATGGTTGGTGAAGGGGGACTGGATGAATGGATGGTGGAGGGGGGGGACTGGATAGATGGATGGTGGAGGGGGGACTGGATAGATGGTTGGTGGATGGGGGACTGGATGGATGGTGGGGTGAATTTCCACCCCCCCCCCCACACCGCACCATCCCTGCTACCCCCATACCGCCACCAGACCCCTCCCGCTACCTCCATCCCCACACAGGATCCCCCTTCCCCAGCCACATCTGGACGGTATTAATACGAAGGCTTGCTTGCTACTAGCTGGTGGATTGTTATATACTGACTGTGAAAGCCTGATAGACTGTAAAGTCCTGACTGACTGTAAATGCTTAACTGGTTGCTACGACAACAGTAAATGCTTGACTGCCTTTGGTTATGACTGCCTGTGACTGGGGTTTTGATTGTGAATGCTTGACTGACTTGTGACTGTAAATGACTTGGTTCTGACTGGCTGCCACGTAAGAGGCAGTGAAATGTTTGAAAGGAAAATCTGGAACAAGTGATGCAGATATGAAAGCATTTTAAGGCGAGCAAGGGACGGTCTCACCACCTTCTCGCTCCTCCTCGCCCTCCCTTTTTTTTGGGGAGGGGGGGGGTGAGTAAAGAGGAAGGAGAGGCATTGGTAAGGGAAGTTTAGAAGTGGGAAATAAAGTGAGAGTTATGAAAGCAGGCGAGTTGTCTGCCTTGTTGACATGATGTGTGGGTGCTGGCAGCTAAGCTAAGCTTGCTCTCTCACTTGTCAGGGAGCTGTGTGTGAGAGGTTCTTCACATGTGTTTCACCATATATGAATACTGTGTAGCATTCATATATATGGAGAGAGAGAGTGTGTGAGAGAGAGAGAGAGAGAGAGTGTGAGAGAGAGAGGAGAGAGAGTGTGTGAGAGAGAGAGAGGAGAGAGTGTGAGAGAGAGAGAGAGAGAAAGTGTGTGAGAGAGAGAGAGAGAGAGTGTGTGAGAGAGAGAGTGTGTGTGAGAGAGAGAGAGTGTGAGAGTGTGAGAGAGTGTGAGAGTGTGAGAGTGTGTGTGAGAGTGTATATATGTATTTCGTACCTAGTAGCCAGAATGTGCTTCTCGGCCTACTATGCATGGCCCAGTTTGCCTAATAGGCAGTGATTTTCTTTATTTTTAACAAATTCTTTCCAATTGGATTATTTGAATTATTATATTGTATTAGGAACATAATTATTGACATAGTTATGTTTAGGTTAGGTTAAGATAGGTAGGGTTGGTTGGTTGGTTAGGTTGTCATATGTATATGACAACTTAAATTAAAAAAAATGAACTGATACATAGTGAATGGATAGCTTATCATTTCATAAGAAAACAATTAGAAAAATTATATAAATTCAGGAAAACTTGGCCTATTAGGCATATTGGGCCTTGCATACTAAGGCCTGTATTCTGGCTACTAGGTACAATGTGTGTGTGTGTGTGGGGGGTGGGGGGGGGGTGTTATGTGTATGTATATATATAATATCTATCATGCCTTGTGCAGTTTAAGGATTGAGGACATCACCCTTATCCTTTATGTAAAAGTGGAAATGCAAATAATTAATTATTGTTTTTCTTCAGAGGGTGGAATTGAGTCAAAAGCAAGTAGTGATAATACCCAGATGTCGGAAAACAATGGTCCAGATTCTGTTTGTCTTAAGATTCAGAATGCTGACAGAAAGGGAGCAATAAGTATTTTCATTAATCGCTATGACAAGATGATTGTGATGATGCACAGGTATGCTGACAAAAAAAATATTAACATTGATAAACTAAAGTTTTTGTTTGATGGTGAAATTTTGAATCCAAGTGACACTCCGCAAAGTTTAGATCTGGATGGGGGCGAGTGTATTGATGTATATGAAAATTAGTGATGCTTCACAAAATCTAGATCTAGATAATTATTGAGATTTGTACAGTAAATTTGTTTTATTTTGATGACATAATCAAATTTTTTGGTCTCTGCTACAAGAAGTTAAGATAGTTGTCAATTTTTTTTTTATGCCTTGTGATTTAGAAGCTTAACTAAACAGTTGAGCCATCAACCATTTCCAATTCTGTGCATATTGAAACTAAAGTAATATCTAACAAGTCTTTTGAACAACTCAAAAAAGGTTTTGTTCATCCTGCACGTAAAGCTGTTACCACAATAACATACTGAAAGACAAGACTGGCACAGAGGAGTTTTAAGGGCTTACATGTATAAGCAGGATAATAAAAGAAATCTGGAAAATTAAAAAGCAAAAGTAGATGGAAACATGAAATTATAAATGCATAACATTAACTGTAAAGGTTTACAAAGGATCAGTTAATAAAAAATGACAGTAACAAAAGGGATCCTAAAATGAATGACCTTGGTGGACCAATTTATATTTGTTCCAACTTTTTAATACTTGTCTTAAATTTGTATCGTCATCAATGTTGTTTACATAGTGAAACATGTTTACAGTTTTTTTTTTCCACTAAAAATTTAAATCCAGGCTTCACATTAACTCATTCACATATAATAAAACACATCCTTTCTCTTTTCTCTAGTCACTGTTATCAGGGCTGAAAGCAAAGCAAAAATAATTTCAATTTGTGGAAATTTACATGACTTGAATGTCCAAATCAACCATAACTTTCTTAAACTTAAGAACTCATAGAGCAAGTATTGCAGGAAAGGTCACATTTTTCTTATCAGCCTATACTCTCTATAATAGTGGGTGTTTAGGGACGATTTAAAATTTTTTTTTTTGCAACATTGTAAAAGCTTCAATAGGTGATGCATTGCATCCAATTGTGTTGGTTTTTACTAGTGTGTGTTTCATTGCTCTGTTAAATAAGCTAATGCCCACATAGGTCACTTTGTTGGCACATGGATATTTGAGTAAGGTAGGAGTATAGAACATCATACAGAACAGAAGCACATTACAGTATCACAATACTTAGTATACAAAGAAAATCAGATTAATATTCACATAATGTCTTCAGTACTATACAAAATACCTATAATCATTCATATATTCCCTTTGTATTAATATATACATAGTACTTAATATCTAGATCATAAGGTCAACATTGAGCCTCAATATTTTAAGATGAATTGTAGAATTTTTTTCCCAAGAGGTCAGTGATAGCATGCAATGTCAGAGAAATAATACAGAAGTGTACTATAATTAGCACAATATTAATATAATATCAGACAATAGTCCATAAAGTGCAGTGGTCATCAGTTAGGTGACGGGATCTGCATGAATTATTGCTCCTAATGAATGCCATTATTGTGGATATGAAGCAGTATTTTGTGCATCTTATTTGCTCCAATGAGCAATTGTTTCTGCCAGTTTGGTATTATTGAAGAGTTCATTTGTTAATTGTTAATTTCCTATGTATTAGCAACATTAAATGAATGTGGGCTTCCACATAATGTATATAGTAATCTTCAAATTAGATGGCTATTCCTGGGTGTAAAAGTTGTGTAAATATCATACATACTTGTATAATAACTGAATTTTTTCAGAATTATCTTTACAATATTATACATTTTTAGTCCTTGATAACTAGTACAGTATCCAGACCCCTTGTATAAATACAAATATTTTTGGTCCATGTTGTAGAGCATTTTGATAATTTAACACCTGGATTATACCCTCATATAACAGCTGTTTGGTTATGTTGAAGGATAAAGGTTTCTCAGTCTCATTTTTCAACATAGTAAACCTTTCAACTTTGGAAAATATTTACCAGTTTTTGTACTGCATATATAATTGGAAATCGGATATTTGCTTATTCTAAATTGTCAAATGGTATATTCGGAGAATGGAAATGGTTATCTTCTTACTCAATGCTTTTCAGATCTTATTGTTGCTGCATTGACACTTAAGTGGTTTTGCATGTTGTAACTACTGTACTTTGAGTTGTCTTCGTAGCATAGACCTTTCAAATCGGTAATTAACCTGTTGCAACCTTCTGGACATTTTCATTCTTCTATTTATATAGTAAAGGTTAAAGCTTCTCAGTGGTTATTGATAAATTGATTTGTGCTTAAATAGTATTCCAGGGTTGGTGCTTTTTGATAATTATACCACTTATTGCTTTCATTACTCTCAGGCTGAAGGATGCTAATACCTCACACCAGTGTATCAAACAAATTTTTAATGTACTCCATGTTGAATTCCATTGTCTTTAGGTTTTAGTACTTCGGACCAATTTTATTTAATCCAAGTATTTATTTTGCAAATAATGGAATTTTTTTTTACATTTTTTATAATTTATTTTTCTTGTTTCTTTAAGCAAATATTCATTATTTAGACCTTATCTTATGTGCTCTTTTTATTGTGGTATTTGTGTGTGCACTGAGAGCCATGTACAATATATGCCACAGTCTTGGTATATTAATACTAATCTAAGATAATGAAATCCAACTTCATTACTGTACTTGTTTATTGTGCATCTCAGAAGTTGTCATTGTAGTTACAGAGGCCACTTAACATTTAAGTTTATTGCTCCACAAGCACAGCTGGACATTTTCATACCATGTAATTACATTTTCTAATATATTGGTTCTTTGTTGCATATTTTATTTGTGTTAAATGTAGTTGACGGCAATCTTTTAGTGTTGCATTTTGATACATTAGTGTTCTGTTTGATTAAATGGTGTCAGAAATATTAAAAATTAATCTGATATTCTACTTTTTCATAATTTGATTTTTGTGATCCATGGATCTTTTTACCCTTACAATCTTAACCCTTAGACAACAGAGCTTCAGCTCTGGTGCCTTTTGTTCGACTCCTACCCTGAGCCTGTATGTTGAAACTGTCATGCTGTCTTTACAGGATTGCTGTGATCGCTATGGTCTTTGCTAATTCGATGTCCCTACAACACCCTCACTCTCGCTTATATCATACTTTGACCATTACTCCTCCTGTGGGCCCTGTTCACTTTCACTACCTTCCTGTTTCTGTACGATTGTCTCGCTTGCAAAGCTTTCTCGGTTCATGTTGCCAATATTTCTCCTCGGGTCGTTCCATCCTTGCCCCCCATGGAGAGGGCCCCTTCCTGACTTTTGTAAAACATTGACCCCTATGACAAAAGCTTATACCCCTCCTACAGTTCTGAAACGCCTTTTCCTTGCTAGCTTTTCTTCACACTTCCACTCCATTTCTGTCTTCTCAGATGGGTCTAAATTGCCAATGGTGTAGGCTACACCTTGTATTTCCTGACCACACCAATGTGTCGCCTGCCCCAGGAGACTAGCATTTTCATGGCAGAACATTATGCAATTTTGTATACCATTTGTCAACTGCTTTCTCGCTGACAATCTTCCTTTGTTGTTATAGTTGACTTTCGCAGTGCCAGCATGAAGACTGGATTCTTTTTTTTAATCGAGTCCATCCTGTGATAGGCAAAATTCGACATTGGCTATTTCTTATCTCCAGCAGATTTAAGACAGTAGAGCTTTGCTTGGTTCCCTGTCATATTAGTGTTTCCTAACATTAGTGTGGACGCTGTCGCTAAGGAGGCTATTTGCACTTGTCGTATTTCGTGCAAAGATATTCCTTATTTCGACTTCTACCCAGTTATTCATTCCTCAAATTGTGCCTGTAGGCAGGGTCATTGATCTTCTGTTGCTGGTAACAAACTGTGTACTCTTATCTTACTGGTTGCTGGTAACAAACTGCGTACTCTTGCTCCTCTTATCACCGTATCCATTGGTGGGAAACGGCTCTGGCAAGGTTACATGTTGGCCATACATGTTTAACTCGATGGCGATTGACAAAGCAAAGAATGATGGCTCTTCCAAGCTTGCAATCTGCAGCTTAACACTTTCGTGCCTTGCCGACGAGCGTTACAGTCCAATCTTTTTCTTCTGATTCTGCCCGCCGGACGAGTCCTTGCGTCGAACGGTTAAATAATTGTATAAATTTTATTTATTATTAGATTTTATTTTGGATAGTCTCAAAATGTTCGCCATGAAATTTACGTTTTTTCTAATAACCGAAGAGCTTATTAAAGAAAACGGCATGGCAGTGAAGCATCTTGGTATAACAATTGTATTATTGACACGACGAGTACGATCGACGTAGTTTTCATGTCTGTTGCCGGTCGAACGCATCCTTATGTGATGGTTTATACTTATGTTCTTATAGAACATTCTATTGCGAACACATTGGTACAAAAATTAAATACGTACATCCAAAAATCATGTCAGGACAGTAAATTGAATATACATATTTTGCCGATATGGCGCCGATATGCCGCCGCGGGTAACACATCAGCCACTTCCCACCGTCTTGTGGGTCGGTTGCGACATTGATTCTATATTTATATGCGTATGTCTGTATAGAGAATTTTATTGCGGTTCCAATGATACCATAATCAACGATGTAGGATAAATGTGGCCTTCGCAATCATTAAGAGAGTGGAAACATTTTGTTGCTGTTTGGCGCTCTTGGCAAGTGATGTCAATAGATTTTTATTTTGTGTTGATATTCCTTATGCTTTGGCAGAATTTTATATGTATGTTCTTATAGACAATTCTATTGCAAACAGTGATACCAAATTTAAATACGTAGGCCTACAAATAGTGTCAGGACAGTAAAAAGAGGTCTTTAGGTCTTTTTTAGGTCTTACCGCTTAGGCGCGCGTAACGCCCAAAGCAAATATGGAAGTTTTTTTTCGCTTCGCCCAAGGCACGAAAGTGTTAACCCACTCCAGCCCTTACCCCTTGAAACTTATGGGTCTACATAGTCGTCTCAACTTGGCACCTTTTGATAATTACTTGCTTACTCCACTCTTCTGGTGTTTGATTTTTAGGCTTGTGGTAGGGTAATACTGCTCCTCATGGTTCCTGTTCATTCTTATTTCCTTTGCCTCTTATATTTACCTTAGCCCCTTTATCTTCCTTTCATGACTGCTCCTTGTTGCTCCAATATTTTCTTTGTAGTGATCTGTTAACTACCTCTCCTGTCAGTTCTTGCCTCATTCCCTATATGTTCCTCTTATACCTTTCTATTTTTTGTTTCTCTATTCAGTTCTTCCATCCCAATGATTGCTATTCACCTATTTGTTTCTTACTAAGTATCTAAAGTTATTTCTTTAATAAGTGTATGCAGTGCTGCTAGTGTTTCTTCTGATTTAAATTCATTGCTGGGCATTCCAGTAAACAGTTGCCTAATGGGTACAAATTTGATTTGCATTTAGAAGAATTTTGGTGTACAAGATTATTCTTTGCCAGAAACTTGCTAGTGTAAGCAGCATAATCAACACTAAAAATATTTAGTGTCAGAGTAGAGCTCTGATTTCTATTTGTCATTGGCCACTTGTCCTTGAATTGTCTTTGGTACTTTTGAGATATGAAGTTCTCATGCCATTTCTCCCCCATTTAAACCTAGCATGTGTGTACTCGCCTAGTTGTGTTGAGGGTTGAGCTTTGGTTCTTTGGTCCCGCCTCTCGACCGTCAGTCTACTGGTGTACAGATTGCTGAGCTTCTTAAGCTCCATCATAACTATATTTGAAACTGTATGGAGTTAGCCTCCACCACATCACTTCCTAGTGCATTTCATTTACTAACTATGACACTGAAAAAGTTCTTTCTAACGTCTGTGGCTCATTTGGGTACTCGGGTTCCACCTGTGTCCCCTTGTGTGTGTACCACCCATGTTAAATAATTCATCCTTTGTGTACCCTGTCAATTCCTGAGAATTTTGTATGTGGTGATCATGTCTTCTTGAGCTCTTCTGTCTTCCAGCGACATGAGGTGCAGTTCACTTGGCCTTTCCTCTTGATTCGTGCCTCTTAGTTCTGGGACTAGCTTAGTGGCATACCTCTGAACTTTTTCCAGCTTCGTCTTGTGCTTGACAAGGTACAGGCTCCATGCTGGGGTCACATATATTACTCCAGCACTGGCTTTACATGTGGTATACAAGGTTCTGAAAGATTCCTTACACAGGTTTCTGAAGGCAATTCAGATGTTAGCCAGCCTTTCATACACTGCCGATGTTATTTTTTTTATCTGGGCTTCAGGAGAGATTTAGCATGATATCAGTGCCTAGATCTTTGTGTCTGTTTCATGAAGGACTTCACCTCCCATTTGGTATCCAGCGTCTTGCTGCCTCCACCTAGTTTCATTACCTTACATTTACTTGGGTTGAAGTTTAGTAGCCTTTTGTTGGACCATTCCTTCAGTTTGTGTAGGTCATCTTGTAGCTTCATACTATCGTCCTCTGCTTACCTTGAGGTGTTTTCGGGGCTAAGCATCCCCGCGGCCCGGTCGTCGACCAGACCTCGTTGCTGGACTGGTCAACCAGGCAGTTGACCAGTCTGTTGGACGCGGGGAGGCTGCTTTGTGCTGCTCGCATCCTGATGGATGAGTCACAGCTTGATTGATCAGGTATCGTTTGGAGGTGCTTATCAAGTTCTCTCTTGAACACTGTGAGGGGTCGGCCAGTTATGCCCGTTATGTGTAGTGGAAGCGTGTTGAACAGTCTCTGGCCTTTGATGTTAATAGAGAGATGAGTACCTATTGCACCTCTGCTCTTCAACGGGGGTATTCTGCACATCCTGCCATGCCTTCTGGTCTCATGTGGTGGTATTTCTGTGTGCAGGTTTGGGACCAGCCCTCTTATTTTCCACGTGTAAATTACTATGTATCTCTCCCGCCTGCACTCAAGGGAATACAGATTTAGGCATTTTTAGTCGGTCCCAATAGTTTAGATGTCTTACTGAGTGGATTCTAGCAGTAAAGGATCTCTGCATGCTCTCCAGGTCAGCAATTTCTCCAGCTTTGAAAGGGGCTGTCATTGTGCAGCAGTATTTGACTCTAGAGAGCACTAGTGTCTTTAAGATACTGTACCATCATTGGTATAGCATCTGTAGTTTGAAATGTTCTTGTTACCCAACCTGTCATTTTTCTTGCAACTGTGACAGCTACTTGACTGTTCTTTAAAGGTAAGGTCTTCTGACATGAGTACATCCAAATCCTTTACATTGCTTTTTCGTTCTATGTTATGATTTGACTGCATTTTGTACGTGGTTTCTGCTTTTATATTTTCATTTTTTCCGTAGCACAAGAACTTCATTAAATACCATATTATTTTCTGTAGCCCACTGAAAGACCTGATTTACATGTGATTGGAGGTTTGCTGTGCTCTCTATGTGGTCTACTCTCATAAAAATCCTAGTGTCATCTGCAAAGGATGATACAGTGCTATAGATTGTGTCCTTGTCTGTCCGATATGAGGATGAGAAAAAGTACTGGAGCAAGCACAGTACCCCTAGGGGACTGCGCTCTTCACGGTTGATGGTCCGGATTTTATTTTGTCGACTTACACATTGGGGGTCTATTAGTCAGGAAATTGTAGAACCCTCTGCCTATTTTTCCAGTAATTCCTTTTGCACACATTTTATGTGCAATAACACCATGGTCACATTTGTCGAAGGCTTTTGCAAAATCTGTGTAAATTACATCAGCGTTTTGCTTGTCTTCCATGGCATCAAAGGCCATGTCGTAGTGGTCCAGCAACTATGATAGGCAAGAGCACCCTGTTCTGAACCCATGTTGTCCAGGGTTATGGAGATGCTGTGATTCCATGTGTTTTGTGATCTTATTTCTTAGCACGAAAAGATAGATGGTGTGATGTTAGTGCTATTGGTCTGTAATTTTTTGCCTCTGCCATATTTCCTCTTTTATGGAGTGGTGCTATCTCTGCTGTTTTTAGTATGTCGGGGATAATGCCAGTATCTAGCTTTATCTCCAAAGAATGTGAAGGGTCTGTGACAGTGGTTTTTTACAGTTCTTGATACATTATGGTTTTCCAGGAATCAGGGCCTAGTGCACAGTGCATAGGCATACAGTCTATGACTTCTTCAAAATCCAGTGGGGATAGGGTGACATCTGATATATGGTTTGATGTCGGCATCCCATCCATGAAAAATTCATTTGGGTTATCAATCTTTAATGTGTTTAGCGGCGCGCTGAAAACAGAGTTGTACCGATTCCTCAGAATTTCTCTAGTTTCTCTGTTGTCATCTTTGAAAGTTCCATCTCTCTTTCGCAAGGGCCCAATACTATATGTAGTTTTTTATCTTGATTTTGCATGCGAGAAAAAATATTTTGGATTTTTATTTCACTGATGGCCTTTTTTTCTCTCTTGGATTTTGTACGAGTCTTGTAGCTTTAGTTCAATTGTTTCTATTTCTCTACCTAGCTGCCTTCGTCGTTCTTAAGATAGGGTGTGACAATTTGTTCTGCAATTCGTTTTCTTCGCCTAAAGAGGGAACGCTGTTCCCGTTCCAGTCTGTATCTCTTCCTCTTTTTTTTTTGTAGGGGTTTGAGCATATTTCTAGAGCTACCGAGTATTTTTTCCAGGCATTGGTTCAGGTTTGCATTTTCTAACTGTTCTTCCCAGCGTATTTCTGTGAGGTCTTGGTTTATTTGCTCCCAGTTAATCTGTTTATTAAAATTGAATTTGCTGAATTCTCCTCAACTAGGGCTCGGGACTGGTTGTGCAGGTCTACTCCCCATGCCTGTCAGAACTTCAATTAGATTATGATGAGTAACAGGTATTTGTAATCATTATGTTCCTGATCAATTCATCATTATTAGTGAAAATGAGGTGCAACATGTTCTGTTTTCTGGTTGGTTCTACTATTTGCTGGTTTAGGGCAAACCTGTTGCACATCTGTAGCAGGTCATTTGCATGTGCCTGTTCATTTAGGCTACTTCCTGGTATTCTTTCTGATATATCTGTATTACTTAGGAGCTTCCATTTCAGGTGCCGTAGGTTGAAGTCCCCAAGCAAGATGGTGTTTGGAGCTGGATTTTGAGGTTTTCTAAACAGGGTTCTATTTTCATTAGTTGGTCTTTAAACTGCTGAGGATTTGCCTCTGGTGATTTATATACAAGGACAATAACTACATTTAAGAACTCTTATTTTGATTATCAGCACTTCCACCATATGGCTTGTGGTGTTTAGCAGCTCAGTGCTGATGAGTGTGTCCTTGATGTACAGATTGATGATCCTCCTCATAATTTTTGTATCATCAGTAAACATTGAGAGGAATGAGTCTATTCCCTCTGGGAGATCATTTACATATCAGAAACAGTATAGGTCCAAGGACTGATCCCTGAGGAACTCCACTGGTGATACCTCGCCACTGTGAGACCTCACCCCTCACAGTGACTCGCTGTCTTCTGTTGCTTAGGAACTCCCTTATCCAGTGGAGTACCTTACCACTCCTGCCTGCATCTACAGCTTGTGCACTATTCTTTTATGTGGTACTGTGTCAAAGGCTTTCTGGCAATACAAAAATATGGAGTCCGCCCAGCCCTCTCTTTCTTGCCTGGTCATAGAATTCAATTAATCCTGTAAGGCATGATTTGCTATCCCTGAACCCATGCAGATATTGTGTTACAAAGTTATGTCACAAGTTAAGGACACTGGCCTGTAGTTCAGTGCCTCCTGCCTATTTCCCTTCTTGAATATCGGGACTACATTAGCCGTCTTCCAATTTTTGGCAGTTCGCCTGTTACCAGCGATTTGTTATATATCGTGGAGAGTGGCAGGCACTTCTGCTCCTTCCTTCAGTATCCATCCAGATGATGAGATTCCATCCAGGCCTATAACCTGTCACATCAAACTCTGAACGGATGCTTCCTCACCTGGTAATCACAAACTCAAGTGGTGTTTGGTTAGATGTTCCCTCTCTTATCTCTGGGACTTTCCCTTACTCTACTGTGAAGACCTCCTGGAATTTCTTATTGTGTTCCTCGCGCACTTCCTTGTAGTTTGTTGGCAATTTGTGTATCCCTATCCTCAGTGTCATTACCTGTTCCTTCACTGTTGTTTTTCTCCTGATGTGGCTGTGCAGCAATTTAGTTTGTCTTTCAGACTTTGTGTCTCTTGTCTTTCTGCCTCTTCTCACCCTGACGTATTCATTCCTGGCACTCGGGTATCTTTCTCTGCTCTTTAGTGTCCTGTTATTTCTAGTTTCTCCATGCCCTTGTACTTAGTTGCTTTGCTAGCTTACATCTGATTAAACCATGGATTTCTTGTCGGCATTTATTTTTTTTCTTTTGGATTGGGACGAACTTATCTGCTGCCTCCTTACACTTCTGTGTGATGTAGTCCATCATGTCTTGGGCTGTCTTTCCTCTGAGCTTTGTTTCCCAAGTTATATCTGTTAGGAATTTTCTTATCTACTCATAGATTCCTTTTCGGAATGCCAGCCTTTTGTTTTTTGGGCCCTTCTCTGAGCACAGTAACTGTACTTTGACCAGATACTCAAGCATCAGTACACTGTGATTGCTCATTCCCACGGGGGGCTTCGAAACCGAGACTCTTGTTTCCATCCTCAGTTTGTTCATTCCACTGGAGTAGGCAGACAAGGGGTGTCCGGGGTGGTAGGCCCTGGGGGATCGGGGTTGGGAGGATCCCATATGGGGAATCTAGGAGGGTCTGGGGTGGTGTAGCTGAGAGGGTCTGGGGTTGGGGGTTAATTAGGGCATGGGATGAGGGAACAGGAGGGGCCATGTGGAAGGAGGGGGAGGGAGGCCATTGGTTGGGGATTAAAGGGGGGGGGGGGCTGGGTGTGGTAAGACTGAGAGCTTGGGGTGGGGGTACTAGGGCGGGCATGGGCTGGAGAAGCAAGTAATTATCATAGGCACCAAGCGGGGAAGGCTATGTAGCACCATCAAATGTGCGGAATAATCAGAGGGTGCTAAATATCACTGAGGATGCCAATGTGAGAACAGAAATGCACAAGGCGAACATGGGCTGGAGAAACGGAAACGCATGGGGTGTGGAATAGGGGGGGGCCTGGTCTGGAAAGGGTTTCTACTAGTTGGGGAGGTGCAGGTAATTGGGGTGGGAGGTTTCTGTTGTATTCCTAGAGGCAAGTCTCTTAAGAGTCCTAAGAGGAATCTTAAACCTCGTAGATTCCTAAGAAGTTTGTTATATTCCTGTGTGTATTTACCCAAGTGGAGTTACAGGATGAGAGCTACACTCGTGGTGTCCCATCTTCCCAGTGCTCTTTGCCTTATAATGCTTTGAAACTACCGATGGTTTTGGCCTCCACCACCACCTCGCTTGGCGTATTCCAACCATCTACCACTGTTTGCAAAAGAGAACTTCAATTTTTTTTGGCACCTTTGTTTCCTTAGCTGTATCCTCTTGTTTGTGAAGTTGCTGCTTTCAGGAATTCCTCTTTGTCAGTGGTGATCATAATGCCTCTTTTTTTCGTTATCTTCTAGTTTTTGGCATGTTTAACACATCTAGTCTCTCCTCGTAAGTTGTTTTTCAGTTCTGGAAGCCATTTTGTAGCATGTCATTGCATCCATTCAGTTTTATTTATGTGCCGCTTGAGATTTGGGCACCATACAACTGCTGCATATTCCACTCACAAAAGTCATGAACTTTTGTGTTCATGTGTGTGTGTAATTACTCGAGTGTAGTTATGGGTTGAGAGCTATGCTCGTGGTGTCCCGTCTTCCCAGTAATCTTGTCGTATTACCCTTTTGAAACTACTGACGGTTTTGGCCTCCACCACCACCACCTCACTTGACTTGTTTCAACCATCTACCACTGTTTGCAAAAGAAAACTTTCTAATATTTTTGCGGCATTTGTGTGTGTGTTGTCATTCAGCATATTTGTGTGCGTCAATAAAGATTTATATTAGGATTTTCAGTAATTCATATTAATGTACATATGTCCCAATAATTGTTTTATATGTATCTGCCACTCAAAAAGCAGTTTTTGGAATAAACTTTAAAAATAACAAACAACTTAAAAATTTCAGTATATTGCACTGAATTTATATATATAATATATTGTAAATTATATAATTTGTAGACAAAATTTGCACTTCAAAATTATATGGATATTGATTCTTAACGTTAAAGTTAAAAACATTGGTACACATTTTGGCATCCAACTCATAACTGAAATCCATATAATTTAGCTCTTGTTGACTCAAAATAATATAAAGTATAATCCGTGTTTACAGTACGTACTTTTAAAATATTGTGCTTCAGGCCCAAGTAATTCCATTTCATAGTAAACTAGATAAATGTTCAAAATATTAATAGTTCTGAATTTGGTACTACAATGCCACAGTAAATCTTAACACCAGGAGGCAAAAAAATCTGACATTATATGATATCACATTATAAAGATAGAAGCCACTACAGTTGTCATGTACAAGTTAAAAAACTGTTGGACATAATACCTCTCAATCTACAGACTTTTGATATTAAATTGGTCTTCCTGAAACAGTCCTGTTAATAATAAAATCTATGCTTTTAGTAATGCATTTTAAATTTATAAGTGGAAAACTGTAAATTGCCATTATTGATTATTATAAAAAATATATGTTTATTTAAAGTTTTTATTTTTGTCACAGTTCAAAGCCACCTTATAATTTAAACCTAATACTGTGCAGCATTATGTCTGATCATCAGTTTTCCTAAAATGATGCTTTCAGTGATTCAAAAGCATGATATTTAAAAGAAGAAAAATATTTACAAAAAAGATAGCACTTTCTATTGATAATTACCTAAAGCCAGTATGATTACATAGTACAGTACTTGGAAGGGATATGAGGATGGAGTGAAGGAGTGGTGCCCAACCACTTGGACCATTTGGGATCAAATACTGATCCTGCATGAAGTGAGGCCTGTACAAACCTGTCCAAGTGGATGCATGAGAAACAAAGGAAAAGTGAAATTGCTGCTACCATCTATTGTAAGGATAAAATCACCATTGCAAGACAGTTGCCTTGTGTCATCTTATTGTGTTATCTACATTTGGCTTTTTTTCTTGTGTGTGTATGTGTGTATGTGTATATATATATATATATATATATATATATATATATATATATATATATATATATATATATAATTATTAAATATAATATAATTATTAAATATGACCGAAAAAGTAAGATTAATAATTCTAACACGAATTTTCTCTATTTCTTATGTTTCTTTTCACTGTTGATGGTAATTGAAAAATCAATTCTCCAAAATTCATTTTTATTTCTAGTCTGACGCGACACTTGAACGCGTTTCGTAATAATTTATTACATTTTCAAAGACTTTTAGTTTACACACACACAACTATAACCTGCAAACACTAAACAGATTTCTTACTACGCTATGATTTAAACGGCTTTCATTTTATACCCGCATTTTGGGTGAGGTGATATGTTACAACAGCTTTGGATGAGGTGAACAAAAACTTTCAACACAGGACAGAACATGAAACAATGGGTATTAATTGGGTAAATTGAAGGTAAGGATGGAAGTAACTGCAAAGGGCCTATTGGCCCATATTTCTTGATGCTTCTATATTGGAGCGGAGTCTTGAAGTGGGTAGAATATAGTTGTGCATTAATTGGCTGTTGATTGCTGGTGTTGACTTCTTGAAGTGTATATTATACACATATATATATTTGATTGATGTGTATATAATGTGTATATTATACACATCATATACACATCAAGAAGTCAACACCAGCAATCAACAGCCAATTAATACACAACTATATTCTACCCACTTCAAGACTCCGCTCCAATATAGAAGCATCAAGAAATATGGGCCAATAGGCCCTTTGCAGTTACTTCCATCCTTACCTTCAATTTACCCAATTAATACCCATTGTTTCATGTTCTGTCCTGTGTTGAAAGTTTTTGTTCACCTCATCCAAAGCTGTTGTAACATATCACCTCACCCAAAATGCGGGTATAAAATGAAAGCCGTTTAAATCATAGCGTAGTAAGAAATCTGTTTAGTGTTTGCAGGTTATAGTTGTGTGTGTGTAAACTAAAAGTCTTTGAAAATGTAATAAATTATTACGAAACGCGTTCAAGTGTCGCGTCAGACTAGAAATAAAAATGAATTTTGGAGAATTGATTTTTCAATTACCATCAACAGTGAAAAGAAACATAAGAAATATTGAGAAAATTCGTGTTAGAATTATTAATCTTACTTTTTCGGTCATATTTAATAATGTCTACAGGAAAGACTGCTACCAAAATACTTTATTATATATATATATATATATTATACTCTACTGATTTACTTCATAATACTCAGTCAAAATGGAGGTCTAACTTTGGACAATTTAATAGATAGTTACATTACTTTATCCCTTTATAAAATGCATATATTATTCCTATGTAAATATAACTAAAGAGTAAAATTCTGAAGACTTGCAATTTGATTCATTTGTATGGTACAGCATGGTATATGTGAACTATCTATATGGTACAGTATGTGAATTGTGAATCAAGATATGGAATAATATATACAGTACAATACTATCAATACACTTTGTTAATTACACAGTATAGTACGTACGTGTACTTAAATCCCTTAATTTTGTAGATTATTGCAGTTCCAGGCTTAAAAGCTATATATCGGTAAATGATCACCCTGGATTATTGCAGTTTATCAGTTCGTCAGAAAATTATTACTATACCTTTTGAAGATGTATTAATGAATCCAATGACAGTCAAGACTCCTTTATATAAAGGTTGCAGAGGATGGAATCACCAGTATTCCCCATTTTGTAAGGCTTGGAAGAAACTGAAGACAACACAGGTGAAGTAGATCCAAATAATGGATATGCTGAGCACAATACAGCCAACGATAATTTGAAGAGAATATCCATGCGAGTTGATGAGCGTTAATATTCCACCTGCAAATGCCATCACCATGTTCAGGAAGGTGAAAAAGACCCACGGTAGAAGTAGAAATCGTCGTTTCTGCAAAAGAAAATGCAAAAACATAAAAAAAATACTGATGGTCAAATTGTATGAGACCATGTCTGAGGAGGAGAGCAGGGTGGTGTAATGAGAAGCTTGTTGTACTGTTAACTACTATTGTACTGTTAACTAACTATTAAGACTAATCATCTTCATTAACATAAGTGAATACTACTGTTTTTATCATGATTTATTACATAAAATTTTTAATGTATTTAAATATCTGATCTTGAAGTCACTAGTTGTGCTTACATCTCAGTAAAGCAACTCATCGTATATAATTATCAATGTACACTACTATTATAATGATTATTCAGATTATATTTAATACATTCCCCTAGAATGCAAATCTGCCATCAGAACATGAATTTTGTATGTCAATAACTCTATTCTGAATATTATGATCAGATGAAACTATTTACTCAACAACCACCACTTTTATCTCGCCACCTTCATGGGGTTGCAATGTTGCCATCTGCCATTGTAGATATAGTGTATAAACTAATATTTTAAGACAATTTTCTTTCTTTCAAGTTATTTGAACTTCAAATTATATATCATTACAGTATAGACATACATAAATTCTGCATCATCTTAAAAATGGTAATGGTATGGGGAAACAATTATTGCATACTATATTGTATGCAATAATTTAGTAGGTGACAGCCTATTTAAAGAACACCACTGGTTAATTGTCTTTGTAATTTCCATCCAAATATCAGTGCAATGACATTAAAAGACATCTTGGGCATAACAATAAAATGGATTGCACCATCCAAAGTTTTGGTAATTTTTAATCAAATTTTATTTTTACAACAAATACAATGAGCCAGGAATACAGAAAGTAGTTGGTGAGATTGGACAATACTCACAGTTCTCACTCCGTGGATAAGAACCAAGGCAGCAATAATATAGATGATCGCTACCAGCAAGAGGATGGAGAAGAAGATGTAGGCAGCTGGAAAAATCAGAATTATTTCTTTGACAACTGTTATCATGGGATGTGCACGAACATTAAATAAATTAAATATTAAAAATAAATTAGAACCAGATAAATTAAATATTAAAGAGTAGTTACAAAATGGCTACCTTACCTTGAGGTTACCTTGAGGTGATTCTGGGGCTCAGCGACCCCGTGGCCCGGTCGTCGACCAGGCCTCCTCGTTGCTGGACTGGTCAACCAGGCTGTTGGACGCGGCTGCTCGCAGCCTGACGTATGAGTCGCAGCCTGGTTGATCAGGTATCCTTTGGAGATGTTTCTCAAGTTCTCTCTTGAACACCGAGGGGTTGGCCAGTTATGCCCCTTATGTGTAGCAGAAGTGTGTTGAACAGTCTCGGGCCTCTGATGTTGATAGAGTTCTCTCACAGTACCTGTTGCACCTCTGCTCTTCAACAGGGGTATTCTGCACATCCTGCCATGCCTTTTGGTCTCATGTGCTGTTATTTATGTGTGCAGGTTTGGGACCAGCCCCTCTACTATTTTCCATGTGTAAATTATTATGTATCTCTCCCGCCTGCGCTCAAGAGAATACGGGTTTAGGCTCTTTAGTCGGTCCCAATAGTTTGGATGTTTTACTGAGTGGATTCTAGCAGTAAAGGATCTCTGCACACTCTCCAGGTCAGCAATTTTTCCAGCTTTGAAAGGGGATGTCATTGTGCAGCAGTATTCCACTCTAGAGAGCACTAGCGTCTTGAAAAGTATCATCATCGGTATAGCATCTCTAGTGTGAAAGGTTCTTGTTATCCAACCTGTCATTTTTCTTGCAGTTGTGACGGCTACTTTATTGTGTTCTTTAAATGTAAGGTCTTCTGACATCAGTACACCCAAATCCTTTACATTGCCCTTATGTTCAATGTTATGATTTGACTTTGCCCTTATGTTCAATGTTATGATTTGACTGAGTTTTGTACGTGGTATCCGTTTTTATATTTTCATTTTTTCCGTAGCGCATGAGCTGAAACTTATCTTCGTTAAACACCATGTTATTTTCTGTAGCAGCATCCATAGCAAGACCTGATTTACATCTGATTGGAGGTTTGCCGTGTCCTCTATGTTGTCTACTCTCATAAAAATCTTAATGTCATCAGCAAAGGATAATACAGTACTATAGGTTGTGTCCTTGTCTATGCCCGATATGAGGATGAGAAAAAGTACTGGAGCAAGCACAGTACTCTGGGGGACTGAGGAATACAGAAAGGTTGATGGTCCGGATTTTATTTTGTTGACTATTACACATTGGGTTCTATTAGTCAGGAAATTGTATATCCATCTGCCTATTTTTCCGGTAATTCCTTTTGAACGCATTTTATGTGCAATAACACCATGGTCACATTTGTCAAAGGCTTTTGCGACATCTGTGTAAATTACATCAGCGTTTTGTTTGTCTTCCAAGGCATCAAATGAAGGCAATATTGTAGAGCAAACTGGTTATATGAATAAGGAGATAAAAAATGAGACGAATGAGAACACAAATGAGAAAGACGAAAGCAACAAGGAGAAAGATAAGGGCAATACCGAGAATGAATGCAGAAACAAGAAAGTTGGAACAAAAATCACAGAGGTAGCCAAGTCGTGCACGGGTACAAACAAGAATAATACAATCGCAGATGAAAATATTTGCAGGTATAATGCAAAAGGACAGTACAGATGTGGGCCCAGAGGCACGGAATGCTCATTCATGCACCCACCGAAATGCCGAAAGTGGTTAGGGAAAGGCAGATGTCGTTTGAAACAGAGTATAGATATTTTCACCCTAAGCTATGCAAACTCTCAGTTAATGAGAGGAAATGCTACGATCTTCATTGCCCCGATTTCCACATCAGAGTACACAGCGCTATATAAGAGAGGATCCAATATAATAGCCCTGAAAATTTTTTAGAGGCAGGCAGAAACGTGGCAGGAGTACGGACGGAGGGGCAAATACCCAATACTGTACTACGGTTCGTCATCAAGCCCACACATACTACCCCCCTAACTACACAGACTACCACACTCCCCAGTATCACTTCCAAAACTGGACAAACCATGCCACAACACACCCTGGGTCAGGGTAGAGAGGAGGGAGAACTACCAAACCTTCCAGAAGTGACACACAATACGGACAATCATTCATATTTGCAAACATTCAAGGTTTAAAGCCACAGTCAGGAATAAAGTTAAGTTCATAATGGCCTCCTATTAGAGTCAAATTCAATATTTGGGGCATCCACGGAAACTCATACAAAAGATTACATGGTGTGAAATCTGGATTCCAATTATATTTATATAGATGTGATAGAAAAACTAGGTCAAATGGGAGTAGGTCTGTATATTAAAGAGACCTGGTATGCACAGAACTACTAAACTCAACTAATGAGGTGGTAGAGGTACTTGAAATTAAGGTAGAGAAACTAACCCTAATTATTATTCTAACATGTAAACCGCCAGATACAACGGTTGAGGAATTCACAGAGCAGATGCACAAAATAGAGAACATACTTAGTAGCGCAGTAGAGATAGAGATAGAGAGCGCAGTAGCGAGTGGGGAGCGCAGTAGCGAGTGGGAGGGGAGCACACGTGAGCACGAGCTCTGTGAAACAATATATATCTCGGGATATTTCAGTGATACAGGAACTAAACACAGTCAGATAACTCATGAAGTGCGTCTCAACTTATTAAACAATATACCATATTGATTGACATCCGACTTTTGTGCTTNTATATATATTTTATATATATATATATATTTATATATATATATTTATATATAATATATATTATTATATATATATATTTATATATATATTATATATATATTTATATATATATTTATGTATATATATATTTATATATATATATATATATATATATATATATATATATATTTATATATATATATATATATATATATATTTATATATAATATATTATTTATATATAATATATTATATATTTATATATTATATATATTATATTTATATATATATATATATATATTTATATATATATATATTTATATATATATATATATTATATATATATATATATTTATATATATATATATTATATATATATATTTATATATATATATATATTTATATATATATATATTTATATATATTATATATATATATATATATTTATATATATATATATATTTATATATATATATATATATTTATATATATATATATATATATATATATATATATATATATATATATATATATTTATATATATATATTATATATATATATTATATATATATATTTATATATATATATATATATATATATATATATATATATATATATATATATATATATATATATAATATATGGTACCAAGCTTGAATGGTCCCAAAACCAATATGCAACTGAAAACTCCACACCTTAGAAGGATTCGAACCCAGACAGCCAGGAGCACTACGCACCATGGCGAACCTGCTTCTTTAACCACTAGACCACACGACTACAAAAATGTTGGAAGTCGTGAGACAATTTACCCAACATGTTGGGTAAATAGCCTCTTAACTCGAAACTCAACCCCACAAACACAACTTTGTGAATACAACTTGAATACCCTACAGTGTACAAGAATTTCATTCATATCTATGACATTAAATGTCATAGATTCAATGAAAGTTTGTCAGGCATGATTTACCCCGTCTGAATTCCTGATGATCCTCCATTAGACAGTTTATTTTCTGTGTGCTCCACTATTCTTTTCCTGATTACTAAAGCCAGAATTTTGCACTGCCTGTCAATCCCCCTTTCTTGAATATTTTGACTATAGTTGCCTTTTTCCAGATTTCAAGAGCTCTCAAGGCTCTAATTTTATTTTGAATACCCCAGTAAGTGGGTAAGTCCCTGCAACCTCCTTCAGTACCCACAGTAATATCTGGTAAATTTATTATTTTTAAAATAAAGTTAATCATTACTGTACCTTATAGAATTTGTCTACTAACAAAGCATTTTATTACAGCACACACTTTTGGGGACCAGTTGCAAATTGGGGAATTCCATTAGCGGCCATTGCTGATACTAGAAAACCTCCAGAAATTATTAGTGGAAAAATGACATTGGGTGAGTTGACATAGAATATCCTCAGTCTTATAATAAGAAAAATGTTTCATATTTCTTTTCTTATCAAGACTTAAGAGCAGCAATAGATTGAGTAGTGCATGTGGTATTAGAACAACAATAAGGTCTGGTTGCAGAATGAAGAGCTGTGGAGTATGGAAGTAGTCATCTATATAAGAGAATGTCTTTTTGTCTGTCCTAACCCTTTCCACCACCACCCGCAAGATGGGGGATGGGGTGCATAATAAATGAACAAAACTAACTAACTATTGTTTATCCAAGGTTGGAAGCCATATGCTTCCAACCACCATCATCCTAGCTAGCATCATCCAACTTTGCAGAGTGAATAGTCTGGCTACTGGATAGACATACGCTGGAAGGGGGTCACCAGAATTCGAGAGAGAACAGCATGCCACATTCATATACTGACCCCTATGACTGTTTTTGGCACTGTCTGCCAGCTACTCCTAGTTATATATTTTAAAAATTAAATTTAAAAAGTATTTTTCTATTGTAGTAAATACAAAAAATTATGCACTGATCTCGGGATTTTTTTTTAATCGTCATACTTTGCCCGTAGCAGCATAGACAGGTGTTCAAATCTATCTATACATACATACATGTGTGTGTATATGAATATGTATGAATGATGTATGCATGCATATGTATGTACACACATACATCATGGATGTATGTATGTGAACAAATAGTGGACAAATGTAAAACAGATCCAGGCCTTTTCTATAAATTCATTAAAACTTGGCTTCTTCATTGACCTGAGAATGTCATTGATACTGTAAACCATACCCATCTCTTACTTAAACTTCACCATTATGGTATATGAGGTGTTGCTCTGGACTATATTTGTTTGTATCTCGGTGACAGATACTGTACCAATATGTAGCCATCAATTACATAACCTCCCTCACTCTACCATTGACAGTAGGGGTGCCACAGGGCAGCATCTTGGAGCCTCTCCTATTTCTTATATACATCAATGATTTACCAAATGTTTCTAACATTCTTAAACCTATACTATTTGCTGATGATACTACCTTCATCTATTCTGACCCCTCCCCCCACACAATAAATAATAAGTGTTAACAATGAATTTAAAAAATCCACTCATGGATGTCAACCAACAAACTCACACTAAATATAGAAAAGACCTACCACAATTTATTTGGTAGTAAATCATCAAATCAAATTCAACTTCAGATAGACAATGTTAACATCAGCAATAAAAGTTAGGGGAAATGCCTTGGCCTATACATAGACAAGAGACCAAGCTTCAGCACCCATGTACAATGCACAGCCAAAAAGTCTTAAAAATGGTCAGTATACTTTCTAAAATCAAATTGTTCCCCACTCTGCTCTCTTCTCATTATACTACTCACTAAAATATCCTTATCTTACATACAGTATCTGTGCATGAGGTTCAAATATTGCAAATTACCTAAAGCCCATCATCACTCGGCAAAAATCTGCTATCAGAACTTTAATGAACTGTCTTCAGACAACACAGCCCCTCTGTTTAACCCTTAAGCTGCTATGAGCCTAATGGCCTTCAACACCTCCAGGTGCAAAAAAATAAAAAATTGTAGTATAAAAGTGTTCATTTGTGTTCCCTGAGCATGGGGAAAAAACATAAAAATTCATTGTACTTGCCAGTGACGTAAATGAGCCGAGAAGTTGGACGATGACTTCACCGAACTTGCTCACTCGTGCATGGTGCATCCCGGGAGCGTCACGAGCGGTGTTTAAGCAGCCAGCGTTCCCGCGTTTTTTTTTTTTTTTTTATTACAGTATCTATGGCATATTTTACAACTATTTTTTTCACTGATATTGTTCAATATATTGTCACTTGTTGTATTATAATACAACTGTTATATATTCAATACACTATATCACATATTAGTGTCACAAGTATGCACACACAAATGTGTTATTTTACAGGAAATATAAAATGTATTTTTTTTTTCCTCTCAATATATACACTCAATATGTACATGTTTGTGCACCATTATTGGACAATTAGTAGTTCTGGACAGTGTGATACTGTACTCTTCGAAACAGGTGACATGGCACAAAGGTACGGCACACGCTGGACACCATGTTAGCACCCATTTACGTTTCTGTTGCCTCTTTTGTGTAGTCTTTCACACAGTGCACTCATGCTGGCCTCTACTGCATGCTTTCCAGTTGGTGGTAAATTCCTTATTGTGTGTATTTGCATGTCCCTGTAAGCCAGCCTTGGTGTGGGAGCATGGTGCAATAATGGGTTCACAATGGGCCCATGCCAGAAACATACCATGTTCGCGTGGTATGCCAGGAAATGGTTTGCTAAACTTTTCTAGAAATTTTGTCACTACAACAAAACTGAATGCACAGTAATTTGGTTTAGTACCTGTTTTGACAAGATACACATTGTAACTGTTCAGTATTGTTACATGCAGAATGTGGAAAAACATCATCTTGGTCCACTTCACTGTTTTACGTACACACAGAACCCTGTATACACTTTCAGAACCCTGTATACACTTTACGTACACTTTCAGAACCCTGTATACCACTTATGTAAGACCAATCCTGGAGTATGCAGCTCCAGCCTGGAGTCCATACCTAGTTAAACACAAGACAAAGTTAGAGAAGATTCAGCGGTATGCCACCAGGCTCGTCCCGGAACTGAGAGGATTGAGCTACGAGGAAAGGCTAAAGGAGCTGAACCTTACATCCCTGGAAAACAGAAGAGTAAGGGGAGACATGATAACTACCTACAAAATTCTCAGGGGAATTGACAGGGCGGACAAAGACAAACTCTTCACCACGGGTGGGACACGAACAAGGGGACACAGGTGGAAACTTAGTACCCAGATGAGCCACAGAGACGTTAGAAAGAATTTTTTCAGTGTCAGAGTAGTTAATAAATGGAATGCAATAGGAAGTGATGTGGTGGAGGCAGACTCCATACACAGTTCAAATGTAGATATGATAGAGCCCAGTAGGCTCAGGAATCTGTACACCTGTTGATTGACAGTTGAGAGGCGGGACCAAAGAGCCAAAGCTCAACCCCCGCAAGCACAATTAGGTGAGTACAATTAGGTGAGTACACGACAGCGCCCAAAATGTCACATTTATCAATCAATCGCATGTTTGTTACAGTCCATAACACAATCTGGTTTATGTATATTTTTTCATGGGTTTTGTTGACCTTGCCACTGTTTAGTACTGTACCAGTGTGATTGGTGGTCAACATATTCACTTCATGCTTGTCTTTCTACTGCACTGACAGCATTTGACCAGTTTTTCTTATCTGGCAATCACCTACCTCATCAAACACTGGCATTTCCCTTCGTTTTTCCTTTACTGTGCCCCACACACTCCAGTTCTATTATCAAGAAGCTAGTTAGCAAGGGACTGGTATAATAGTTATGTGTATAATATGTGGCCCTTCTTCAGCTATGGTGCAAAGCAGTGTCCTCATCACACTACCTGAGAAACCATGTTAGTCATTAGCAGGAATGTCTACATTGCTAGCAAAATACATTAGCATTTGTAACACAATTCCTGTTTCACAGTCACACAGTACAAAGATTTTCAAACCAAGTCTGTGGCATTTGGAGGGAATATACTGCTTGAAGTTAACACGTCCTTTGAAAAGCACAAGGGATTCATCAATAACCAGCTTCTGAGCTGGTACATAGAAATCTCTGAACTTTCCCATAAGTTCATTCAGAACGTGCCTCACCCTCCAAAGCCTATCATCCTGTGTCTCGTCTTCATCACTTGCAAAATGAAGACACCTGAAGAGTATCAAAAACCTGTCATGAGACATAAATTTGCTGAACAATGTTGGATGTCCCTCGATAGTATTCTTGGTGACTCGGATACTTTTGATATCGTTCGCCTTATGCGTTTCTGTTCTCGTATTGACATCCTTGGTGATATTTAGCCCCCTCTGATTATCCCGCACATTTGATGGTGCTACATAGCCTTCCTGGTTTGGCGCCTTCTTTTGATAATTACTTGAACAATGTTGGAAGTCATGTCTTTGCTCCAATAATGGCTGATTAAGTGCTTGACACATTGTTTCATCTACGTTAAGCAGTGCCAAAAACACACACATTTCACCTACAGTAGTAGCTTTCTAACGCTGTAATTGTGAAAAAGCTGATAACTCCTCGCCTCCAATGAGATGAGCTGTGTACTTGTTTGTTTCCTGAACAATTAGTTCCATGAGCGGCTCGTCAAAATAAGCAGTAAAGAATTCCATTTAAATAAATAAATGTTTATTCAGGTAAGGTACATACATACAAGAGATCTTACAAAAATTGATAATTTATAGATAGAGCTAGTACATACAATGCCTAAAGCCACTATTACACAAAGCATTTCGGGCAGGAAAAACATTAATGACTAAAACTTAATACTAATTGAGTATAAAGAATAAAATGTGTTGAGAACAAATAAAAATAAAGATAAAAAAGGGGGAAACATGGCTGAAAAAGCAGCACAAATACAATTAGGTTGACAAACAGCGTTGTTTAAAAAAACAGACATGGGTTGACATTAGAGGGGTAAGGTAGGTTACAGGGAATTTATTAGGTAGTGCTTCATTTTTATCTTAAACTGGTTGAGAAAGGTACAGTCTTTAACATGATTGGGAAGGTCATTCCACATTCTGGGTCCCTTGATTTGTAGAGCAATTCTAATTTGATTGTCGTACTCTTGGAATATCAAAACTGTATTTGTTTCTGGTGTGGTGCTCATGGGTTCTGTTACAACCTTCAATGAAGCTTTTGAGGTCAGGAGTGACATTACAGTTCAGCATTTTATATATGTATAATACACATGAGAGAATGTGCAGTGACTTAATATCTAACATAGTCAGAGATTTGAGTAGGGGTAATTCAGAGATTTGAGTAGGGGGTACTCATGTCATTTCTAATTTCATACTCATTTCACTCATGTCCTCACCTGTATCCGAGAAAATTTCTGTAATCCCAACATTGCATTGTCAAAGGCGGGAGTTTTTGGAACAAAAATCTTCATCACTTGATAAACACCTCCAAAGGATACCTGATCAGCCAGGCTGTGACTCGTATGTCAGGCTGCGAGCAGCCGCATCCAACAGCCTGGTTGACCAGTCCAGCAACGAGGAGGCCTGTTCGATGACCAGGCTGAGGGGATGCTAAGCCCTGAAACCAACTCAAGGTATATTCAAGGTAAGGTATCACTCTAGACAAATATACCTGGTGTCTTGTGAGACGCAACACTGGCACGACGGTGAGGAATCGGTGTACCAGGAGCTGAGGTCGGTGTACGTACAGTACACTGACTTCAGCTCCTGGTAAGGGTGGGAACTGATAATGATGGAAAATTAATTGAAGATATGTGGTGCCATACGGCGGCGCTTGGCTGGGCAAGATGCTGCTGACACGTCAAAACATCGCTTGGTAACATCATTGGCACTAGGGACAGGCGTGGTAACACTATTCTCTGATTCTACATCACTAAAACCAGAAAATGAGTTGCCTTCAACAGAGTTGTTGACTAAAACATAATCTGGCAAAGTAACACATGAACTGTGTGGTCGGGAGTGAATTGGTAATGAGTGAGGGCTGGGTGGCACAAATGAGGGCCTACTAGGCCTGACCCTTGTGGCACCCCACATGTTCACTTTCACTGTCGGTCGTATCAACATCTTCTGGCTGTGTGTAGTCTTCATCTATGTCAGAGTTGTCAATATCAGGTTCATCACCCTCATGGAACAATTCCTGATGAATTTCATCCTCGGTTAAAGATTGGGTTGCGCGGTGCACTGAGCGAGGTTGACCACTGATATGTGTTGGGCATGCCATGGAGTCTGTCGTGAAACTGAGGCCTCCATACAATGGCAGCCTACACTGGATTTTTTTCCAAGATGGCGTCTGTTTACTAATGTCCCTGACAAGCTTACGGATAGCCCCCTTTACCGTGTGGGGACTTTTAAATCGTGCATGGCACCCTCAATCGTATATATACAATGTGCACAGTTTGGTGACAGTTACTCAAATTGTATACAATACAGTACTTTACTCTGTCATGTAACGCCTTTAAATTACTGATGGTTTTGGCCTCCACAACTTTCTCATTTAACTTGTTCCATCCATCTACCACTGTTTGCAAAAGAAAACTTAATAATTTTGGGGGCTCCTTTGTTTCCTTAGCTTGAATGTGTCCTCTTGTTTGTGAAGTTTCTGGTTTCAGGAATTCCTGTCAATTTGGTTTATTCCTGTTATTATTTTGTCAATGCTGATCATATCACCTCTTTTTTTTCTTCTATCGTCTAGCTTTGGCATATTTGAGGCCTCTCGCCTTAAGACCTTCTAAACTTGTGTGTTTAAACATAAAACTTTAAATGAACTGTGTGTGTGTGTGTGTGTGTGTGTACTCACCTAGTTGTACTCACCTAGTTGTGCTTGCGGGGGTTGAGCTCTGGCTCTTTGGTCCCACCTCTCAACCGTCAATCAACAGGTGTACAGTTTCCTGAGCCTATTGGGCTCTATCATATCTACACTTGAAACTGTGTATGGAGTCAGCCTCCACCACATTACTTCCTAATGCATTCCATTTGTCAACCACTCTGACACTAAAAAAGTTCTTTCTAATATCTCTGTGGCTCATTTGGGCACTCAGTTTCCACCTGTGTCCCCTAGTGCGTGTGCCCCTTGTGTTAAATAGCCTGTCTTTATCAACCCTGTCGATTCCCTTGAGAATCTTGAATGTGGTGATCATGTCCCCCCTAACTCTTCTGTCTTCCAACGAAGTGAGGTTCAATTCCCGTAGTCTGAACCTTTTCCAGTTTAGTTTTATGCTTGAGTAGATATGGACTCCATGCTGGAGCCGCATACTCCAGGATTGGTCTGGCATATGTGGTATATAATGTTCTGAAAGATTCCTTACACAAGTTTCTAAAGGCCGTTCTTATGTTAGCCAACCTGGCATATGCTGCTGATGTTATCCTCTTGATATGAGCTTCAGGGGACAGGTCTGGCGTGATATCAACCCCCAGGTCTTTCTCTCTCTCTGACTCTTGAAGTATTTCATCTCCCAAGTGATAACTTGTATCTGGTCTCCTGCTTCCTACCCCTATTTTCATTACATTACATTTGCTTGGGTTAAACTCTAACAGCCATTTGTTCGACCATTCCTGCAGCTTGTCCAGGTGTTGACGTGGCTTTGTTGTACTGCCTACAAAGTTCAACAATATGTGTACCATTTTCATGCTTCCGAATGATCTTCCTTGTTTTACCTACTTGTGTGTGTGTGTGTGTGTGTGTGTGTGTGTGTGTGTGTGTGTGTGTGTGTGTGTGTGTGTGTGTGTGTGTGTGTGTGTGTGTGTGTGTGTTACCTGGTTGATACCTGGTTGATGGGGTTCTGGGAGTTCTTCTACTCCCCAAGCCCGGCCCGAGGCCAGGCTTGACTTGTGAGAGTTTGGTCCACTAGGCTGTTGCTTGGAGCGGCCCGCAGGCCCACATACCCACCACAGCCCGGCTGGTCCGGAACTCCTTGGAGGAATAAATCTAGTTTCCTCTTGAAGATGTCCACGGTTGTTCCGGCAATATTTCTTATGCTTGCTGGGAGGACGTTGAACAACCGCGGACCTCTGATGTTTATACAGTGTTCTCTGATTGTGCCTATGGCACCCTGCTCTTCACTGGTTCTATTCTGCATTTTCTTCCATATCGTTCACTCCAGTACGTTGTTATTTTACTGTGTAGATTTGGGACCTGGCCCTCCAGTATCTTCCAGGTGTATATTATTTGATATCTCTCTCGTCTTCTTTCTAGTGAGTACATTTGGAGAGCTTTGAGACGATCCCAATAATTTAGGTGCTTTATCGCGTCTATGCGTGCCGTATATGTTCTCTGTATTCCCTCTATTTCAGCAATCTCTCCTGCTCTGAAGGGGAAGTGAGTACTGAACAGTACTCAAGACGGGACAGCACAAGTGACTTGAAGAGTACAAGCATTGTGATGGGATCCCTGGATTTGAAAGTTCTCGTAATCCATCCTATCATTTTTCTGGCTGTCGCAATATTTGCTTGGTTATGCTCCCTAAACGTTAGGTCGTCAGACATCATTATTCCCAAATCCTTTACATGCTGTTTTCCTACTATGGGCACATTTGATTGTGTTTTGTACCCTGTATTATGTTTAAGGTCCTCATTTTTACCGTACCTGAGTACCTGGAATTTGTCACTGTTAAACATCATATTATTTTCTGATGCCCAGTCGAAAACTTTATTAATATCAGCTTGAAGTTTTTCAATGTCTTCAGCCGAGGTAATTTTCATACTGATTTTTGTGTCGTCTGCAAAGGATGATACGAAGCTGTGACTTGTATTTTTGTCTATATCTGATATGAGAATAAGGAAAAGCAGCGGTGCAAGGACTGTACCCTGAGGTACAGAGCTTTTAACTGCACTTGGACTAGATTTTATATGGTTGACCGTTACTCGCTGAGTCCTGTTTGACAGAAAACTGAGTATCCAGCGTCCTACTTTACCGGTTATTCCCATTGACTTCATTTTGTGTGCTATCACGCCATGGTCACATTTATCGAAAGCCTTTGCGAAGTCCGTGTATATCACATCAGCATTCTGTTTTTCTTCTAATGCCTCAGTGACTTTATCGTAGTGCTCAAGTAGCTGTGAGAGGCACGATCTTCCCGCTCGAAATCCATGTTGGCCTGGGTTGTGAAGGTCATTGGTCTCCATGAAATTGGTGACCTGACTCCTAATCACTCTCTCAAATACTTTTATTATGTGCGATGTTAGTGCAACTGGTCTATAATTCTTTGCCAATGCTTTGCTCCCTCCCTTGTGTAGAGGGGCTATGTCTGCTACTTTAAGTGCATCTGGTATCTCCCCCGTGTCCAAGCTCTTCCTCCACACTATACTGAGTGCCTGTGCTACCGGCACTTTGCATTTCTTTATAAATATTGAATTCCATGAGTCTGGACCTGGGGCCGAGTGCATGGGCATGTTTTCAATTTCTCTTTCAAAATTTAGTGCGCTCGTGTTGATATCAGTTATATTTACAGGGGTTTGGATATCCCGCATAAAGAAATTGTCTGGATCTTCTACTTTCATGTTGTTTATTGGAGTGCTAAACATGTCCTCATACTGCTTTTTTAGGATTTCACTAATTTCTTTGTCATCCTCCGTGTATGAACCTTCACTTGTACGAATAGGTCCAATACTGGCAGTAGTTTTTGCTTTTGATTTCGCATATGTGAAGAAGTATTTTGGATTTTTCTTTATTTCCTGAATTGCTTTCTGTTCTAACTGCCTTTCTTCAGTTTCATATGAGTGTTTCAATTTCCGCTCGATTTCTTCAATCTCCCTATTTAAATTATTCCTTCTTTGACGGGAAATTCGTGTCTGCATAAGCAGTTCCGTTATTCTTTTCCTGCGTTTATAGTGTCTTCTGCGTTCTCTTTCTACGTTGGATCTCTTTCTGGCTTTCCTCAAAGGAACATGTTTCAGACAGACTTGATACGCTTCCGAAGTCAGTTTTTCTATTCCTTCTGTAGGACTTTTATTACTTAAAACAGTTTCCCATGGAATGTTTTTAAGTTCCCTGTTTATTATCTCCCAGTCTATCCTTTTATTATTAAAATTGAATTTACTGAATAGCCCCTCTCGCTTTATCAACGTTTTAGGTCTATTCTGAGTATTGATGGTAGTTTGCACTTCAATGAGCTTGTGATCTGAATATGTGGTATCTGATATCGTAATGTCTCTGATAATGTCTTCATTGTTCGTAAAGACCAGATCTAGAATATTTTCATTTCTCGTTGGCTCCGATATCTGCTGAGTGAGTGAAAATTTGTCACAGAATCTAAGTAGTTCTCTAATCTGTGGTTGGTTAGGTCCTGATAGATTCCCTGGTATAATATTATTGTTTGCTATGTAATATTATTGTATTATTTGTAATATTATTGTTTGTGTGTGTGTGTGTGTGTGTGTGTGTGTGTGTGTGTGTGTGTGTGTGTGTGTGTGTGTGTGTGTGTGTGTACCCTGTATAATTTTTTTTTTTAAGATCAGTGATATCAGCTACCTACTTGCCAATTACTCTGTTCCTAAAGTTTAATTCTTACCCCAACAGCTCTCTGCTTGTACTCTGCAATTTTTATGAGATTTGCCATCAAGGTGCAGCCAAGAAACCTTTTACTCTTCAGCTGCCATTTCACTAATGAAACTGCTCAAATAATACAGGTAATACAGTAATTTACATTAGTAAATTGGAATAGTTTTCTATTTGTCTTTTCTGAGCTAGCTTCCTCATTTGTTCCTTAACCACGGCACTGTTCTGCATTGAAATATGATACCCCCGTGGTGTGCTGAAAATAAATTATTTCCAACAGGGTCTACCATTTTCCAGGGTCCACCAACCTGTGCAAGTACATTTGTCAGTGTTTTATCACATAGTGGCTGCTCCACCAGAGTAACCACTTTATAGATCAAAGAGCAGAAACAGACCACTTAACCCTTTCAAATAATACTTGAGGTTACCAGAACAGCCAATTACTGTATCACATTGCAAACTACCATTACTGTACTGTGGTACCTGTTAAATACATAGGTACACTAGTCTCAATATATAAAAAATTATAGCAGAGGAGACCTGTTAAACTACAGGTAAAGTATACAGTGGTACCTCAGAATACGAGTGTCCCTGTATACAAATTTTTCGGAATACGAGCAGGATTTGCTCGGAAAATTTGCCTCGGAAGGCAAGGGTGTTGATACGCGTACAGGCTGACCTAGTGGTGGTCGCCCTGTACGACCAACAGGCCGGGTGGCACGGCGATCGCCCCTCAGTTTACCAGTGCCTTGCGCCCAGTGACTATCCCGCCTGAATTCTTCACAAGGATTTTGAGTCTTTTGTTGGATTTTTGGCCATTTGACCATAAAAGTTATTATATATCTCACCATGGGTCTCAAGAAAGCTAGTGGTAAGGATCAAGGCAAGAAAGCACATGTGAGGATGACAATAGAGGAAAAACAAGAGATCATTCGGAAGCATGAAAATGGTACACATGTTGTTGAACTTTGTAGGCAGTACAACAAAGCCACGTCAATGATATGCACTATACATAGCAAGAAAAAGGACATTATGAGTGCTAAAGAGGCAAAAGGCGTAAGAACAATCGCGAAACAAAGAGCACAAATAATTGAGGAAGTGGAATTGTTGTTATTAATTTGGATATACAACAAGGAGTTAGAGGGTGGTAGTGTTTCAGAGGCCATCATTTGTGAGAAAACCAGGGTATTGCACGAAGACCTTGTAAAGAAAACCCCTGGAACGAGTGCAGATAAAATAGATTTGAAGGCAAGCAGGGGATGGTTTGAAAAATTAGAAAGAATGTGATGCCTCACTTCAGAGAATCTTGTGAAGAAGGGAAAAACAATCTTCCCTGGACAGATTTGTTGTGAGAAAATAGAGCAGTGAGCCACAACCAGAACCTAGTGGAATGCAGGCAGAACGTGCCAGAGATTGCACCCTAAAGAGGTCCTCACTGCCTGATGTTATAATGGTCCTCACTGCCTGATGTTATAATGGAAGGGAACTCCCCTTCCAAACAGTAACACCTCTCCTCCCCCTCCTCACCATCTTTCATACGCCTACAGCAGTCATCAGCAAGGGTAAGTAATAACTTGAACTTAGTTTTGTAGGTTTATTTAGATGAATTAGGTATAAAATTTAGTTTGAAGTGAGGTTTTTGGGTAGTCAGGAACAGATTAATTCATTTCCCATTATTTCTTATGGGAAAATTAGCTTCGGTTTACGAGTTTTCAGAATACGAGCTGTCTTCAGGAACAGATTAAACTCTTAAACCGAGGTACCCCTGTATGTGACAAGTGTAGTAGTCAAATAACTAGAGATGACAATTAAAGCTAAATGGGTGGAATATCTTTAAAGACATTTACAAAGAAAGGAACTTTAAAGGAAACGTTCTCTTTAGAGGAACTTACTAAGTAACAAATAAGCAGTACTGTTTGACTTATGAACTGGAAGGTCATTTGTAACAAATTAATCAGTTTTATGATAAGACCACAGAAACCCTTTGGGAAAGAGACAGATGGACAGACTGCATGTATCTAGACCTAAAATGACATTCAACAAAGTTCCACATTAGAATTTTCTGGAAGATGGAACACACAAAAGGGTGATAGGTAGACTACCAGCAAGAGTGACAAATTTCCTAATATACAAATATGAGAGCTGTCGTAAGTAGTAATGAATCAGATTGAAAGAGCATCACATTGTCGTATGCTTTCTGGTGGATTTTTTCGTATTTTTTTGGTTGACTTCAGAACCCCAAGCTTCACACGTCTTGTAGATAGAACCAAATTCTGGTCCTGGGCTCTAGTAGGAAATGGTGTCTCAAAGGCCTGGACCAGCATTTAGCTTTGGGAAGCTACTGTGGGCCCACTGGAAATGTGTTTTTCATTTAATTCAACTCTTGGCTTGTGAGATTTTTCTTAGCCTCCCGAGTTTTGTCATTCATTTTTCTTCTGCATGCCTAACTTAAAACACACTTGAATCATATATAAAACTACTGTAATACTCTCAGAAATTAAATGCATTCTTTATCAGGGTTATTGCCATTTTCCTTAAATTGCCTAGCCATATGCTAAGGCAGTTTTACTTAAGGACAGTAATAAAGACATTGTGTACTTAGTCTTATGAGGTGTTATGGTGTAGTATAGATAACTTACAAGTGTGTGATAGTGGTTGTTTCTTTGTAATGATATGTACTGCACTGTTAAGTTTGGCAGCCGGGGTGCATCCATTCCTCCATCGTCGTCACTCATAAATCAACACCAACATACTGTAATTTTGGCGATATAGTGAAGGGATGAGTACTTTTATATTTTCTCTTTCTTTCCCTATTCAGTTTCCCCTTTTAGTCTGGACTGATANAGAAATAAGAGGCATGAGTTACGAGGAAAGGCTGCGTGAAATGCACCTCACGATACTGGAAGACAGAAGAATAAGGGGAGACATGATCACTACCTACAAAATTGACAGGGTAGATAAGTATAATTTGTTTAACACGGATGGTACGCGAACAAGGGGACACAGGGGAAGACTGAGTACCCAAATGAGCCACAGAGACGTTAGAAAGAATTTTTCAGTGTCAGACTAGTTAACAGATGGAATGCATTAGGCAGTGATGTGGTGGAGGCTGACTCCATACACAGTTTCAAATGTAGATATGATAGAGGCCAGTAGGCTCAGGAATCTGTACACCAGTTGATTGACAGTTGAGAGGCGGGACCAGAGAGCCAGAGCTCAACTCCCGGAAGCATAGCTTGGTGAGTACACACACAAGTAACGGCCAGGGTATAACTCAGACAAGTTACATATGGGATAAAACTCACAAGGAAATGAACAGATAGAAAGACCTTGATGGCTGGCTGAACTTGTCTTCCGAAGCCCACACCAAGCGGATGTCATCAGTGGCGTACGCAAACTTATCAAATAATGACCGCCCTTAGAAGGTGATAGAGTGCAGTATTATACGTAATCATTTTTTTTAATTTACATGTTTACACTGAATATTTGTAATTTGTGTCTACAAAATTCAGTGTAAAGGTTGCCTTATATTATCTGTTGAACAAATTGTAAACAATTAGTCATGATGAAAATCCATAGGAGCGGTGATGAGGGTTCGAACCCGTGCGGTGGGTGTTCCTTGGCACACGCCCCAGTCAACCAGGCCACCTCAATTAGACACGGTGCCTAATCTGGTCAGATGTTGTATGTATATATTTTCAATTTTACCCCGGGTTTTCTTATATTCCATTTCTTGAGAATATACTAAAAATACGTCAGCGCTCGAATATATTAGTTCTCTTTCATTATAGTTACTTAAACACAACTGAATCATAAGTTTTGTAGTTGTTTCTTGCATATGTAAAACGTAATCAAATATTTTCCTGCGAGCGAGAGATATCCAGAAAAATGTTCCTTCAGCCGCTCGAACCTCTGACCAGAGAAGGAAAATATCGACAAAAGTTAGAGTTGGTAAGTGAAAGTGAGAGGAGGGTGTGAGGGCGCAGGTCTCTAATGACTATGCAAGTTCCTCCTTTCTCTTGCTTGTGCACGACTGCAGGAGGCGTTTGTCTACGCCTCTGTACTAACTCAAAACCAGTCAGGAGGCGAGAATCTGGACACCTGTAGTATTAGAATCCAACTTCAGTGACAGATTCTGTTTGATATTAAATATAAATTTTTGCCTTATTGTTCCCAGATTATTATGATGTGGGTTGCCCGCCTGCTGCCCTGCTCTCCACCACCACCACGTGTAAACGCCCACATAAATCACCCCATACAAGCTATTTAACTTAAGCCAAACTTTAAATAAATCTGATTTGTGTTCCGTTCTTTATTGTAGAGTATTAAACCTACACCTTGTGTAGGTCAGGGCACCTTCACTCAACACCTTGTGTAGCTCAGGATACCTTCACTCATCACCTTGTGTAGCTCAGGACACCTTCACTCAACACCTTGTGTAGCTCAGGATACCTTCACTCAACACCTTGTGTAGCTCAGGATACCTTCACTCAACACCTTGTGTAGCTCAGGATACCTTCACTCAACACCTTGTGTAGGTCAGGACACCTTCACTCATCACCTTGTGTAGCTCAGGATACCTTCACTCATCACCTTGTGTAGGTCAGGATACCTTCACTCAACACCTTGTGTAGCTCAGGACACCTTCACTCAACACCTTGTGTAGCTCAGGACACCTTCACTCAACACCTTGTGTAGCTCAGGATACCTTCACTCAACACCTTGTGTAGCTCAGGATACCTTCACTCAACACCTTGTGTAGGTCAGGACACCTTCACTCAACACCTTGTGTAGCTCAGGATACCTTCACTCAACACCTTGTGTAGCTCAGGATACCTTCACTCATCACCTTGTGTAGCTCAGGACACCTTCACTCAACACCTTGTGTAGCTCAGGACACCTTCACTCAACACCTTGTGTAGCTCAGGATACCTTCACTCAACACCTTGTGTAGCTCAGGACACCTTCACTCAACACCTTGTGTAGCTCAGGATACCTTCACTCAACACCTTGTGTAGCTCAGGATACCTTCACTCAACACCTTGTGTAGCTCAGGACACCTTCACTCAACACCTTGTGTAGCTCAGGACACCTTCACTCAACACCTTGTGTAGGTCAGGACACCTTCACTCAACACCTTGTGTAGCTCAGGATACCTTCACTCAACACCTTGTGTAGGTCAGGACACCTTCACTCAACACCTTGTGTAGCTCAGGATACCTTCACTCAACACCTTGTGTAGCTCAGGACACCTTCACTCATCACCTTGTGTAGCTCAGGAAATCCAAAATGCATCATTTACTCCCACACCCCGGGTGGGAATAACAATGTTTACATGAGAGTTTGGTAACTACCTGATCATGTCTAAACTATCGAAATTCCTTGGAGGGTTCCGACACAACGACACTCATGGGTGGCTATGGTTGTTATTTACGACATAATATTAGTATATATATAAATATACTGCAGAGAGTACAGTAAGGATATCACTATCTGCATATAATCGCACCTAGTACCAAATAGGTAGGAGGCGGAAGCCAAGAGCTACATCTAGTCTCTCGCCAGTAGGCACAGCAAGGTAAGCAAACACGCACACATTATAACGCCAATCCAAGGCTAACAACTTTTCCCTTTCACGATATCAAGAGAATCGCTGCTCGACACCATAAGTGGTTTTGCCTCATCCTTTTTTGTTGCGGGTTGTTAAAGAGGATGTCTTCCGCTGCGCTATTGTCTCGCCTGGTCTTCACAGGTACAGATGAAGGTGAAAGTCGCCGTTCACTTACGTTGCGTCACTCGTGCGTTCACTAGATCATCCTGTGACCGGGACCCCTGGCTCCGGAAGTTGTGTTGGCCCGGCTCCTGCCCGCACCACCACTGTCACACCTTATCTCCTTCCAGAACGTGTATTTCTTTTTCTCGGGATGCGTCGCCCACACTCAAGAAGGGAGAAACGTTGAAGCCTCAGCTGTCAAGAAGACACGAGATGGGCTCTAGTGTCTTGGTTACCGTCTTTCTTAGATTCAACATGTGGTTCATGATAATTAATTGTGATGCGTCGGGTACTGAATGGTTCATGTATTTTTTAAGAAATAAATATATTTCCTTAGCAAGAATAAATTTTGTACTATACGCTAGACCTTTCTTCGCCTTCCAGTGCCCGACACCCCAACACCTTGTGTTGGGGTGTCGGGCACTGGAAGGCGGGAGGGGAGCCCCCCTCCCCGTTGGCCACTCTTGGAGGCTGCCACACCTTCCGCCACTGTTTCCTAGTATTATCATTGTTATTATTATTGTATGGAATCCGTACCTTGTCAAGCACAAGACGAAGCTGGAAAAAGTTCAGAGGTATGCCACTAGACTAGTCCCAGAACTAAGAGGCACGCGTTACGAGGAAAGGCTGCGTGAATTGCACCTCGCGTCGCGGGAAGACAGCTAGAAGAGCTCGGGGAGACACGAGCTTTAACTCTTCTGTCTCCCAGTGACGTGAGGTTTGATTCCCGTAGTCTCTCCTCGTAGCTCATACCCCTCAGTTCGGGTACTAGTCTGGTGGCAAATCTTTGAAACTTTGAATACACACACACACACACACACACACACACACACACACACACACACACACACACACACACACACACACACACACACACACACACACACACACACACACACAATACTAATACTTAATACACACAATACTTAATACTCAGAGGGATTGACAGAGTGGACATAGACGAAATGTTCACACGGAATAGTAACAGAACGAGGGGACATGGATGGAAGTTAGAAACTCAGATGAGTCACAGAGATGTTAGGAAGTTTTCTTTTAGCGTGAGAGTAGTGGGAAAATGGAATGCACTTAAGGAACAGGTTGTGGAAGCCAATACTATTCATAATTTTAAAACCAGGTATGATAGGGAAATGGGATAGGAGTCATTGCTGTAAACAACTGATGCTCGAAAGGCGGGATCCAAGAGTCAATGCTCGATCCTGCAGACACATATAGGTGAGTACATATAGGTGAGTACACACACACACACACACGCGCGCACACGCACACGCACACGCACACACACACAGGGGGCCAGGTAGCCTGGTGGATAACGTGCAGGACTTGTAATTCTGTGGCGCGGGTTCGATTCCCGCACCCGGCAGAAACAAATGGGCAAAGTTTCTTTCACCATGAATGCCCCTGTTACCTAGCAGTAAATAGGTACCTGGGAGTTAGTCAGCTGTCACGGGCTGCTTCCTGGGGTGTGTGTGTGTGTGTGTGTGTGTGGAAAAAAAAAAAAAAAAAAGTAGTTAGTGTAGTTAGTAAACAGTTGATTGACAGTTGAGAGGCGGGCCGAAAGAGCAAAGCTCAACCCCCGTAAAATACAACTAAGTGAATACAACTAAGTGAATACACACACACACACACACACACAGGACTCAGGAACCTGTACACCTGTTGAATGACGGTTGAGAGGCGGGACCAAAGAGCAAGAGCTCAACCCCCGCAAGCACAACTAGGTGAGTACACACACACACACACACACACACACACACACACACACACACACACACACACACACACGTGCAAGAGAAGAGAGGCAAGTTCTCTAGTTACTTAGTTTAGATGGTAAAAACTGTTAACGTAACCAACCCATGTGTATTAAAGTTCATTTATTTTAATAAATTTGTTAAGTTACATATGCTTTCAAATAAATTCTCTTCCCATTACCACTCTCACAATTAACTTGTACAACTCCCTTTTTCATTTAATTGATTTTTTGACATATTCGACAAGTAAAAGTACCCCTGAGCCTTGCATCAATCAAATTTGATGTAGAACCCCCGCGCCCTACGCTACGCCCTCTAGCGAACTCCGTTAAGACAGAACGACGCCTGATCACAAGGTTACGACATCAGCGTGGAAGAGATTACATCCTCTGATTATCATCTCTGCCACTGATGGGTTCTTCTTGTTCCTGGTTACCTCTTTGGAGGAATTCAAAGTTGACAACTACAAGTGCCATGAACAATTGCAAGCTTTCACAGAAAACCCTAAACCCTATAATTATTATTATTATTATTATTATTATTATTATTATTATTATTATTATTATTATTATTATTATTATTATTAGTTGTAGTAGTAGTACAACGAATGAGGACACCAGTAGGACAGTATGAACCGTGATTTTTGAGAAGAAAAGGTGAAACACTGCTTCTCTTCAAGAAGAGAAGTGCTTTGTAGGGAAGCGTTGGAGGTTGTGCTACAGTAGAATTCCTGGCCATTGCACCTCGTGTCCCCCTGCCAAGGTGACCATTGCACCTCGTGTCCCCCTGCCAAGGTGACCATTGCACCTCGTGTCCCCCTGCCAAGGTGACCATTGCACCTGGTGTCCCCTGCCAAGGTGACCATTGCACCTGGTGTCCCCTGCCAAGGTGACCATTGCACCTGGTGTCCCCTGCCAAGGTGACCATTGCACCTGGTGTCCCCTGCCAAGGTGACCATTGCACCTGGTGTCCCCTGCCAAGGTGACCATTGCACCTGGTGTCCCCTGCCAAGGTGACCATTGCACCTGGTGTCCCCTGCCAAGGTGACCATTGCACCTCGTGTCCCCTGCCAAGGTGACCATTGCACCTCGTGTCCCCTGCCAAGGTGACCATTGCACCTGGTGTCCCCTGCCAAGGTGACCATTGCACCTGGTGTCCTCTGCCAAGGTGACCATTGCACCTGGTGTCCCCTGCCAAGGTGACCATTGCACCTGGTGTCCCCTGCCAAGGTGACCATTGCACCTGGTGTCCCCTGCCAAGGTAGATTATACGAGAGGATTGTGAGCGGCGGGAACGGAAACACGTGGACCGGCTCTGTTGGTGGACCTGGTCCTTCACAGGGGGTCCAGCTCCTTCTCTACTGTTGAGCTTGGCTCTTGTTAGTGGAACTGGTTCCTTTAGCGATGAGCAGTTCTAGGAGAGACAAGGTCGCTTCTCGCCAAACTATGAGATATCACTAAAATATAGAACAAAACTCGTCCCTGATCATCATTGGAGGCACTGTCAATAAAGAGGCAGTGTCGACCCTAACCATCACAGCGGCACTACCAATAAAGCAGGTACGGGTCGTCTCTCGTCATTGTTGAAGACATCCACCACTGATGAGGCGGAGAGTTGTCTTCCATTAATACATTGTCCTGTACCGATGAGCTTGGCTCTGTTAGTGGTACTAGTTCCTGTACAGGTGCAACTGTACCAAGAAGAATGTGCTATTTCCAGATATTCAGAACTATCCTTAAACAAAAACTGACCTCAAGCAGACTTGATTTACGTTGCACTGCGATTACGCCGGATAGATTAACCTAACAGTGCTAACCTCAGAACAGTTGATCAAACGTGGATGGAGGTGGTGTGATAGGGTGGGACTAGCGAGCAAGTGAGCTGGCCGGCCACGCAGGTCGACTACCCGCTGGACTGCTCACAAGTGAGAGTGGGTATAAAAAGCGGCGTATGCGTCGCCTGGCTCACTCAGTGGTGCGCTCTTGTCAGGTTCAGTTGTCTAGCTGCGTCTTCTGCTGTTGCTGCTGCTAATCTTCTAGGGACGTGCCGACGCTCGTGTGTGTGTGTGTGTGTGTCCGGGCGCCCTGCCACAGTACTCACCACCATGCTGATGGTTAGTCACTATGCCTACCGTCTACCTCCTCCGGGACACAACTCCAACACTCATCAACACATGGCCGTGCCACAATAAGTAGTGTGACTAGTGCAACAAGAAGACTGCCAACTTTCACTGTGGCCAATAGTGGCAATACCCGGACGCTCGCAACACCTTCAGGACATCTCAAACTCTTGTGGCGTCCGGTGGTAGTGAGCAGCGGCCTTTAACACCGTCCGTGATGGTGGTGTTTGTAATGTATTAATGGAAGACAACTCTCCGCCTCATCAGTGGTGAATGTCTTCAACAATGACGAGAGACGACCCGTACCTGCATTATTGGTAGTGCCCCTGTGATGGTTAGGGTCGACACTGCCTCTTTATTGACAGTGAATCCAATGATGATCAGGGACGAGTTTTTTCTGTATTTTAGCGATATCTCACAGTTTGGTGAGAAGCGACCTTGTCTCTCCTAGAACTGCTAAGATGTCAGCGTCCCTCGGAGTGATGAATAAGGACACCCCCCTAGCAGCACCCGCGGCCCACCATCAACATGAAAACATTCACACCCTACGCTTGACAAACACGTCTTCATTGCCTTCGCTTACCTGTAAGGGTGACCCCGGAAGCGGCAATGGTGATCCCGGATGCTGTAAGGGCGACCCTAGAAGTTCAAGAGTGACCCTAGAAGTTCAAAGGTGACTCTAGAAGTTCAAGGGTGACCCTAGAAGTTCAAGAGTGACCCAAGAAGTTCAAGGGTGACTCTAGAAGTTCAAGGGTGACCCTAGAAGTTCAAGGGTGACCTAGAAGTTCAAGGGTGACCCTAGAAGTTCAAGAGTGACCCTAGAAGTTCAAGGGTGACCCTAGAAGTTCAAGGGTGACCCTAGAAGTTCAAGGGTGACCCTAGAAGCTCAAGGGTGACCCTAGAAGTTCAAGGGTGACCCTAGAAGTTCAAGGGTGACCCTAGAAGGTCAAGGGTGACCCTAGAAGTTCAAGGGTGACCCTAGAAGTTCAAGAGTGACCCTAGAAGTTCAAGGGTGACTCTAGAAGTTCAAGGTGACCCTAGAAGTTCAAGAGTGACCCTAGAAGTTCAAGGGTGACTCTAGAAGTTCAAGGGTGACCCTAGAAGTTCAAGAGTGACTCAAGAAGTTCAAGGGTGACCCTAGAAGTTCAAGGGTGACCCTAGAAGTTCAAGGGTGACCCTAGAAGTTCAAGGGTGACCCTAGAAGTTCAAGAGTGACCCTAGAAGTTCAAGGGTGACCCTAGAAGTTCAAGGGTGACCCTAGAAGTTCAAGGGTGACCCTAGAAGTTCAAGGGTGACCCTAGAAGTTCAAGGGTGACCCTAGAAGTTCAAGGGTGACCCTAGAAGTTCAAGGGTGACCCTAGAAGTTCAAGGGTGACCCTAGAAGTTCAAGGGTGACCCTAGAAGTTCAAGGGTGACCCTAGAAGTTCAAGGGTGACCCTAGAAGCTCAAGGGTGACCCTAGAAGTTCAAGGGTGTGACCCTAGAAGTTCAAGGGTGACCCTAGAAGTTCAAGGGTGACCCTAGAAGGTCAAGGGTGACCCTAGAAGTTCAAGGGTGACCCTAGAAGTTCAAGGGTGACCCTAGAAGCTCAAGGATGACCCTAGAAGTTCAAGGGTGACCCTAGAAGTTCAAGGGTGACCCTAGAAGTTCAAGGGTGACCCTAGAAGTTCAAGGGTGACTCTAGAAGTTCAAGGGTGACCCTAGAAGTTCAAGGGTGACCCTAGAAGTTCAAGGGTGACCCTAGAAGTTCAAGGGTGACCCTAGAAGTTCAAGGGTGACCCTAGAAGCTCAAGGATGACCCTAGAAGTTCAAGGGTGACCCAGGAAGCTGCCAGGGTGACCCTAGAAGTTCAAGGGTGATACCGGAAGCTGCAAGGGTGACCCAGGAAGCTGCCAGGGTGACCGTAGAAGTTCAAGGGTTATACCAGAAGCTGCAAGGGTGACCCCGGAAGCTGCAAGGATGACCCCTAGAAGTTCAAGGGTGACCCTAGAAGTTCAAGGGTGATACCGGAGGCTGCCAGGGTGACCCTAAAAGTTCAAGGCTGACCCGGAGGCTGCAAGGGTGACCCCTAGAAGTTCAAGGGTGACTCTAGAAGTTCAAGGGTGATACCGGAAGCTGCCAAGGTGACCCTAGAAGTTCAAGGCAGACCCCGGAAGCTGAAAGGGTGACCCCTAGAAGTTCAAGGGTGACCCTAGAAGTTCAAGGGTGACCCGAAAGCTGATATAAATGCTTCTGGTATCTCCCCCGTGTCCAAGCTCTTCCTCCACACTATACTGAGTGCTTGTGCTACCGGCACTTTTAATTTCTTTGTAAATATTGAATTCCGCGAATCTGGTCCCGGGTCTTGTTGTCAATTTCTCTTTCAACATTTACAGAACTTGTGTTTATGTTATATTTTCAGGGGTTAGGATATCATGCATAAAGATGTCCGGATCTTCCAGTTTCATTCTGTTTATTGGAGAGTGCCAAACACGTCCTTATACGGCTTTGTTTAGGATTTCGCAAATTTTCTTGTCTTCCTCTTTGTATGAACCTTCACTTGTAAGTATTGGTCCCATATTGACAGGTATTTTATTTTGATTTCGCATATGTGTAGAAATATTTTTTAATTTTATTTATCTCTTGTATGGCTTTCTGTTCTAGTTTTTTTCTTCAATCTGATATGATTACTTCAGACTCTGTTTTATTTCTACAATCTCTTTGTTTAAATTAGTCTTTCTTTCTTTGTAGGGATGGTCGTGTCTGCTTAAGCATTTTCGTATAGACAGACATCATTCTAGGCGAAAATAGCTCTTTGTCAAATAATGATAATTAGTTCAGCGGAACATCAGTTATTGTGTAAAGTTATGTAACTGTCGGGTATTTTACTGAGCGGTTAATCATTCTCAGAATATCAAATAACAAAATTAAGTATATTATGAATTAATAAATCCGGTAATAATTATAATGATAACAAATATGTAATCTACTTGTAGTTATCTCAACTTTAAGCCGTGGTATATATGGGATGGAACTTAAGCAATGTATTAGTGACTGTATATGTGGCCATTCAACTCTGAAGACGTGAACGAAGAAATACGTTTGGCAAGTGTCGACAAATATGGTTCCTTTAGATGACACAACGACTTGTGTTGTAGAAGTTGACGTGACGAGACGAACACACACCCGTCTGGCCCGCAATACCCAGGCACTGGGTGTTGCGGCTGTGTAACCACACTTACTGCTTATTCACACTAATCACACTTACTGCTTCGTATGGACAAATTCGGCCACTGAAATCTGGTCAACATGTGAGTCAACCGGGTCACTGGCACCATTCCTCCCCACCCAACACACTTTCTATGACGTCATTTGGTTTCTACATGTGTACACGGAAAATGCAGATGCATATTTTGCATCTGCGGAATATGGCCTCTTTCTAGCTTCGTTATGTTAATGACATTTTTACTTTATGGCCTCATGACTTTAGTCTTTTCAAGCCTTTCTTCTCCTCTCATCTCTTAACAATCTGGCTCCTTCCATCCATTTCAAAGTTGAATGGGAATCTAATTCCCACTTTCCTTTTCTTGACGTTCACGTTCACAGCTCTGTGTCCGGGTTCTCTTTCTCTGTCTACCGCAAACCCATGCATAGTGGCATGTACATTCACTTCTTTTTCTACCATCCTCCTGCTGTTAAGAAAAGTGTCCTCGTCTCTCTCTCTCTCTTCCTCCGCGCTCTACACATCAGCGACCCTCAGTTTCTTGATTCTGAAATTGCCTTTATCTACAAATCATTCTCTCGCCTTGGTTACCCTTTACATTTTATCAACTGTGCCTACTCTCAACCTAAACGAAATATCTTTCATCCTAAACCTGCTTCCAACACTAGTACCACTGTGCTCTGCCTTCCCTTCATATCTGAGCTCAAAACTTTTACTAATACCTTTCGTCCTCTTGACATAAAGCTCGCCTTTCGACAAACTAATACTCTTCGTAGCACTCTAGTTCACACTGCTCCTCCTGCTTCTAATGCTGCTGGTGTCTACTCTATTTCCTGTTCGTCTTATCCTCTCCAATACTTTGGCGAAACTGGCCGTACACTTAATGACAGACTTAAAGAACACAAGAGAAGTGTTAAGTCTGCAGACACTAACAATGCTCTCTTCTGCCATGTTAGCGATTCTAATCATCCTATTGATTGGTCTTCCTCCCTTCCTGCCACATCTTGTGTATGGCTTAATCTTTATCAATCTTCGTCTCATGACAATATACTTGATAATGGTCCACGACGGACCGAAACGTCGTCGTCCCTTCACCTTCTAGTATGTGGTCTGGTTTACACGGAATATATTTATATAGGCGTAGACAACGTGGATCTTTTAAATTAAAGTGGCAAATAATTTTATAATATCTAATGAGAGTTTACTTCAACGTTTTAATAATATTTCATCTGTAATGTTAAATGTAGCAGAGATACACAAAGTATGCGAGGCACACACTTGCACACAAGATTTTAGTCTGAAAATTTATCCATTTAGAGATCTAAACATACGTTGCTTTAAATGGCAAGTATCTTTATTGCTAGTTAAAAAAAATATTACATTTTTTTGCACTGCATCGAAACTTTACTTCTAGTAGATAGAGGAAAATTTCTGTGATATATTATAGCTGTTATACCTAATGTTAAGAACATAAGAATAAAATAAACTGCAGAAGGCCTATTGACCCATATGTGGCAGCTCCTATTTATATCCACCCAAACTCATTTATATTCATGTCTAACCTATGCTTGAAAAATCGAGTGATCCCTTGTCTATTATGTTACTTGGTAATCTGTTCCACAAATCAATAACCTTTTTTCCAAATCAGTATTTACCAAGTCTTTCCTAAATCAAAACTTATCCAATTTATATCTATTGTTTCGTGTTCTATTTTGTGTTCATTAGTTTAATACCTTATTAATATCATCTCTTGTTGACCAAACCACACACTAGAATAATTTGATAAACAACAGAGGTCCTAGGACAGAGCCTTGAGGCACTCCACTTACAACAGTTTCCCACCCTGACTTAACTCCATTTATACTAACTCTTTGTTTCCTTTGATATAACTATGCCCTTATCCGGCCTAAGATAGCATCCCAGTATCGCGTGCCTTTATCTTTCTAATCAATATTTCGTGAGGCACAGCATTAAAAGATTTGGTAAAGTCAAGGTACACAACGCCACAAACCTTTCCACTATCAACTGCCTCAGATATGCTGGAACCGAATGAAAACACATTTTCAAACATGAGCAGCCCTTAGTCTGCCCGTCCTCATAAGGTTCCCAACGTCAAGAAAATGGTCAAATTAAAGTGTCCTCTCCTAACCTATCAGAGGACCCAAAACAGAAAACGGGACAGTACGTTACTTTCACGAGCAGCTTCCATTTTCCAGTACGAAAAGTTTTGGCCTTATGTAACGCATACGATCGAAATGCGACGTTTTTTGTAAGAAGACAGGTTGCCTTAGTAATGCAGTGTTTTAAATAATTTATTAATCTAATAGATGGGATACCCGGCAGTGCCCGGGTCTCTTTCAGTTTGTGTCTGTGTGGCTCTGGACGTTTCTCTCCTATTCTACCATTCTCCCTCCCTCCTTCCTATGCTCTACCATTCTCCCTTTCACTCTACCTCCCTCTCATTTCCCTTTCTACTATTTCCCCTCCTTCCCTCTCATGGTGCCATCCTCCGGTCATTTCAGTCAATATCTCAACTCATAATTATGTAAACTTACGCTAAACTCCTTGACTCGGGTCAGAACATTTCACATCTACAGGCTTGGTGAAGTAGTGATGGTGCGGCTGTTCTTGGGGGACACTGACCCCTACACCCTCCCCCCCCCCCCCGCCTTATGACACTCCTAGTAAAGTCAACATTAATCCTGCCAAGTTTAGTGAGGCCCACAAGTATTTGGCTTCCAATCTTGGATAAACATACATACAGACAGACAGACAGACATTCTCTCTTATAGACGTAGATGTTATTCAAGATATGGACGAATGGCTTTTGTGATTATCGATTTAATCAATTTTCCGACAATATACTTTAAACTAATTGGCCGATAGTTCGACGCAAGTTTTATATCTTCCTTCTTAAAAATCCGTACCACATTAGCAACCTTCCACGACTAGGGTACTCTGCTCAACTATATTGATTTATTACATATCTAAGATAAGGGCTCACAAATCCTTTACTTACGTTCCTGGGCATGCACTTCGTCTGGCCATTTGTACTTATTTGGATTTAATTTTTCTATTTGCTTAATAACCTCCTCCCTGGTAACCACTAAACTAGTCACTCTATCATCTTCACCGTCAACGTAAATTTGTTCATCTGAAGACATACTTACTCCTCACTATTTTACTTTGAATAGGATACAATAGATATTTATATATACTTTTTCAGCAAGATTTTTACGACTTGAATAAAATTGTTGTTAATGAATTTGTCATAATGGCTGTGCTAACTCCTAATGAGTTTTATATTCATATATGTCTAACATGAGTGTGTCCCGTAGCGTGTGTTGCTCCTGGTGGTCGCGGCTGCCCACGTGTTCTCTACGCCACTGCCAGAGAAATCTCCCGCCTTAGAATTTGGCGGATTCCAGCCAGTACACGGCTCCAGAGCAACAGGTCCTGCTGCAGGGTATGGCGTCCCACCTCTCTCATCAGGGTACAGCGCCCCTCCTCTGTCATCTGGGTACGGCGCCCCCGGACCATTCGGTGGAGATGTCGGCGTCGGGCCTGTTAAAACTATCTACGTGAACGTTCCACATCCGGAGCCAGTTAAATCCTTACCTCCTATTGCCGCTGGACCACCCCGCAAGCATTACAAGATTGTTTTTATTCGTGCACCGCCACCACAGCCACCACCACAGCCTATCCTGCCTCCACGGACGGAACAGAAGACCCTGATCTATGTATTACACCAACGGCCTCAAGTACACGAGCAGAAGATAATTAATTTGCCCCAAGTCCAGCACGACCCAGAGGTGTACTTCGTGCAGTATGATAATCCTCCGTCTGCTGAGGAGCTTCAGCAACTTTCCGCAGGTAACTTAGAAGGATATTCCGTAGCCGCACAACGTACAGGACCAACTGGAGACGCAGTCGGTCCTCTCTCTGTTGTCGCCGATGGTGCCGGCAGCCCTGAAATAGACACCCGATTGAGTCTTGGTGCGGCAGGTAGTGGATTATCTCAAAGTGTTAATGGTGCAGGAGTTTCCTTGAAAGACCTAGGAGGTGCAGGACTAAAGTCTTCACTTGTCTCGTCTCTCTCCGGCGTTGGGGCAAGTGCCACTGGTGTTGCCCTGTCAGGCCTGGGAGGTGTGGGCCACGGATCTGGAGCAGGAATCGGTTCTTTGGGTATTGGTAGTGGGCTGTCGCAGCTCGGCGAGAGCTTGGGGAGCCATTTGGGTTCTAGTGGAGTATTTCGGGCAACTGATGATGTTCTCTTCAGACCGATAGTAGGTTTATCATCAGAAAGAGACTTGGACAATTCCTTTGAGAACCGGGTTGGTGTGTCGGCCGGAGAAGCAGTCGAGGTAACGCCACTCGCCGCTAGGACCTGAGTGCCACTCGTAACCCATTCTCTCTAGTCTCCTACGGTGGGTGGTGATGTCTCCACGACTAAGCCCAACCCCCACACTTTTCCCTGTTCTGCTGGTTCTCCCTTTCGTAGGTGAACTTAATGAGAGACAGCTAGCAGAAGCTTCCGTCTGTAGGACCCAAGTAGGTTGGGGACATGTGACTAATACAGACCCAACCTGCAGTGGCACCTTCTGATACTGAATTATACTAAGTTATTGTGTTCGTATTATTCTAATTTTATTTTGTATATATTATAAATAAGCCATTATACAAGGTAGACTGTGTACCCACTGGCTGTCTTGTAGGCCATACAAACCACACTCGCCCTCTACAGAATTCATTTAAAAATATGTCTATTCTTCTTACATAAGAAATAGTAAATAAACAAGAATAATTTTTTCATGTATTTCTCATTACCTTATCAGCCAACTATTTAACTTATTCAGTTAGCCCCCCTCTTTTCTCATATCCTGCCCCTTGCCCACCACCTCCCTCTATCTACTAACCTCCCTCCACTCATCCACCACTCTCTCTTATCTTCAGCCCTGCCCTCAGATGTACTGTTAAAGTCAAAATATTATTGAAATTCATCATATTTGTTTTCGCGTTGCGGAAACTTTTGCCGGTTGTTCATACCAATGCGGCTTCTTCGTTGTGTGATATTTGTTGTCTTATTGGCAGCCATACAGGATGGCCCTTCTGATGGTAGTGTGTACTTTCTCAGGAACTCAGAAACCTTGTCAACCTCTACGGTCACAGGCTGGCCACCATACAGTTTAATTGGTATGTTGGCTGTTATCTGGTGGTAGATATTTTTGTGTGTGAATGTGTTTATTGTTCTTCTGGTCTAGTGTGATGCTTCTCCTTTGTTCGTTCCTGGATAGGAGAGGAGCGAGAAGCAACACATCTGGACTGGTAGCATCATTCATCCATTTCCGCATTTAGCATTAAGATTGAAAAGTAATTGATAATTGTCCATGTAGAAAGGATAATTAAATAAAGAATATCGTTTTGTTTTGTAACATTCTTATTCAGGATCCTGCCCCCCTAAAACCTAACTACGGGCTCACCATAGCCCCTGCTGCTTTGGACGTTATGATTCAAACAGCGAATCATAAACAACAACAACAACCTAAAACCAATCCTCCCGCTCCTTGGCCTCTTCTTAATACATGGCCTGCAGCTCCTGGCTCCCTTTCTACCACATGGCCTCCAGCTCCTGGTTCCCTCTCTACCACATGGCCTCCAGCTCCTGGTTCCCTCTCTACCACATGGCCTCCAGCTCCTGGTTCCCTCTCTACCACATGGCCTCCAGTTCCTGGTCACCTCTCTACCACATGGCCTCCAGCTCCTGGTCACCTCCCTACCACCGACAGTCCCCACTCCACCAACATCTCCATCCCCGCCCCACCAACAGCTCCACTTACAGGATGAAGTGGTACTGCCTCCTTTGCTGTTTTCAGCTTACAGGATGAGCTGAAGGCAGCAGAGGAGGAGTTAAAAAAGCCTGAAAGAGATCAGACACCAAACATCCCTCAGGAAACTGGAAATATATCATTGGAAGGGACTTCCATAGTACGAGCCTCATTCGCATATATGCTTAGAAACAGCCCGAAGCAATGACCACAATAAAGGTAGTGACCATGAAAGCAGTCACTTCTCAGGAAATGGCAAGATGTACTTGTCAGCTGTTGGAGAGGAAAAGGGCAGTAGTCGTGGTAGGTATTAAGAAACAAGAAGGTTCCAGTAAGTTGGGGTAGAGAGATAAGCACAAAGCTGCAATGACAGAGATCATGAATGGTGTACAGATGGAGAGGGCTGAACAAAATATAGAAAAGGTTTTTCAGGCTTGGCCAGTACAACAAGGACAGAGATTTGTTGATAAAGGTAGTATTCACGAACAAGAACACAAAAATGGAACTTCTAGCTAGGAAGAGCAGATTATTATATGTAACAGATTTCAAAACGGTATTCCTTCAGAGAGATATGACAAGGGATGAGAAAATCATGGCAGCAGAAGCAAGGAAGAAGTGCAGGGAGAGAGAAGGGAATCAGGGAACCACAGCCCCATACCCTACAACCCCAGAGGGGAGTGGGGAACCCTCCACAAGCAGTTCAGCATTCCCAGAGAGAAGAACATCACTCCCGTCTTCCACCCAATAGATGTCCTCCCTGCCCCAACCCTTCCCAGCCCCCACTAAATGCCCACACAGTTTCCCCCTCCCACCAATCCCCTCTCCCCAAGTCCTCCCTTCTTCTCTATCCCTTGAATTATGCCCCACCCCAGCATCCTCTGAACCCATGTTAAGTATCGCACAGCTCGTCAACCCCGCCCATGCAGCCCAATCCGTGAACTTTCTACACCAGTGGAACAGCCAACAAGAGTAAGAGTAAGTGAGGATGGACAGATGAAAGTGAGCTTCAAAGTGATGTTCACAAACATAGATGGGATTACGAATAAAACAAGTGCACTTGGAGAAAGGACACAAGAAGAAAACCCAGATGAAATAATACTCAGAGAAACAAACCTCAGGCATAATAACAAATGCAGTGTTTCCACAGGACTACTGTATAGTAAGGAAAGAGAGGGAGGGAAGAGAAGGAGGAGTGGCTCTGCTGATAAAAAAGGAATGGAGTTTCGAAGAAATGGACATCAAAGGCTGTGAAGATTTCAGAGACTACATAGCAGGCACTGTCACGATGGGAGGACCAATGATAATGGCGGTAGTAATTTATATAACCCCTATTAAATGACAGAAGACCCAGACAGGAGTATGACAGGAACAACATGGCAACCATTAATATAATACAGAGAGCAGCTTCTATTGACTACAGGAAGATATCTAAACTGTTAATCATGGGTGACTTCAACCACGGAAAGATAGATAGACTGGGGAAAATAATGAATCACATGGAGGGATAGAAATATGGAGAGCTAAATTATTAGACGTGGCGACAAGAAACTTTCTATGCCAACATGTCAAGGGGGCCAACAGGAATGAGGGGAAATGATGAACCAGCAAGACTTGATCTGATATTCACTCTGAATGAGTCAGACATAAGGGAAGTCAAATTAGAACCTCCCATACGAATGATTGACCACAGTAGTCTAACATTTGAGTATCTAGTGGAAGTTGGAATAACCTATCCAAAGAAAGGACTGAAAAGTGAAAGGCTGGCATACCGAAGCGGAAACTATGATGAGATTAGAAAATTGTTAATAGAAATACCATGGTAGACAGAGCTCAGAGAAACGTCTGTACAAGGCATGATAGACTACATCAAACAGAAGTGTCAGGAGGCAGAAAACAGGTTTATTCCGGCCCAGAAAGAACAAACGAAAAGCAAAAGTGGAATCCATGGTTCAGTCAGGCATGTAAGGATGCAAGGCAACTAAACACTAAGGGCATGGAGAAACTACAGAAATAACAAGACACCAGAGAGCAGAGGGAGATACCACAGGGCCAGAAATGGATTCCTCAGTGTGAGGAGAGAAGCAGAGTGGCAGTTTGAAAATCACATAGCAAATAAAGCCAAGACCCAACCAAAACTGCTATACAGCCACATCAAGAGAAAAACAACACTAAAAAAACAGGAGATGAAACTGGGAAAGTGAGAGGATGAGAGCTACAGAGCTCTCCCGCCTACGTACAGCACTAGTCAATTTTTCTCTAAGTAGTAAGGGTGATGTTGAATCTCTCATCACCCTTGCACAGAAAGTAGTACTGAGCTGCTCAATTCTTTCACATATGGTTGGGAGTTTCAGCTCCTCCCTCATGTGGATGATTCTTGTGCATCTGGGGCTCCAAGAATTATCCGCATGGCTTCATTTTGTTGTTGTTGTTGTTGATTTAGGGGCGACGACGATCGTGGGATCGGATGCGCCCCGGCGTACCCGTTAAGGGTGAATCGCGAAGCCAGGAAAGGTGAAACGCCAAGCCAAAACGCGAAACGAGTGACGCCAATCACTAGAAACTAATATGCCATACGGCAAATAAACGCAGTCTGGCAGATGATTGGGGAGCCACCGGAATCCCTCAGGGTGACAAGCACCGGCCCCGCCCCACACAGAGAACACCAGGTAGCAAAACCAAAACTCTGCCCCCAACTAAAACGCAAAAAGTCATCCAGTGTCCACCGGCAGAGCAAAGCCGGCCGTCCACCACGGCTGAGGGCACACCAGGAGCCCACCAAGACCCACCAACCCCCGGCACCTCTCGGCCAAGCCGGCCCCCGAACACCGTCACCCCGCCAGGAGAACCAGCCAGAACACGCCAAAAAAAAAAATCTATCAACAATCCCGTGACCCAAGGCGATATGTGCGCCAGGCGTCGTACAAGCGGACCGTTGAAGAGGGAAGCCAAACGGCAGTAGCAAAGCCAAAACGCGAAAACAGGACGTGATCCGGGGGCTCCCAGGCGGAGGTGTCCAGACGTCCGCTCTGCGTCAAGGTTGAACCAGGACAGCTTCATTTTGGATTTTCTCTAAAGCTTTCAGCCTATTGCTAGGGAGACAAATAAGGTGCAGGGCATGGAAGTCGACTAGTGACCTGATGAACATCATGTAGAACATTCTGGCATATTTGACATGAATATTTTGAGCTAAAAAAAAGTCCATCTTTGGCTAACTGCCAACAAACTCACTCTTAACATTGACAAAACTTTCTATATTCTGTTTGGCAATAAATCCTCTAATCAAATAAATCTCAGAATAAACAATACCCAAATTTGTAACAAATTAGATGGCAAATTCCTTGGCGTTCTCATTGACCACAAGCTGAATTTCCAGGGACACATTCTAAATATATCAAAAAAATTAAAAAATGTTGGCATTCTTTCTAAGATCAGATATTATGTACCCCGCCCTGCCCTATTACTCCTCTCATCTATCCATATCTCAACTATGATATTTGTGCTTGGGGTTCTACTACCCAAAATCATTTACGTCTTCTAATTACTCAACACAAAGCTGCTATTAGGACATATCCAACTCTGCCCCCAGACATCACTCGGTACCCCTACTCAAATCTCTGAATATGTTATAGATATTAAGTCACTGCACATTCTCTCATGTGTATTATACATATATAAAACGCTGAACTGTAATGCCAATCCTGACCTCAAAACCTTCATTGAAGGTTGTAACAGAGCCCATGAGCACCACACCAGAAATAAATACAGTTTTGATATTCCAAGAGTACGGCTTAATCAAACTAGAAATGCTCTACAAATCAAGGGACCCAGAATGTGGAATGACCTTCCCAACCATGTTAAAGACTGTACCTCTCTCAACCAGTTTAAGATAAAAATGAAGCACTACCTAATAAATTCCCTGTAACCTACCTTATCCCTCTATTGTCAACCCATGTCTGTTTTTTTAAACAACGCTGTTTGTCGACCTAATTGTATTTGTGCTGCTTTTTCAGCCATGTTCCCCCCTTTTTTATCTTTATTTTTATTTGTTCTCAACACATTTTATTCTTTATACTCAATT
>WNGS01165523.1:18279144-18296151 GCA_020271785.1 Procambarus virginalis | reverse complement strand
ATTATATCACTAAGAACTCTTTGACCCGGCCAGGATTCGAACCCATGCCGTCCAGGATCACCCCTAAATGTACACAGTACCGTGACCACCGCACCAATGATCGTCTATAAGGCCGGGTCAAAGAGTTCTTAGTGATATATGGCTTGCGCGTTTATGCAGCTTTCTCACACATGATAGACTCAGTGCGGCCGTGCATGCGCCAGAATTTGATGAAAAACTGTACCCAAATGGAACCATGAGTGTCGTCGGGGGTGGTCAGTCAGGGAGCTTAGTTAATGACGCCAAGACTGACCAAATCCTTATAGACGATCATTGGTGCGGTGGTCACGGTACTGTGTACATTTAGGACGGCATGGGTTCGAATCCTGGCCGGGTCAAAGAGTTCTTAGTGATATATGGCTTGCGCGTTTATGCAGCTTTCTCACATATATATATTATATATATATATAATATATATTATATAATATATATATATCTATATTATATATATATATATTATATATATATATATATAGTATATCTCTTGACACCCCTGAATGATTGGAACCCTGTTAGCCTGGGCGTCCATGCCCCTTTGCGGCCAGTACCATAACCACTCGGCCAACTAACTGCACAAATGTTACTCAAGCGGCCTCAGCATGATGAAGTGATTTGATGAATATCTGTGCCTAAAGTTGTCACGAATCCTCATACCTTACATCTAGAGGAGCATGCCTTTCCCCTGGAGGAGCATAACTTTAGACTGATTAACAGTTGATGGACGTACCTTGACAGTGGAGGGTTCCTTACAGACGGGGATGGCGTTGGCAGAAGGGATGATGCGGCAGGAGGGTCTGGTGGCGGCAGGGGGGCTGGGGCTGCGACAAGGAGCGGCGGCAGGGGGGCTGGGGCTGCGGCAGGGGGCGGCGGCAGGGGGGGCGCGGGGGTGGGGGTGGCGGCCCTCCACGTAATTGTCCCTCCCGGGTCCTGGCTCGAGACGGCTTGGTCCAGTCCTCTGGGTCTGGGTCAGGTCAAAGGTCATGTTAATCTAGACATTCCCCGCCACAATCCCCCTTGCAATTGCTTCTAGAGGAGCTTGGAAGGAACATGGGTGGGGTCGGGGGAGACAGGGGATAGTGTGGCGAGGGGGACGGTGTCTCACTCTGACGTGAGTAGAAGAGGTAGATGGACGGAGTTAACCCTTAGACGACAGACAGCGTCATATAGCGTTTTGGGTTCACACCAGGTCAGTGCTGCTCGGGTCATATGGGAATTCTGTTTGTTTATAGATATTAACTTGAAATCATTGTCTTCATTCGCCAATATCTACTTACTTTTATCTGAATCCTCCAGGAAAAGAAATGTAAAATTCAGGGGTGACTTTATCCAAATTTCAAATTAATTAAACAATGATTGTGTAGAGTGGTGACCCGAGCTGGGAGACTAAGTACTTCAGGCTTAAAGGGTTGTTGTTGTAGATTCAGCTACTGGGAACAAAAAGTTCCAAGTAGCACGGGCTATGGTGAGCCCGTAGTGGACTTACCTGGCACAGGAGCGGTGCTGTTACTATTGGTGTGGGTGTACTGATATATGTATTACGGGGAGGGGTGTAGAGGTGAGGTGGAAATGGGGTTTGCGTAAGGAAAAGGACCGGAGAATGGATGAAGTGGACGCTGTTAACGCTCACCAGATTGGGCTGCTTATAGGGCGGGGAGTGGTATGTGTGGTGTTAATGGGTGTTGGGGGGTGTGTGTTATTGGTGTTGGGTGTGTGTTAATGGGTGTTGGGTGTGTGTTAATGGGTGTTGGTAGTGTTGTAATGGTGTGTGTTAATGGGTGTGTGGTTAATGGGTGGTTGGTGTGTGTAAGGTGTTGGGTGTGTGTTAATGGGTGTTGGGAGTGTGTTAATGGGTGTGTGTTAATGGGTGGTTGGTGTGTGTGTTAATGGGTGTGTGTTAATGGGTGTTGGGTGTGTGTTAATGGGTGTGTGTGTTAATGGGTATCAGTCACGAGGCCAGTGTCAGGTGTCAGTCAGCGATGGCCACGGTGCGTGTGGGGTGTGGCTGCAGGGTGTGGCCTGGGTCAGCTGCTGCAGGGTGTGGCCTGGGTCAGCTGCTGCAGGGTGTGGCCTGGGTCAGCTGCTGCAAGGTGTGGCCTGGGTCAGCTGCTGCAAGGTGTGGCCTGGGTCAGCTGCTGCAGGGTGTGGCCTGGGTCAGCTGCTGCAAGGTGTGGCCTGGGTCAGCTGCTGCAGGGTGTGGCCTGGGTCAGCTGCTGCAAGGTGTGGCCTGGGTCAGCTGCTGCAGGGTGTGGCCTGGGTCAGCTGCTGCAAGGTGTGGCCTGGGTCAGCTGCTGCAAGGTGTGGCCTGGGTCAGCTGCTGCAAGGTGTGGCCTGGGTCAGCTGCTGCAGGGTGTGGCCTGGGTCAGCTGCTGCAGGGTGTGGCCTGGGTCAGCTGCTGCAAGGTGTGGCCTGGGTCAGCTGCTGCAAGGTGTGGCCTGGGTCAGCTGCTGCAAGGTGTGGCCTGGGTCAGCTGCTGCAAGGTGTGGCCTGGGTCAGCTGCTGCAAGGCGTGGCCTGGGTCAGCTGCTGCAAGGTGTGGCCTGGGTCAGCTGCTGCAGGGTGTGGCCTGGGTCAGCTGCTGCAGGGTGTGGCCTGGGTCAGCTGCTGCAAGGTGTGGCCTGGGTCAGCTGCTGCAAGGTGTGGCCTGGGTCAGCTGCTGCAGGGTGTGGCCTGGGTCAGCTGCTGCAAGGTGTGGCCTGGGTCAGCTGCTGCAAGGTGTGGCCTGGGTCAGCTGCTGCAAGGTGTGGCCTGGGTCAGCTGCTGCAGGGTGTGGCCTGGGTCAGCTGCTGCAGGGTGTGGCCTGGGTCAGCTGCTGCAGAGTGTTCCCTGGGTCAGCTGCTGTAAGGTGTGGCCTGGGTCAGCTGCTGCAGGGTGTGGCCTGGGCCAGCTGCTGCAGGGTGTGGCCTGGGTCAGCTGCTGCAGAGTGTTCCCTGGGTCAGCTGCTGCAGGGTGTGGCCTGGGTCAGCTGCTGCAAGGTGTGGCCTGGGTCAGCTGCTGCAAGGTGTGGCCTGGGTCAGCTGCTGCAAGGTGTGGCCTGGGTCAGCTGCTGCAAGGTGTGGCCTGGGTCAGCTGCTGCAGGGTGTGGCCTGGGTCAGCTGCTGCAAGGTGTGGCCTGGGTCAGCTGCTGCAGGGTGTGGCCTGGGTCAGCTGCTGCAAGGTGTGGCCTGGGTCAGCTGCTGCAAGGTGTGGCCTGGGTCAGCTGCTGCAGGGTGTGGCCTGGGTCAGCTGCTGCAGGGTGTGGCCTGGGTCAGCTGCTGCAAGGTGTGGCCTGGGTCAGCTGCTGCAAGGTGTGGCCTGGGTCAGCTGCTGCAGGGTGTGGCCTGGGTCAGCTGCTGCAAGGTGTGGCCTGGGTCAGCTGCTGCAAGGTGTGGCCTGGGTCAGCTGCTGCAAGGTGTGGCCTGGGTCAGCTGCTGCAGGGTGTGGCCTGGGTCAGCTGCTGCAGGGTGTGGCCTGGGTCAGCTGCTGCAGAGTGTTCCCTGGGTCAGCTGCTGTAAGGTGTGGCCTGGGTCAGCTGCTGCAGGGTGTGGCCTGGGCCAGCTGCTGCAGGGTGTGGCCTGGGTCAGCTGCTGCAAGGTGTGGCCTGAGTCAGCTGCTGCAGGGTGTGGCCTGGGTCAGCTGCTGTAGGGTGTGGCCTGGGTCAGCTGCTGCAGGGTGTGGCCTGGGTCAGCTGCTGCAGGGTGTGGCCTGGGTCAGCTGCTGCAGGGTGTGGCTTGGGTCAGCTGCTGCAGGGTGTGGCCTGGGTCAGCTGCTGCAGGGTGTGGCCTGGGTCAGCTGCTGCAGGGTGTGGCCTGGGTCAGCTGCTGCAAGGTGTGGCCTGGGTCAGCTGCTGCAGGGTGTAGCCTGGGTCAGCTGCTGCAGGGTGTGGCTTGGGTCAGCTGCTGCAGGGTGTGGTGTTGGTGGGGCGGGCTCCGATACAGTGTGTAGTTTCTTTAGAATTAGATGATCGGAATAAGTCCTTCATATATTGAGCGACGTGTAAGCCTGAGAAAGAGATTTTAGGAGAATGTACACATACAGAGAAATTGCTGATGAACAAATAAATCGTTCAAATAACTGTGTACACGTGTATTAACTGTGCAAATAACCATGACGAATCAAACATAACATGATAATTGCTTCACAGCGTATAATCTGCAGCATAATTAAAGAAAGCTTCCAGTGGAGTTGGCAAAACTATATATATTATGTGACTGGTAAAGCACTGACCAATTGGCAAAACAATTAGAATAATGCAAAATTGAGCGTGCACACGCCACTCGTGTATCCTCACAGACATGTGCAAGTGCAAGAGGTTAAACTCTTCGGATAACATTGCACAGGAAATTAAATATAATAGGCACTTTAAGAGGAACAACAGAACTCAGTCCCGTAAGAGTTTAAACTACAGAGCACACTTACCAAGGTCCAAGCTGGGAACAAAACCAATATTAGAATAAGTAAGGCAACTCATAATTGCTCTACTTTCATCTTTACTACTACATTATCTTAACTAGCACTACTGCTCGCACTACATCATCTTAACTAGTGCTACTGCTGTCACTACATCATCTTAACTAGCACTACTGCTGGCACTACATCATCTTAACTAGCACTACTGCTGGCACTACATCATCTTAACTAGCACTACTGCTGGCACTACATCATCTTAACTAGTGCTACTGCTGTCACTACATCATCTTAACTAGTGCTACTGCTGGCACTACATCATCTTAACTAGCACTACTGCTGGCACTACATCATCTTAACTAGCACTACTGCTGGCACTACATCATCTTAACTAGCACTACTGCTCGCACTACATCATCTTAACTAGCACTACTGCTGGCACTACATCATCTTAACTAGTGCTACTGCTGGCACTACATCATCTTAACTAGTGCTACTGCTGTCACTACATCATCTTAACTAGCACTACTGCTGGCACTACATCATCTTAACTAGCACTACTGCTGGCACTACATCATCTTAACTAGCACTACTGCTGGCACTACATCATCTTAACTAGCACTACTGCTCGCACTACATCATCTTAACTAGCACTACTGCTCGCACTACATCATCTTAACTAGTGTTACTGCTGGCACTACATCATCTTAACTAGCACTACTGCTGGCACTACATCATCTTTACTAGCACTACTGCTGGCACTACATCATCTTTACTAGCACTACTGCTGGCACTACATCATCTTAACTATCACTACTGCTGTCACTACATCATCTTAACTAGCGCTACTGCTGGCACTACATCATCTTAACTAGTGCTACTGCTCGCACTACATCATCTTTACTAGCACTACTGCTGGCACTACATCATCTTAACTATCACTACTGCTGTCACTACATCATCTTAACTAGCGCTACTGCTGGCACTACATCATCTTAACTAGTGCTACTGCTGGCACTACATCATCTTAACTAGTGCTACTGCTCGCACTACATCATCTTAACTAGTGCTACTGCTGGCACTACATCATCTTTACTAGCACTACTGCTGGCACTACATCATCTTAACTAGCACTACTGCTGGCACTACATCATCTTTACTAGCACTACTGCTGGCACTACATCATCTTAACTAGCACTACTGCTGTCACTACATCATCTTAACTAGCGCTACTGCTGGCACTACATCATCTTAACTATCACTACTGCTGTCACTACATCATCTTAACTAGCGCTACTGCTGGCACTACATCATCTTAACTAGTGCTACTGCTGGCACTACATCATCTTAACTAGTGCTACTGCTCGCACTACATCATCTTAACTAGTGCTACTGCTGGCACTACATCATCTTAACTAGCACTACTGCTGGCACTACATCATCTTAACTAGTGCTACTGCTGGCACTACATCATCTTAACTAGTGCTACTGCTGGCACTACATCATCTTAACTAGTGCTACTGCTGGCACTACATCATCTTAACTAGTGCTACTGCTGGCACTACATCATCTTAACTAGTGCTACTGCTGGCACTACATCATCTTAACTAGCACTACTGCTGGCACTACATCATCTTAACTATCACTACTGCTGTCACTACATCATCTTAACTAGTGCTACTGCTGGCACTACATCATCTTAACTAGCACTACTGCTGGCACTACATCATCTTAACTAGCACTACTGCTCGCACTACATCATCTTAACTAGCACTACTGCTCGCACTACATCATCTTAACTAGCGCTACTGCTGGCACTACATCATCTTAACTAGTGTTATCATAGCTGCTGTTACTATAACTAACGCAGGCAAAATATAAACATTATTAAGCTTACGGAAGGGCGAACACAAGCGTCTGGATGTGTTCATGCGTGAAGCTAAAGTCAGATTAGCAAACATTATACCAGATGGGAACCAGCAGGAGTAACAAGATGCAATATAGGAGGAACCACAGCCACACCAGAGGGGGGTCAGATGGGGCTGCAGGGTGACGAGGAGGATCAGAGGAGAGCCGGATGGTCTCTGAGGAGGACCAGAGGAGAGCCGGATGGTCTCTGAGGAGGACCAGAGGAGAGCCGGATGGTCTCTGAGGAGGACCAGAGGAGAGCCGGATGGTCTCTGAGGAGGACCAGAGGAGAGCCGGATGGTCTCTGAGGAGGACCAGAGAGCCGGATGGTCTCTGAGGAGGATCAGAGGAGAGCCGGAAGGTCTCTGAGGAGGACCAGAGGAGAGCCGGAAGGTCTCTGAGGAGGACCAGAGGAGAGCCGGAAGGTCTCTGAGGAGGACCAGAGAGCCGGAAGGTCTCTGAGGAGGACCAGAGAGCCGGAAGGTCTCTGAGGAGGACCAGAGGAGAGCCGGATGGTCTCTGAGGAGGACCAGAGGAGAGCCGGATGGTCTCTGAGGAAGACCAGAGGAGAGCCGGAAGGTCTCTGAGGAGGACCAGAGAGCCGGAAGGTCTCTGAGGAGGACCAGAGGAGAGCCGGATGGTCTCTGAGGAGGACCAGAGGAGAGCCGGAAGGTCTCTGAGGAGGACCAGAGAGCCGGATGGTCTCTGAGGAGGACCAGAGGAGAGCCGGATGGTCTCTGAGGAGGACCAGAGGAGAGCCGGATGGTCTCTGAGGAGGATCAGAGGAGAGCCGGAAGGCCTCTGAGGAAGATCAAAGGGAGAGGCCATAAGAAATGGGAATACTAGATAAGGATGAGATAATTCTCAGCAAGGAACCAGCGAAGGATGAGGAAATTTTTAACAAGACGGGAGGTCAGTAGTGGTAGGCGAGAAGATCAGCAAAGTGGAACCGGAAGGGCACTTGAGATGGACTAAAGTGTGGCCAGACAAGCAACGGACCAATGAGGGCTAATAAGTGGACCATAGTTGGACTGGAAATAGGCTATTAATGACTGAGGTGGAGTGGCAGATTTCCAGAGACGGATCACAAGTGGAATGTAAATATACTCGAAGTGAACCAAAGGAAGATTACAAGTGGGCTAGATGGATCAGAAAGGTGCCAGAGACCTACATGAGTTAGACCAAAGAGTTACAAGTGTTAGACCAGAGAGTCTCCAAAAGGTTAACCAAAGTCTAAAAGACGTGGAAAAGAAGGGCTACAAGAGGAGACCAGAGGGTCTACAAGAGGTGGGCCAAAGGCCTACAAGCCGCAGGCCAGAGGGTCTACAGGAGGTGGGCCAAAGGCCTACAAGCCGCGGGCCAGAGGGTCTACAGGAGGTGGGCCAAAGGCCTACAAGACACGAGCCAAAGGGTGTGCAGTATTAAGGCGGTGGTACCTAGCTGGCCAGACCAGATTTCAAAATAACCTTGGTAACAGAATCTCATTTGTGCTTTTCCGAAAGATTTGTGACCATACATTATATTTGATGTGAGTGGCAGCTTAGAAAAAGTTGTCAGCGCTGGGACACACCTCAGAGACAATTGTCAGCGCTGGAAAACATCTTAGAGATAGTTCTCAGCGCTGGGACACACAGAGACAGTTTTCAGATCTTGGAAACACTTTAAAACTTTGTCTGAGACACCTTAGATCTACAAGGGGTTGGCCCTCTGACCCAACTCTTCAAGAGTCTTTATCGTAAAACTTAAAGACAATTTTCAGCGCTGGGACACTTTAGAGACAGTAGTCAGCTAAGGGAGACACCTTAGAAACAGTAGTCAGCTAAGGGAGACACCTCAGAGACAGTTGTCAGCTAAGGGAGACACCTCAGAGACAACTTTTCAGCGCTGGGAAAACCTTCGAGTCGTGTTAGGAAGGGAAGCTTGCCTTCCTGTACATCATGGTCAGCGCTGGGCACCAACCCGTCCTGGGACACACTCTTATACACAATCTCAGCTAGGACACATCCCCCTGGAGTGAGGCACACATTACACCCTCATATAGGCATCCTATTTTAAAATAATCTCTAATCATTTAATGTTATATAATATATTAATCCATGATGGGTATTGACACTTTCCTGGCTAAGTGTTTGTGCCTTGCACAAGTGAGCTGTGGTATTAGTACTGGAAGGGAATTAATCTCTCTGGTCCATTCTTGTACCCCATGAGAGAGATCGTCCAACACAGCAGTCGTGAAGGCGGCCACCAATACCAGGACGTAACTTATAACAATATATAAACTCTTTGAAAATTGTAATACAATATATGAGTCTCCCATCTGTGTTTAACTAAGATCACCTTGTCTGAGTGTATATCATTTATGTGTGCATGCACCGTACAACAACAGAGCCATAGCCCCATATTTCCTGCTTCTGGTCAGCTAGTGCAGTTAATTTCATTTCTCATATTTCTCGTCGTAGTTTGTTTTTAAGTTGTTTTTAAAGTTTGCCTAAACAATTTCTTCCTAAAGCCCATACCATTTATTTGCGACTCATGGTAAAGAAGCTTCTGCTGGCGTCTCTCCCTCTCGTCTGTGTTTCTAAACACAAATCTTCTGCTCAGGTATTCTTCTCGTTATGTTGCTCATGTCAAACATTGTATGCTTATATGCTTGTTAAGGCGTCAGCTGCTGGCGTGCCTTTAACTGTGTTCTGGTCCACCATAATGAAGTATCTGGCAGTGAATGCCTTCATCACCTCTCCAAGCTGCTTGTGCAACCTTCCTTTTCTTACTGATTTTTGATCAGTTTCATCACTCTCTTTATCATTATCATCACCATCTTCATCATTATCATTATATTCATGTTTGTGTTTGTAACATCACTTTTACTCGTCATAATTCACTTATCTACCTTATACTCACCATGGTAGTCATTACTCCTGTACCTTATACTCACCATGGTAGTCATTACTCCTGTACCTTATACTCACCATGGTAGTCATTACTCCTGTACCTTATACTCACCATGGTAGTCATTACTCCTGTACCTTATACTCACCATGGTAGTCATTACTCCTGTACCTTATACTCACCATGGTAGTCATAACTCCTGTACCTTATACTCACCATGGTAGTCATAACTCCTGTACCTTATACTCACCATGGTAGTCATTACTCCTGTACCTTATACTCACCATGGTAGTCATTACTCCTGTACCTTATACTCACCATGGTAGTCATTACTCCTGTACCTTATACTCACCATGGTAGTCATTACTCCTGTACCTTATACTCACCATGGTAGTCATTACTCCTGTACCTTATACTCACCATGGTAGTCATAACTCCTGTACCTTATACTCACCATGGTAGTCATAACTCCTGTACCTTATACTCACCATGCGCTCATAACTCCTGTACCTCACATTCGTCATGATATTCATAACTCACTCTTCTACTTAATACTCATCATGTTATTCACAATTGACTTCCTTGCCTTATACTGACCACATTATTCATAACTCACTGCTGTGTGTTCTTCTGTTCGTGAGGCTTCAGTGAGGGTTACACACTATTCTGCCTCTTCCTATTTCCAGTATTATTTGGTTCTCCCTCTCAAGACTTTATTTCTTACTGCTCCTGATCACTAGCCGGTGTTCCACCCAGGGCACTAAACATCCCGTGTTCCACCCAGGGCACTAAACATCCCGTGTTTTACCGAGGGCTTACCTTTCTGAAGATATCCTAAATCTTCTTTTTTTAATGAGTGATTCCTGAATTTCCAACATTTTCCCAAGAGCTTCGTAAATGCTCCAGCTATTTCTTGTCCGCTGTTAAATAGCTCATCTTAATTGTTGCTTCGTAAATACCTCCGCCTCTAACGAAGTGTTCTATTACAACCCCGTATGTTGTGGAGCTCATTAAATACTCTATATTTTACCGCGACCTTAAATGCTCCCTGTTGTACCGAGGCTTCGAAAATAACCCATATTTTATCAGCCGACTCTAGCAATCTCAGTTTTCCCATCAATCGTCAACTGCAACTTTATCGATAACTCTAGCCTCGCTTTCCAAAGTTCAACCTCGAGCCCCTCCCCAGTGCCAGCCCCTCCCCAGTGCCAGCCCCTCCTCAGTGCCAGCCCCTCCTCAGTGCCAGCCCCTCCCCAGTGCCAGCCCCTCCCCAGTGCCAGCCCCTCCCCAGTGCCAGCCCCTCCCCAGTGCCAGCCCCTCCCCAGTGCCAGCCCCTCCCCAGTGCCAGCCCCTCCCCAGTGCCAGCCCCTCCCCAGTGCCAGCCCCTCCCCAGTGCCAGCCCCTCCCCAGTGCCAGCCCCTCCCCAGTGCCAGCCCTTCCCCAGTGCCAGCCCCTCCCCAGTGCCAGCCCCTCCCCAGTGCCAGCCCCTCCCCAGTGCCAGCCCTTCCCCAGTGCCAGCCCTTCCCCAGTGCCAGCCCCTCCCCAGTGCCAGCCCCTCCCCAGTGCCAGCCCTTCCCCAGTGCCAGCCCCTCCCCAGTGCCAGCCCCTCCCCAGTGCCAGCCCCTCCCCAGTGCCAGCCCCTCCCCAGTGCCAGCCCTTCCCCAGTGCCAGCCCTTCCCCAGTGCCAGCCCCTCCCCAGTGCCAGCCCCTCCCCAGTGCCAGCCCTTCCCCAGTGCCAGCCCCTCCCCAGTGCCAGCCCCTCCCCAGTGCCAGCCCTTCCCCAGTGCCAGCCCCTCCCCAGTGCCAGCCCCTCCCCACTGCCAGCCCCTCCCCAGTGCCAGCCCCTCCCCACATGCAATCTCATCCCTAACAATACGTTTAAAAATTAGGTTAGTTTATCTTCGACAAGTCAGAATATTCTTAACAATGGTTAGATGTGATTAGAATGTTGCCAGCTTCGATTAGTTTTATCATTTTCTGTTTTTTTTGTAGTTGAGGATATATAGTATTGTTAGTTTCTGATACTCGGCAGTTATAATATTGTTAACTGTGTTTCGTAGAGGTTATGGTGGCGTGTTATTAGCCTTGGTTAGTCATGGAATGATAACTGAACGGTTATCTTCAAAGATTGTTAGGTTACTTAGATGATCGTTTAGATGAGGCTGACTAATCCAACCCATATTTCAGTTAGACTGGATTTGGTTAAAATTATGTTAGGCGCGGTCAAATTAGGCAAAGTTAAGATAAGTGAAATTAGATGACATTTCAACACATCTTTTTAACCACAGTGAAATCATATAATGTTGCCTTGTTTGATCCGTAAGTCAGTACAGAGAGCCCTATCATGCTCTCGTGTGTACTCACCTAGTTGTGCTTGCGGGGGGTTGAGCTTCGGCTCTTTGGTCCCGCCTCTTTAACTGTCAATCAACTAGTTGATTGACAGTTGAGTCAATCATTCTGGTCGATCATCGATTAATCAACTGGTCAATCATTCCTGAGCCAATTGAGCTCTATCATATCTACATTTGAAACTGTGTATGGAGTCTGCCTCTATCACATCACTGCCTAATGCATTCCACCTGTTAACTACTCTGACGCTGAAAAAGTTCTTTCTAACGTCCCTGTCTCATTTGGGTACTCAGTTTCCACCTGTGTCCCCTTGTTCACATACCACCCATGCTCATCATGGGTGGTATGTTTATTTTTATCTACCCTGTTATTTAATTTTTTTATCTTTATCTTTATCTACCCTGTCAATTTCTCTGAGATATTTATAGGTGATCATCTCCTCTAACTCTTCTGTCTTCCAGTGTCGTGAGGTTTATTTCCAGTAATCTTTCCTCGTAGCTCATAGCTCTCAGCTCGGGGACTAGCCTGGTGGCATAACTCTGTACCTTTTCTAACTTCGTTTTGTGTTTGACTAGATATGGACTCCACGCTGGAGCCGCATATTCCAGTATTGGTCTGACATATGTGGTATACAAGGTTCTGAATGATTCCTTACACAAGTTTCTGAAGGCAGTTATTATGTTCGCCAGCCTTGCATACGCCGCTGATGTTATCCTTTTGATGTGACCTTCGGGGAACAGGTCTGGTGTGATATCAAGCGCCAGATCTTTCGCTCTTCCTGATTCTTGAACGATTTTCTCTCCCTGCTGGTACCTTGTGTCTTGCCTTCTGCTCCCTACGCCTATCTTCATCACTTTCCAATACCTCGAGTTAAACTCTAGTAGCCATTTGTTGGACAATTTCTTCAGTCTGTAACCTCTTGCTGTCCTCCTCTGTCTAAATCCTTCTCGTAATTTTAGCGTCATCAGCAAACATTGAGAGGAATGAGTCTATATCCTCTGGGAGATCATTCACGTATATCAGAAACAAGATAGGTCCGAGTACAGAACCCTGTGGGACTGTACTCACGCCATTTTGTTGTTTCACTCCACACAGTAACTCTATACTTCCTGTTACTTAGTTACGCCTTTATCCATTGAAGCACCTTACCATTCATTCTAGCCTGTTTCTCCAACTTATGCAACAGTCTCCTATGGGGGACTTTATCAAAAACTTTCTAACAGTCCAAAAAATGCAGTCTGCTCACCTTTCTCTTTCTTGCTTAATGTTTGTTGCTTGGTTGTAGAATTCCATTAAACCTTTCAGACACAATTTGCCTTCCCTAAACCCATGCTGGTAGTGTGTTACAAAGTCCCATCTCTCCAGATGTGCTAGCAGCCTTTTTTCACGATCTTCTCCATTATCTTGTATGGTATACAAGTTAATGACACCGGCCAGTAGTTTAGGGCCTGCTGTCTATCCCTCTTTTTGTATATTGGGACAATATTAGCTGTCTTCCAACTTTCTGCTAGGTCTCCTGTTTCCGGTGACTTGTTATATCCTGTAGAGAGTGGCATACAAAGTGCTTCTGCCCCCCTCTTTTAGCATCCATAGTGAAATTCCATCAGGTCCAGCAGCCTTAGTCACGTTTAGATCTAGCAAATACCTCTAAACATCATCTCTGGTAATTTCCGTATCTTCCAAGGCTGCTTGGTTTATCGCCTCCGCTCTTAGTTCAGGGACTTTCCATGTTCAATTGTGAAGACATCCTGGAATAACTTGTTGAGTTCTTCATAAACCTCTTTGTCATTCTCTGTGTACCCATCCTCTCCTTTCTCAGTTTCATCGCCTGTTTTTTCAGTGTGTTTTCCTCTTGATGAAGATGTATAGCAATTTTGGTTGGGTCTTGGCTTTATTTGCTATGGCATTTTCAAACTGCATCTCTGCTTCTCTTTTCACTGAGGTATATGTGAGTTTGCATGTTTGTCTAAAAGCAAGCATGCCTATTAAATTTAAACTTATCAGGCAAGTTGAAGACGATCTTTTCAGCTCTTGAGAGTGTGTCCAAGCCGCGGGCAGACCACAGTTAATAGAAAAACACTGAAAGTTCCTTTCAAATATAGCTGCAGGAGCGCTCTGGCGGTACTACGTCACAACTAGTGTCTGATGTCGCAAGGTCCTCGTCAAAGTGGTTAGATCTGTAATTTGTGTGTCGTATGGAGTCACGCCTGAATCCCTGGTCCGTCCGGCTGTAGGTCCGGCTGGACAGAATAATGATGGAGGCTGAGTAACTTTGTTAGCTTTAGGATAAGCAGGGTACAGTAAAGGACTATTTTGGTTCTAGTTAGGTAAAAAAAAAAGGTATATTCAGTAAATATCTGACGAGAGAGAGAGATAGTGTGATTTGAGGTTAGGTAAGATAAGTTAGGTTAGGTATCTGAAGAAGCTAAATTGATGGTTATTGCAGGAGAGATGCAGAGGTGGGAATTTTTGCGGGGTCGAAATGAGGATAAGATTATATTGTTGTAGCTAGCTGGTTGGTTGGTTGTTTTGGTAAGGTAGGTTGTTTTAGCTTAGGATGGATGAAGTAAGATAAGTTGTGTAGAGCAGAGAATAGACCAAGATTGTTGCGGAAATGATAGGTTGTTAAAGCTGTGGATTGATGAGTATACAAAAGGATGTTAGTTGATGATGACCCTAGTTAGATGCAGATACATAATATGATGAACTATTTTTACAGGAGCTTGAAGACTTGACTCTCGGACCGGCGTTCGTGTAGAAAGGTGAGTGTTGGTGGTGGTGGTGGTGGTGGTCTGCACACACACACATTGATAACTACACAACATCTTCACTAACAGCCTAAAAAATACTACGAAGCCGAAAAAGAATTATAATTCTTTTGCATTCATTAAGTGGTAAAGGTTCAAGGTGCAGCAGATTAGGGAACAAATAGCTATATTTATATAAGCTAAAAGTAAAAGTCAGGCAGGTCAGCCAGGGTCACCACAACGGCAGACAGGTCAGCCAGGCTCACCACAACGGCAGACAGGTCAGCCAGGCTCACCACAACGGCAGACAGGTCAGCCAGGGTCACCACAACGGCAGACAGGTCAGCCAGGGTCACCACAACGGCAGACAGGTCAGCCAGGGTCACCACAACGGCAGACAGGTCAGCCAGGGTCACCACAACGGCAGACAGGTCAGCCAGGGTCACCACAACGGCAGACAGGTCAGCCAGGGTCACCACAACGGCAGACAGGTCAGCCAGGGTCACCACAACGGCAGACAGGTCAGCCAGGGTCACCACAACGGCAGACAGGTCAGCCAGGGTCACCACAACGGCAGACAGGTCAGCCAGGGTCACCACAACGGCAGACAGGTCAGCCAGGGTCACCACAACGGCAGACAGGTCAGCCAGGGTCACCACAACGGCAGACAGGTCAGCAGTTAAAGTCTCCTTCTCTCATGTGGAGCTCATGCCATCTTCCAATAGCAAGAGTAAGGTAGGTGGGGCCGCTCATAAATGCACACTTGTAACTTCCGCGCGCATTTGTTTTTTAATAATAAGAATAATCAAGCAATAAGCATCACCAAAGTTGCTTCGACTTCTATACTCTAGCAAAATATATACAGAAACCAGAGTTCTGAGTAACCTCCAGTACAATTCCTCGAGATCTAAACGTTTGACCATTTAGATTTCATGAACTTTCATTGATGGTATCCTGCTTTCCATCAATTGTACATAGCAGGTGGTGGCGGCGAAGTTTCAGAGTTTGCAGTTTAACATAGGAGGGTACAGTGTCTCACTGTAGACTGAGACACTGTATCCTCATATGTTAAACGGCAAAATCTGAAACTTCGCTGCCACCACCTGCTATGTCTGAGTAAATCTCTCAATTGACGGAAAGCAGGTTACCATCAATTAAGCGTACCATGAAAATCTATCCCCAATTATATGAAAAGTAGGGATAAGTTTTACGTTAATGTGAAAATTAAATGAAAAGGCATTATCTTTTTAATTAAGGAAATGCTTCTTGACTTGCATGAGGAAACCAGGTGTAGACATGAGGCTTGCATTCAACAGTAATGTGAAATAAACAAGGGCTAGAAATTCCACTAAACAACATAAATTCGATAACTATTTATTAAACCAAAATTATGCATCGAAATAATATTTAGTCAATTCCCTGACGAAAGCCCTACTTGACGGAGGCAATGTAAACCCTATAGCAATAAAAATGTGGACTTCTACAGTATACTAACTAAAGAACACAGATACCTGAATACCACAGCCTGGCCTGATGGTCTGCCGGCTCCCGGGGAGAGATGTTGGTCACCCAGTTGAGGCTCAGTATACACTAAATAATCCTCGTTCCACCAAGACCTGCCTGACCTCCCCGTGGCTGACCCGAGGTTAGTTGCCAGATTAATCTTTGAAATTAATAACTAAAATCCAGCATTTGTCCCTAAAGGTGACTTCTAGGGACCCTGACCACGTGGTAAATGGGTTAGATATAGACCCTGACCACGTGGTAAATGGGTTAGATATAGACCCTGACCACGTTAAATGGGTTAGATATAGACCCTGACCACGTGGTAAATGGGTTAGATATAGACCCTGACCACGTTAAATGGGTTAGATATAGACCCTGACCACGTGGTAAATGGGTTAGATATAGACCCTGACCACGTGGTAAATGGGTTAGATATAGACCCTGACCACGTGGTAAATGGATTAGATATAGACCCTGACCACGTTAAATGGGTTAGATATAGCCCCTGACCACGTTAAATGGGTTAGATATAGACCCTGACCACGTTAAATGGGTTAGATATAGACCCTGACCACGTGGTAAATGGGTTAGATATAGACCCTGACCACGTGGTAAATGGGTTAGATATAGACCCTGACCACATTAAATGGGTTAGATATAGACCCTGACCACGTTAAATGGGTTAGATATAGACCCTGACCACGTGGTAAATGGGTTAGATATAGACCCTGACCACGTGGTAAATGGGTTAGATATAGACCCTGACCACGTTAAATGGGTTAGATATAGACCCTGACCACGTTAAATGGGTTAGATATAGACCCTGACCACGTGGTAAATGGGTTAGATATAGACCCTGACCACGTTAAATGGGTTAGATATAGACCCTGACCACGTTAAATGGGTTAGATATAGACCCTGACCACGTGGTAAATGGGTTAGATATAGACCCTGACCACGTGGTAAATGGGTTAGATATAGACCCTGACCACGTGGTAAATGGGTTAGATATAGACCCTGACGACATATCAGGTGTGTAAACTGACCATGATTCAGGTGGTTATATTGTAGGGAAAGACCATGGCTAGTGGACCAGTCAAACACGGGCGGGTGTGAGTAAGAGAGACGGGAAGGTGTTAACACTGTCCACGTGGCGAGTATATAACATGTAGATATTATCCACGTGG
>WNGS01165523.1:18269144-18274144 GCA_020271785.1 Procambarus virginalis | reverse complement strand
CGGCTCCCCTAACCAAAATCCAAACACTCCTTGTTGACTTGCGCGGCGGATGAGGCGACCCATGTGTCAATCACCATTATGATTCTCGTTCAACTAAATCGTAGTTTTTATTATCCCTACATTTACAGGCAATTCAAGTAACTAAATACACTATATACCATAAAACTGAGTGGTAAGGTTTGCCAGGAGCAGACGGAGCAACCCCCTCCCTTCGTTATGTTCTTGCGGACAGAGTTAAGGCGTCACCTGCAGCCGCGGGCAGCCTGGCGCTGCCACCCTCAACGCTGTGACTGCCTAACCAGAACTACCTGTGGAAGACCTTACCGCAGGATAAACTTACAGGTCTTCCATGGGGTGTTGGGAGCGGCGGGACATGGTGCGGAGGGGCACCGCTAACACAGGCAAGGTCGCTACTGCTCCGAAAATCAATGATCCCACCAGTCACATCGGCCCTCCGCCACGCAAGCGCTCTGGGCTGCTTCCTACCTGCCGTGGCCAAGCTGCTGCCTGCCCACTGCCACTTCATGGTCAAGTGCATAGTGTAACTTGGGAAAGGAAAAGAATATATATATATATATATATATATATATATATATATATATATATATATATATATATATATATATATATATATATTAGTATATTTTGGTAGCAGTCTTTCTTGTAAACATATATTGTTGAATATGACCGAAAAGGTAAGATTAATAATTCTAACACGAATTTTCTCAATATTTCTTATGTTTTTCTTTACTTCGGTGGTAATGGAAATATCAATTCTCCAAAATTCATTTTTATTAATGATCTGACCCCTAGAAGCGTTTCGTAAGGACTTCTTACATTCTCAAAGACTTGTTTACACTTAACACTACACTTATGATACACTGTATATGAAACATTTGACGTTGTTGTTGTTGTTGTTATAGATTCAGCTACTCTGAACAGGTTCCAAGTAGCACGGGCTATGGTGAGCCCGTAACTTACCTGGCACAGGAGCGGGACAAATAGCACGGGCTATGGTGAGCCCGTAGTGGACTTACCTGGCACAGCAGCGGTGCCGTGAACATTTGACGTTGTTGTTGTTATAGATTCAGCTACTCGGAACAAGTTCCAAGTTGCACGGGCTATGATGAGCCCGTAACTTACCTGGCACAGGAGCGGGGCAAGAAGCACGGGCTATGGTTAGCCTCGTGGACAGGAGATGTCTCCCGTGCATGGAACATTTGACATAACTCTTGCTTTTTATTGGTTTTGGGTAAGGTGGGTATTGGGTGAGGTGGGAACATGAGAATAGAAGTAACTGCAGAGGGCCCATTGGCCCATACGGTGCCTTGAAGTGGGTAGAATATAGTTGTGCATTAATTGCCTATTGATTGCTGGTGTTGACTTTTTGATGTGTAGTGCCTCGCTGATGTCGAGCCAACTGCTATCGCTGTACCTATCGATGATTTCTGTGTTGTTTGTTAAGATTTCTCTGGTGATGATCTGGTTGTGAGAAGAGATTATATGTTCTTTGATGGAACCCCTGTTGTTTATGCATTGTTAATTGCCTGGAAAGAGACGTTGTTGTCTTGCCTATATACTGAGTTCTTTGGGGCTTACAGTCCCCAAGTGGGCATTTAAAGGCATAGATGACGTTAGTTTCCTTCAAAGCGTTCTGCTTGGTGTCTGGGGAGTTTTTCATGAGTAGATTGGCCGTTTTTTTGGTTTTATAATAAATTGTCAATTGTATTTTCTGATTTTTGTCTGTAGGGATAACGTTCCTATGAACAATATCTTTCAGGACTCTTCCCTCCGTTTTATGAGCCGTCGTAAAGAAGTTCCTGTAAAATAGTCTAATAGGGGGTACAAGTGTTGTGTTGGTTGACTCTTCAGAGGTTGCATGGCGTTTCACCTTTCTTTTTATGATGTCTTGAACGAAGCCGTTGTTGACTAGGACCTGCCTTACCCTACAGAGTTCATCGACTTCTTTCCATCCTGAGCTGTGGCTGAGAGCACGGTCGACGTAAGCATTGACAACACTCTCTTGTACCTGTCTGGGCAATCACTATTGGCATTGAGGCTCATTCCTATTTTTGTTTCCTTAGTGTAGACTGCAGAGTGGAAGCCTCTGCTCCTTTCCGTGACTGTTTCATCCAGAAAGGGCAGATTCCCATTATTCTCCATCTCGTTAGTGAAACTCAACACAGAATTCCGCTCAAATGCCTCCTTGCCAGTCTGCAGCAGCTGAAGGAAACAACGATATTCTGAAACAGAAACGTGTTTTCTGTTGCTCACGTGGCACCACTAAAATGAAGTGATTTGATGAAATAGCTATGCAGAATATCATCAAAGTGCCGCCGGGGGGGGGGTCAAATAACTTCGGCTATCACCTCCTTATGTGCGGTCACTGATGGCCGAGTGGATTAAGGCACCGTGACATCAGATGCAATGTGCTCCTGGAGGTCCGGGTTCGAGTCACTTCTTGGGTGGGGAGTTTTCATTTGCATATATGCTTGGGGACCAAATATAGGGTGTATTTAAAAATACATCTTCAGAATACACCCTTCTGAAGATGCATTATTAAATACGAAAGTGCTTAAGGAAATTCCTGTTTCAAGTCTTCCTTCGTGGTCTGACACTCCTATATATATATATATATGTAATTATATTCCAGTAGCGCTCATGTTTGCAAATATATGTTTAAGTTTTATGTGAGTTTCCCATGAAAAGCGGCACCCTTTTAAAGCACTTCAATAGAAAGAATTGTTACCACAGCATATTTTTAGGGCTGACTTTACTAAATATTTAAAGCATATGTTCCCGGAATGTGAATGAGGGACTCCTGGTTCAACCTTGACGACGTTAGTTTAGTTTAGTTTATTTATTATGCACCCCATACCCATCCTATGGGCGGTAGTGGAAAGGGTTAGAGAGGGACATAATGGGCTCTGGGACTGAACCCCAATATCCCTTTAGCTGAGCAAGTTACAGTCTTGTTGAGCAAGTTACAAAATTCAATGCACATCGTCACATAAACAATGGGCTTGAGACCGACCACAAGTAAAGTTTCTAAATCAAGCAACTGACATATGTGGAGAGCTAGTGTCACAATTGATACGTTTGTCCTGCACACCGCCCCCCATCCAGCGGGCAGCGGTGGATAGGTTACAATCACACTGTTACTACCTACAGTTAGCAAATTGGGGATATTTGGCTAAAATTTGTTAACAGATAATATTGAATGAAATATTTACACATCTTTTGGACATTTGTTATAGAATTGTCTCTGAATTCACGTATATTTTCTCACTCCATCACATAGTGACGGAGGGTGTGCGAATAATTTTGTTGACAGTTTACATTTGGTCAGGTCTACATCAGCAGCCATCGAAATATAAGCCATCGCCCATTGTCAGGACAACTGCACTTTAGCTGCACCCGTGGGGCGGTGTAGGGAACCATCAGTGTATATGGTTTAAGAGAGAGAATGCTATGTGGACAGGGCATCAATATGTCTTAAGGCGTTGAGCTTTGCCTCAAGACGAAGCTTGGGCTGATCTCTAATTTGTTTCTTGGGTGGAAAGGGGGGATTAAAATTGGAAACGATGTAATCTTCCACGGTGCAGAAAAGTACCGTTAGTCTCTCTTGGTACATATTATAAATCTGATACATTATGAGTTCAGTTTTACTTATCTATTTTGAACAGTGTTGACCTTCAAGAAAGAAATTTTGGAGGGTTTCTGTGAAAGGGTTAAGATGAGCTATTCTAAGCATTTTTATACCAATTTGACAGTTAATTTCAGTAACACGATCAATGACGCTTGGAATACTAAGTTCCCTTCTCATACTAAGTATCTTTGCACCCATTATACGAGGGCACCCAAGTATAATCCTCAAGTCTTCGTTCTGCGATTTTTCAAGATACTTTGTTTAATAGTGTGTTTAGGGCAATAGCTCTGTAGTTACCAGAGGAAGACAGAGAAGCTCGGAAGTTCTTTGGAATAGGAACAAGTACAGAGATGCATATATTGTAGATGAATATGTGGCTTTCTCAACCATTAAAGGGATTACAGCGTGCAGGTGTTTAACATTAGGGGCATGGAGTATGCAGGTGTCGCTTACAGCTGTAGTTAAGTCAGTTTCAATCTCATCTGTTCGGTGTATAGCACTGTTGTACAACGCTGAATATTTGTCTCTGAAAACATTACATGCATTATGGAGCCCAGAGGAATCGTCCCATGACCACTACTTGAGCAGTAGTCGTCCATGACCACTACTTGAGCAGTAGTCGTCCATGACCACTACTTGAGCAGTAGTCGTCCATGACCACTATACTTGAGCAGTAGTCGTCCATGACCACTACTTGAGCAGTAGTCGTCCATGACCATTACTTGAGCAGTAGTCGTCCATGACCACTACTTGAGCAGTAGTCGTCCATGACCACTACTTGAGCAGTAGTCGTCCATGACCACTACTTGAGCAGTAGTCGTCCATGACCACTACTTGAGCAGTAGTCGTCCATGACCACTACTTGAGCAGTAGTCGTCCATGACCATTACTATGACCCTACTTGAGCAGTAGTCGTCCATGACCATTACTTGAGCAGTAGTCGGATCCATGACCACTATCTTGAAGAGTCGCAGTATGTCGTCCATGACCACTACTTGAGCAGTAGTCGTCCATGACCACTACTTGAGCAGTAGTCGTCCATGACCACTACTTGAGCAGTAGTCGTCCATGACCACTACTTGAGCAGTAGTCGTCCATGACCACTACTTGAGCAGTAGTCGTCCATGACCATTACTTGAGCAGTAGTCGTCCATGACCACTACTTGAGCAGTAGTCGTCCATGACCACTACTTGAGCAGTAGTCGTCCATGACCACTACTTGAGCAGTAGTCGTCCATGACCACTACTTGAGAGTAGTAGTCGTCCATGACCACTACTTGAGCAGTAGTCGTCCATGACCACTACTTGAGCAGTAGTCGTCCATGACCACTACTTGAGCAGTAGTCGTCCA
>WNGS01165523.1:18240083-18261533 GCA_020271785.1 Procambarus virginalis | reverse complement strand
ACATTTAATGTCAGTTACGATGATACTCAAGACAGCTGCAACATCTAAATATCAATGGATTAGAGAAGACGTGAGGGTAGAGTGTCGGGAGCTGTGTTGCGTGAGAGTCAGCAACACAGGGCTGTGTTGCGTGTTATATACGCTAGAGACGGTGGAGGGTCGTCAATCAACCAACTTATAACTAAAGAGTTGATGTTAGCATTATAAAACACCTGATATTTAGTCAACTCAAACTCCAAAAAAAAAAGTAATCACACATTCGCTTGTATTTCTCTGGCATTTAAGTTTTGTATATCATTCCTCTCCAGAAAAAGTAGAGTTTAGGGCAACAAATACATGAAGAATAACATAGATTTATAGATGCAAAAAACACTAGAAGGAGTAAGTTGATTCCTCAATAAGACGAGAGTGTGCATGTAGTTGAGAGGCGAGACCAAAGAGCCGAAGCTCAACCCCCGCAAACACAACTAGGTGAATACTTACAAAATTGTCCGAGGGAGCAGTTCCTGAGGAAGAGACTGGTAACTGGGCTGTTTCTGAGAGGTTTGAAGAGCTTCCCCGGCAAGTTAGACATTGGGTTGTTGTTCATGATGAGCACCTCCAGGCTGGGCAGCACCGTCTCGTTGGTGCCGTGCGGCTCCGGCTGCAACACACGCACACATCTTCACACTACTCCTCACACACACACACACACATATATACTGCTGCGTAGTGTAGCTGCATGATTAAAACTTCTTACAAGAAAGAAATGTATGGTGAGTGCGCCACCATGATGTATAAATGTATGGTGAGTGCGCCACCATGATGTATAAATGTATGGTGAGTGCGCCACCATGATGTATAAATGTATGGTGAGTGCGCCACCATGATGTATAAATGTATGGTGAGTGCGCCACCATGATGTATAAATGTATGGTGAGTGCGCCACCATGATGTATAAATGTATGGTGAGTGCGCCACCATGATGTATAAATGTATGGTGAGTGCGCCACGTAGAGGAGGGGACCAGTAGACGTGATCACCCCTGAAGTAGCCTGACCCACTGCTAATCACTCCCATGTTAAGCACAAACTGGTCCACAGTACACAGTGCTATAATAATTCTTCTAAGTTACCGAACTGATTCCAGTACTTCGCGCAGTCAATGTATTTCTGAGTACCTAAGATACCTGGGAAGGGATTGGGAACTTCTTTTGTTGTATTTATCTTAGTTCTAAAAGAAATCATAGATTATCATCATATCTTATCCGTGTCACATTTTGAACCAATATTGATAGTTCATAGTCATTAAGATATCTTAATTAAATTGTATCTATTATCCCAGTCTCAACAACTTCATAATTTGTCGTGGCAATTGCTCTGGGTCTGTAGAAATTAGAATATTTATTTCACTTTTTTATAAGAATGCTGAATACATTTACATCAACTGGTGTACATTGCATGCATTTATTAACCCATTTATAAGCAATGTGTTGAAAACCCTTGGATACAGTGACCCATAATTTAACTTCGTACGTTGAAACTAATAACATCTACTCACCTATAAATGCAGCTTACGTAAAATATATATTTTTTGTCCCCCTAATAATCATAAAAGGTACGTACAATTAATTAGCAACAACCATACCGCTTGGGTATTTTTTATATCTGGAAAACTTATTATTCCGCCTGAGGACATAGAAAAATTCAACAATTATACTATATGGGCCTGTATGAATTTACACAAATTTGTCACGGAAAACAACAGAATCAATTGAGGGGTTAAGCAAGCGCATCAGCAGCGGCCGAGACACCTAGCTGCTCCTCGAGTGTCTTCCACCTTCCCATCAACGGTATTTGTGAACGTTTTCTGTGATTCATCTGCTAGTTTGACGCCGATATGTAAGAAGGCGTCACTTCTCACCCATCGGTAAGTGGTGAGGTGGTGCTCCCAACCTCATATACCGCAAAGCTCAATTCCGTGCAGTCATAACTAAAGGCGTCCTTCTCACCCCATCTGGCAGCATGGTTCTTCACACAGACATGTGATCTATGAACCACAAGTGACACTGAATCCATTATCAGGATAGGCTCAAGAACACGTGAGGTGATAAAGTAATTACAACGTTGCAGGTTCCTCATACCGCAACCCGTCCTCGCAAATTCGTATAGTCAATATTGACTTATTAAATATGTGCATAGGTGACATACTTAACATAATAGTTTCCCTTGAAAAGCTTCATATAAAACACCGACCTTACCTAACCTACTTAGTATGTTAAAATAAGTATCTTATAGCTTCGTAATTACAATTTTACTTAACCTATTATTGGTATAGGTTAGGTAATAATTGTAATTACGAAGCAATAAGATGCTTATCTTAACATACTAAGTAGGTTAGGTAAGGTCGGTGTTTTATATGAAGCTTTTCAAGGTAAACTAGTATGTTTAGTATGTCACATATGCACGTATTTAATAAGTCAATATTGACTGTAATAAAGTGCGAGAACGGGTTGCATACAGACAGGTGCACAGGATCAAGTGACTGGACGTTCGCGAGAGAAAATCTAAGGTGCGATCCATGCATGTATGAGTACCTGTGACTCATTGGCAGTGACTCCAGCGGTCGTTGGGTCGAGGCATCAAACAAATTCCTCGTGGAGCGCCATGTTAACCCATTGTGTAAGGGTCGCGAACGTCTTGTCCAAGATCCGGTGTGTGGGGCAGGCAACGGGATTTCGACGTGGGACTAGAAACAGTGATCTCAATTATTTCCCCTTTGTGTTATGAGGAAAGATCTTTCATTAATGAGTAAAATATGGGAATGTAGTGTGAGTTATCGCTGCTTTTGAGAGAATAAGTGCTTTGTGTCATTAAGGAGTGAGGAAGATTGATATTCTGTAGCGATGGCAGAGCGCCTTATTAATGAGTAACATTAATTTATAACTCATGATGGTGAATATCACGTCGTGAGATATGGGTGTGGCGCGTAAGGAATGGAATGTTCACAAGGTTTCACAAGTATGTTTTTTTTTGAAGGTCTCAAATTGTATGAGTTGAGTATTTATTTGGTTAGTGAGAGAATGGTTTTGCCTCTGCTTCAGTACATTGGCTTTGAAATGTTAATAATGAGGATGTGGAGAGCGTGGGTGGTGAGGCAAGGGCCTATAGGCAAGACAGGTTCATTATTGCCAGCTTGGAGTTTTTGGAAGGGGAGACTGAGAGAGAGAGAAAAGAGAGAGAGAGAGAGAGAAAAAAAAGAGAGAGAGAGAGAGAGCCGGGGACTTAGCTCTGTGTGTGCAAGACACACTTGACATGGTGGTCACCTATGTGCACTGGAATAGATACTTTTGTGAGATGTAAGGAATAGCTCAAGTTTACTAAAGCTGACACCCACACTACAGTTGTTAATAAAGCTGACTTAGACAGTCAGGAGCGTGTTATGATGAGAAAATGTGTCATAATCTCACGCGGTTTATTCCCCTCGTCGTTGCCGTGACTTCTCTCAACGTTTAACAACAAGTAATGATTACATCATTATTGAATTTATAGATTTTTTGTTTAATATCTATATAATATCTTTTAATAAATATAAATATGGCCTTATCGATCTCCACTAGGTAATACTAATTATAGGAAGTGTTATCTCATTATCTAAAAGGTTGTTGAAAGACGAGTTTTCATATATATGATATCAACTCCACCCGAGGACGGACAAAGTAATATTAAATATTGACTGACTTTAAACATTAACTTACATATTACCTCTCGAATTTTGTATATTTAACATGAAATTTAAATTTTGCACGCGGTCTTAGGTTTTAGAGTGATCGCATATAATTTTCGAAATGTTATAAAAATGAAGAAAGATGGGTTTTGTACTTACAGGGTAACTGATGAGGTTATTCTTTAGATTTAAGATCTTGATTGAAATTTCTCCAAGTGGGTCGCTCGAGTTGAAGACAGAGACGAAGCTGAAGGTGTTGAGGGTGTTGTAGTCGAGAGAGAGGGTGTGGAGCCCTGGTATCCGGTCGAGCTTTTGCCCGTTGAACTGGTACAGAGGTCCATTGGAGAAGTAGAGTGAGGTGAGTGACCTGGGCAAGGGTGTGATGTCCGTCACCGTTTGAATCCCCGTCAGGTTGAAGATCAGATTCATTATCTTTACATCCCATGCCGTGTTGAAGTCTGGAATCTCGGTGATGTTTGTTCCCGTGCAGACGACGGTTTTCTGCCCCCTCTCTCTGTATGAGCAGCCCTCAGGAAGACTAAAGTCTTTTCCCGAATATAAAGTATCTTCTGATCTTTGTTCATTTAAGGACTGGTCATACCTCCCGTGTGACGGTAAATAAAGCAAGAGAGGATCTAGGTGATCTAAGGGTATTTCTTCAGAATCTCCAACCAGAAAATTCCAGAAGCATTTGCCTTTAAGTGTCTTAGTATAATCGAATGAATCTAATATATTAGTCACTGTGTTGACAGTTTGATTAACATACGTTATGGTAGTCTGATTCAATGTTACTTCCGTAACTTTGACTGCTGCACTTATAGAACTCTGGCTGTTTATATTTTCGTAAAGTGCACTAATTCTCATGGAATTTTCGTATCCTGGCGTGCCGTCATAGCTGATGGGCTTTGCCTGGTCTTTTCTCATTGTGATAACCACGTCATCGTCCATGACCCCGTCAGCGTCCATGACCCCGTCATCGTCCCTGACCACAGCGGCTGCCACTACCCCTGGCGAGGGCTCTGATGTGGTGTCCGAGTGCCCGAGACGTTGGCTACTAAGCTGTGGTTGAGCTGTGAGGTCTTGGATGGCCGCAGCTCCTGCAAGCGCGGCCAGCAGCAAGAGGAGACCAAGCACCGATGTGGACACCCATCGTCCAGCCCTCAGCACGCCTCGCACCTGCTTCATCATTCCACACCTGCACCACTTGCCCCTTAACTCCAAGCCTCCAGCGCACACTACATCCACGCGGCAAGATGCCCAACCCCCTTCGCGTACCAGATGCGCACTCCACTTTTTGAAACGTAAATCGCTCACAAATAAATTCTTATCAAATGTTTTTGAAATCGCTTTTTAATAAAATTAAATATGTGTTTTCTTGGATTATATCCATTTTTACACAGATATTTTTCAATTTGAATTCTGTTTCAGCAATTTTTTAATGTGTATTCTATGTATGACTCAGATTTACTCAACACCAGCTTCACCGCCACAAGTTTCTAACTCCTTCGCCCATCTCATTCCATTGTATCTCAAAGACAGATCCTTCCAATTGTCGAATTTCCATTGTGTTATATGTGGAGGTAAAGTATCCCAGACAGCGTCGGCAGGAAGTGTCTCGGGGCTGCCCGCGCTGGTCGAGAGCTCCACCAGAAATACGAGACCAGGACGACTGGATGCTGGCGAACCATCACACCTGCTGCCACCTGGGTACGTTATGGCAACATTAAGAATCCCGTCATTACTCAGGTGGCCACTGAAGATAGCAAAGTGTTAGCGTCAGAGCGGTATTTACGCTGCTTGTTCTTCAAGAGCTTTACTCTCCTGTCCTTGTCCTGCCAGGACTCTATCTTTCGATTACCTCCAACTATGAAAGAGTGATAGACAGATGCGTTGGCGGGCTAACACAACACGTCCAGGCCAAACAGCTGACAGTCTGCAAGAATGCGGCTATTGTCACAGAGCTCGTAGAGACACTGGCTCGACCAGCCGTCGTCACCCGACACTCCGCTGATAGTGAAAGGGCTTATCACTCAAAACATATTGTTATCAGCTACTTGATGACAACAGGGGAGGCAAATGTTTTCTGAGTTAGTTACAGCGCTTGTAATGTTTGGGTCAGCGGTGCTTGCTTACTAATGCTTATTATCTAACAGTCACTTACGGGAAGTGAGGTCAAGCTCTTCATAAAGTTCAACGGCTTTATGAAACTGTAGCTTTTTTTTTTTTTTACTTTCCTGGCGTTCTTGCTCTGTTGTAACTGCTCTTGAAGTTGAAGGTGAAGCCGGTTTCCATAATTTCTACTTTCAGGTCATTCAACTTGTTGACCTCTCGAACAGGGTACGACCATTTCCTTACGTTTTCTCGACTCAGTTGTGTACAGTTTCCACTTACGTCTCTTTGTTCTATTTTCTCTAGGCTCTGTGAACCTTGCCTTTCCACCCTTTAGTATTTTATAAATAGTGAGCAAATCTCCATGCTCCTCTTCTTTAAGATTGTGAGATTTAATTTAACTTGTCATCACCAGTCTCCTTCAAATGGAATATTGACATTAGATCTGGCCATGCTAGGAAAAGTGTTGGTGGGTCTGGGGCCAGTACAAGATGAGTGGTTACACATAACAGATACGATTAATTGCCTATGGAATTGAGATGAGAGTTGACCTGCATTTGGCGCTTACAGTTGTAAATAAGGATTTTTTGTTTGATTTTCCGAAAAAAATGTAAAATAAAAAAAAATTGTTATCTCTTGGATAATTTTGTTTATATTTTGTTTTGCTATTTCTTGTCTCGTGTGAAACGTTTACTTACCCTTTGTTTTACTTCTGTAATCTCCATTTGTTTATAGTTTTTATTTGGTAGTATAATTGATTTTGCTTGAGCGTTTCAGCGAAAAAATTCTTCTGGGGAGATGTCTGTATTCTATTTTTGAGATGGACCTTGTTTGAACATTTCTCAAAGAATCATATTATATGCAGATTATGAACACTGATGAGTTCATTTTTAATATGGTTTTGGCGCTGGAACTGAAATAAAAGAGCCCTTCGTGCTTGGTAAGTCGCTTGGTTACATTATGTATGGTATTATTTGAACTCTACTGAGTTTGTGGTGAGGTCCTAATGTCCTTGACTAACTCTCCAATATTCGTAAATATCTAATCGATAGTATCATCGTTCGTACTTGACTCATTTATCTGTTTTGTGAAAACTTTTGACAGAGGCTAATAAGATCTTTTATTTATCCGGCATAGGATTTTCTAGACATTTTTATATTTTCTTCATCTGTTCAGTGAATTCCATGTGGCTGTCGATGGTGTCTACCGCTGGCAGTACCATATTTGCGTGTTGCGGCGAATGCGTGTGGGTTATGTTGCACTCGGCCAAAATATAGGAGACAAACTAAGAATATTCAGTTCTCTAAAGATTAATTGACTTCTAGAGAGAGAAATCGAGGCGAGATTGACAGTTAATCTAAAGGGAGAACTGCTACATTTCCAAGGCACTCCTGACCTCGGTGTTAATACACCAGACAAATATAACAGCAAGTTAGTGAGAGAGACTGTGATGAGAGTGGTTATAGTGATGATCAGGGTAATAATAATGGTGATGAGGATCACCATAATGATAGTGTTGTGTTGATGAATGACACTAAGATTGTGAAGGTAATGATGACAGTGCTACTGGCGGTGGCCATGTCGGTGATGGTGGTGATGACAGCGATTGTGGTGATGCTGTTAATTAAGTTAATGGTGAAAATTATTATGATAGCTTTGATTATAGAATTGAAACCTTGGTACTGAGCTCCTGTTGTTTACTTCTGCCTCTTGACTAATAAGTGACTTTAATAACTTATTCTATTTATTTTTTAATTCTATTTCCCTCTGAAGTTGCCGACGTGTGTGCTTAGTAAATAGTTAATATCAGGAGAGTATGCGAGGGTACAGTGTGACGGGTTATGAGGGTACAGTGTGACGGGTTATGAGGGTACAGTGTGACGGGTTATGAGGGTACAGTGTGACGGGTTATGAGGGTACAGTGTGACGGGTTATGAGGGTACAGTGTGACGGGTTATGAGGGTACAGTGTGACGGGTTATGAGGGTACAGTGTGACGGGTTATGAGGGTACAGTGTGACGGGTTATGAGGGTACACAGTGTGACGGGTTATGAGGGTACACAGTGTGACGGGTTATGAGGGTACACAGTGTGACGGGTTATGAAGGTACACAGTGTGACGGGTTATGAGGGTACACAGTGTGACGGGTTATGAGGGTACAGTGTGACGGGTTATGAGGGTACACAGTGTGACGGGTTATGAGGGTACACAGTGTGACGGGTTATGAAGGTACACAGTGTGACGGGTTATGAGGGTACAGTGTGACGGGTTATGAGGGTACACAGTGTGACGGGTTATGAAGGTACACAGTGTGACGGGTTATGAGGGTACAGTGTGACGGGTTATGAGGGTACAGTGTGACGGGTTATGAAGGTACACAGTGTGACGGGTTATGAGGGTACAGTGTGACGGGTTATGAGGGTACAGTGTGACGGGTTATGAGGGTACAGTGTGACGGGTTATGAGGGCACAGTGTGACGGGTTATGAGGGTACAGTGTGACGGGTTATGAGGGTACAGTGTGACGGGTTATGAGGGTACACAGTGTTACAAGGACTTGAGTCAATCAGGATAAGAAAATAATAAATAAAACATACATATGTAACATTTTTATTTTATGTATACAAAAGTGTCTTGGACCGTCGAGCACTGAGGATGTCACAACACACTGAAGATGTCACCAACACACTGAGGATGTCACCAACACACTGAGGACGTCACCAACACACTGAGGATGTCACCAACATACTGAGGACGTCACCAACACACTGAGGATGTCACCAACACACTGAGGATGTCACCAACACACCGAGGATGTCACCAACGCACTGAAGATGTCACCAACACACTGAGGATGTCACCAACACACTGAGGACGTCACCAACACACTGAGGATGTCACCAACATACTGAGGACGTCACCAACACACTGAGGATGTCACCAACACACTGAGGATGTCACCAACACACCGAGGATGTCACCAACACACCGAGGATGTCACCAACACACTGAGGATGTCACCAACACACTGAGGATGTCACCAACGCACTGAGGATGTCACCAACACACTGAGGATGTCACAACACACTGAGGATGTCACCAACACACTGAGGATGTCACCAACACACTGAGGATGTCACCAACACACTGAGGATGTCACCAACACACTGAAGATGTCACCAAACACTGACGATGTCACCAACACACTGAGGATGTCACCAACACTGAGGATGTCACCAATACGCTGAGGATGCCACCAACACGCTGAGGATGTCACCAACACGCTGAAGATGTCACCAACACACTGAGGATGTCACCAACACACTGAGGATGTCACCAACACTGAGGATGTCACCAACACACTGAGGATGTCACCAACACACTGAGGATGTCACCAACACTGAGGATGTCACCAACACACTGAGGATGTCACCAACACACTGAGCATGTCACCAACACTGAGGATGTCACCAACACACAGAGGATGTCACCAACACACTGAGCATGTCACCAACACTGAGCATGTCACCAACACACTGAGGATGTCACCAACACACTGAGGATGTCACAACACACTGAGGATGTCACCAACACACTGAGCATGTCACCAACACTGAGCATGTCACCAACACACTGAGGATGTCACCAACACACTGAGGATGTCACAACACACTGAGGATATTACCAACACACTGAGGATGTCACAACACACTGAGGATGTCACCAACACACTGAGGATGTCACAACACACTGAGGATGTCACAACACACTGAGGATGTCACAACACACTGAGGATGTCACCAACACACTGAGGATGTCACCAACACACTGAGGATGTCACCAACACACTGAGGATGTCACCAACACACTGAGGATGTCACCAACACACTGATGATGTCACCAACACACTGAGGATGTCACCAACACACTGAGGATGTCACCAACACACTGAGGATGTCACCAACACACTGAGGATGTCACAACACACTGAGGATGTCACCAACACACTGATGATGTCACCAACACACTGATGATGTCACCAACACACTGAGGATGTCACCAACACACTGAGGATGTCACCAACACACTGAGGATGTCACCAACACACTGATGATGTCACCAACACACTGAGGATGTCACCAACACACTGAGGATGTCACCAACACACTGAGGATGTCACCAACACACTGATGATGTCACCAACACACTGAGGATGTCACCAACACACTGAGGATGTCACCAACACACTGAGGATGTCACCAACACACTGATGATGTCACCAACACACTGATGATGTCACCAACACACTGAGGATGTCACCAACACACTGAGGATGTCACCAACACACTGAGGATGTCACCAACACACTAATGATGTCAGGGACACAAGAGCGGGAGCATCCTCATCAAGTGACGTCATCAACAGCTGGTCAGAGTAAACAAACCAGACACGTGACCAGGGACAACAAACATCACAGCCAACTTTACCTCTCATTACAAAATTATATAATTTAAAAATAACAATGACATCCTTGTGGCATTTTTTGGATTAAAGTTGCCATGTGTCTCTAGTTTTTTCTTTTATTATCGTTTCCCTCCAGATGTATGGAGCTTCACTGTGCTTGAGGGAGGAATATATCTAAATATTATCACTAATATCTTGCGACAATTGTCAGACTAGAAACTATAGAAAGGTTTTAAAGATAATATAATTTTTTTCACGAAAAACATCATTCATTTTATAATAATATTCCTGAATATTATAATTTATAAAGGTATAATGGTTTGATTGTAATATAAGTTTCGAAGAAATATGCTGTTTGTTACTGAAACTATTGTAGAATATTAAGTTGAATTGTATATGTCTTTACTGAAACTGTAGAACATATTAGTAAAGCAACATAGTATTTGACACTGAAACAGTTTTACATTTTAATGATAAATATCGTTCGTAATTCGTAATGGTAATTTCAGCATAGTTCAACATGGTGAACATAGTGTTCATGTTGTGTATAACTAACAAAAGCTGAGTCAGTGACTAACGAGAATTACCGCAGCGGTTCACGAAACATTTTGATATGGGGACCATAAGACCCAGGTATCAGGAACCATGGCGACCATAAGACCCAGGTATCAGGAACCATGGGGACCATAAGACCCAGGTATCAGGAACCATGGGGACCATAAGACCCAGGTATCAGGAACCATGGCGACCATAAGACCCAGGTATCAGGAACCATGGGGACCATAAGACCCAGGTATCAGGAACCATGGGGACCATAAGACCCAGGTATCAGGAACCATGGGAACCACAGAACAAGGGCACTGGAAACCACGCCACTAAGAACTAAGACCGAGAATGGAGAGAGAAATAACAGTTAACTGTTAGATGTTGACATTGGCACCCTTCAGACATGACCACTTGTCAGTGTTCACTCAGTGCTCACTCAGTAATGTGGCCAAGGCTGTTGTAGGCAGGTGTGGTGGCCAGGATCAGGGCCAAGGGCCTCAAGGGTGAAGGTGGGCCACATGTTTGGTAGTGTGAAAGGCTATACCTGACAGGTGTTTGTGGGAGTGAGAGGGGCACGAACGTGGGTACACCGGCTCTAGTCGGCGCACCAGCTGGCTGGCATCAGCTGGTTCACATGACAGCTGGACACATGGGTGCTGGATGGCATATCAGTTGGGTACTCGTATGCTGGCTGGCCAGATGGATGCATAACTACCAGGTAGTATATATATACTACACATAACCACATACTACAGTGTGGTTATGGGTACTGGTAGATGTTGCTGTGTGGTTATGGGTACTGGTAGGTGTTGCTGTGAACCATGGCAGAGAGCGGTGGTTGTGTAGTGCTCCACCAGCAGTGCTATCCTGTATGCAAACAAGACCCTGTGTGTGTGTGTGTGTGTGTGTGTGTGTGTGTGTGTGTGGTGTGTGTGTGTGTGTGTGTGTGTGTGTGTGTGTGTGTGTGTGTGTAATTACCTAAGTGTAGTTACAGGATGAGAGCTACGCTCGTGGTGTCCCGTCTTCCCAGCACTCTTTGTCATATAACGCTTTGAAACTACTGACGGTCTTGGCCTCCACCACCTTCTCACCTAACTTGTTCCAACCGTCTACCACTCTGTTTGCGAAAGTGAATTTTCTTATATTTCTTAGGCATCTGTGTTTAGCTAGTTTATATCTATGACCTCTTGTTCTTAAAGTTTCAGGTCTCAGGAAATCTTCCCTATCGATTGTATCAATTCGTGTTGTGTGTGTGCGTGCGTGCGTGCATGTGCGCGCGCACTTGGTGCCACTAATGTGTGGTGGAGTGTAGTGCTACAGGGCCCCACCAACTCGCGTCCCCTGCTAGAAACAACCAAGAATAATAGGCATTGGATGATCCCAGTAGATAACCGAGCCATTTTGTACACTTAGCGGAAGCAATATAATAAGCTGACTATTGAAGCTTACACAACGAATAAGCTGTTAGAAAACAGTCTTTGTCTAGCTAAATATCCAACTGCTTGCAGCAGTGAGACTGTGTTGGGAGACTGACGCACCCAGTGAGCAGATCAGGGCTTCTCCTGACCCAGGGTAATTGTGCGATCATATGTGAGCTGACCGGGCTTTACCAGGCTCTGTTGGCTGACCAGGCTTTTACCAGGCTCTGTTGGCTGACCAGGCTTTTACCAGGCTCTGTTGGCTGACCAGGCTTTTACCAGGCTCTGTTCGCTGACCAGGCTCTGTTGGCTGACCAGGCTTTTACCAGGCTCTGTTGGCTGACCAGGCTTTTACCAGGCTCTGTTGGCTGACTAGGCTTTTACCAGGCTCTGTTGGCTGACCAGGCTTTTACCAGGCTCTGTTGGCTGACCAGGCTTTTACCAGGCTCTGTTGGCTGACCAGGCTTTTACCAGGCTCTGTTCGCTGACCAGGCTCTGTTGGCTGACCAGGCTTTTATCAGGCTCTGTTCGCTGACCAGGCTCTGTTCGCTGACCAGGCTCTGTTGGCTGACCTGGATTTTACCAGGATCTGTTGGCTGACTTGGATTTTACCAGGATCTGTTGGCTGACTTGGATTTTACCAGGATCTATTGGCTCATCTGGCTTTTATCAGGCTCTTGGCTGACCTGGCTTTTTCTAGACTCTGCTGGCTGACCTGACATTTACCAGGCTCTACTAGCTTGCCTGGCTTTTACTAGACTCTGCTGGCTGACCTGGCTTTCACCAGGTTCTGCTGGCTTGCCTGTCTTTCAGCAGGCTCTACTGGCTTGTTTGGCTTTCACCAGGCTCTGCTGGTTTGCCTGGCTTTCAGCAGGCTCTGCTGGCTTGCCTGGCTTTCACCAGGCTCTGCTGGCTTGACTGGCTTTCACCAAGCTCTGCTGGGTTGACTGGCTTTCACCAGGCTCTGCTGGCTTGCCTGGCTTTCACTAGGCTCTGCTGGCTTGCCTGGCTTGCTTGGAGGAGGCATGGAAGCCAACTGTGAAAATAATGGTGGTGGCAAGCGCCTGTGGCAGAGAGCTGAGAGTGGGAGAGAAAGACAGTCATCATCATGTTGAGTGTCGCCTGGAGAGCCACAACCCACAACGTCTACCAAAATCACAGTTATCATCAAGAGATTGTCCGTGACGACGACACTGTAGCACCTTCAACTCTGAGGTAACTCAGCCAAGGGCAACCTTCTCTTTCACTCACCATCACCACTGTCGCCAGCAACTTCTTCAACCCAGCGTCCAAACGGATTTTTCCTTGCTAGATGTTTCAAGTCCACAAACATGAGCGAGATGGTTCATATTGGTGGTGTAGGCCTTGACCAGCGTGTCCTTATAGCGGTACATGGCCGTGTCGGTGATGCGGGGGTTCCGGACGCAGTCGTCGCCTCCGAACTCGCACACCCGGTAGTGGTGGAGGAAGGCCACCTCGTTGGGAACGTTAAGCGTCCCTTTCCCGGGCAGGAACTCCCATACGAAGTGGTTTCCTGTGGAAGACAGTTGGAGGCTTAGTATGTGTGGTGCGCCCTTATCCCGCCCCATCATAAACAAGTGGCAAGCACTGCGCAGTGATGTGGTGGAGGCAGATTTCATACACATTTTCAAATGTAGATATGATAGAGCCCAATAGGCTCAGGAACCTGTACATCAGTTGATTGACAGTTGAGAGACGGGACCAAAGAGATGAAACCCAACCCTTATGTATTAGTATGTAAGGCGAGAGAGATGTCACTCACGCATGAGTCTTCTCGCTCATTCGGAAGACTACTGTTACTCACACAGGAGACTGCTGTTACGCGAGTGACTGCTGTTACTCACGTGAGAGACTGCTCTTACTCAGGCGAGTGCCCGTTGTTACTCACACGAGTAACTTGTTACTCACGTGAGACTGCTCTTTCTCATGCGGAAAACTGTTGTTTCTCACGCGAGTGACTGCTGTTACTCACGTGACAGACTGCTGTTACTCACGTGACAGACTGCTGTTACTCACGTGACAGACTGCTGTTACTCACGCGAGTGGCTGTTGTTACTCATGCAAGACGGCTGTTACTCACGCGGGAGGGCCACCTGGCAACCTATAGACTGTTCGCTGATATTGTATCTGTGGTGATAAGGAAGGAAGGTGTCCGGAGATAGCGGTTGATAAGCCCCACTAACATCGTTCTGGTGAATGTCTTAATGCGTCTCTCACTGACCTTGCGCAGTTCCTCCTGGCATCTCGACTACTGTGTCCACACCAAACTTTATGAAGCTCTGAATCACAGCATTATATCTGGTGCTGTGGTCCTCGGACAGTAATATAGGGAGAGAGGGTAGAACATGCTATGACTAGAGAGGAGATCGACTTGTAGTTAGTTTTGCAATATTAGATTGTAATCCCTAAATGTATTGAATGTCGGTCAAATGTCTGTGCTAAAACGTGTGAATCCTGTGAACATGGTAAATTGCAACATGGTCTTGACTAGTTCCTATATTTTTATAATCATAAATCTGCATATATCTTTGTGTGTTGGAATATGAGCTATGTGGAAAGACTGGATAAGTTGCTTTAATGACATTTGGTGGTAGGAGAAATAAATGGGACATAATCCAAACTTTCAAAATAATTAAGGGTATCAATAAACGTCAGACAGAAATTTTAGGTTACGCAATAATATAATGAGAGTGCATTCATGTATTCTAAATTCATAGATGTGCCACAAGGACGAGAGGAAGTACTTCTTCAGTGGATGGACAGTTAATATAGGAAATAGTGTTTAGTTCAATCCACAGTTTAAAAGATGAGGAAAAAACAAAGGCGTCGGAAGTCATTGCATTAGGCGACCTCTTTTTGTCCGTCCTCGTCTTCTGCTTCCTCATTTTCTTCCTTCCCTTCTGCCTCCTTATTCCTCGTCCTTTTCGTCTTGCAGTTCATGCCCTGCATCACACCCATTCCCCTCTTCTTTCCCTAACTTACTGAGAATATCAACATGTAACTCTATAGTGTACCTCGAGAAGAGTTCTAAGATGTGACATATCTCACATCTTAGATAGCAAATGCTGTCTACAACAAGGCAGCCCCTGATGCTACAGGTGTGGGCGAGACAAACATTACTGAGGTGACTACTAATGGCTGCTTCAGGCAGACCACCACATCATCAAGAAAGAAAGAAAACATAAATGGAACATGACTGGAGGATGTGATAGACAAACATATATTAGACAACGTACAGTAAGAAATGCGAACAGCTCGACGCCTGATAACAACACAAGAGTGATGGAGAGGTTGTTAATACAGGTGACGGGCCGTAGAGGGAGTTAGGCGGGCCAGGAGGGACGACTACAGGAGCAGGGACTTAATGGATAAGAGATTAAAGAAGGGAATGAACATGGCAAGTGTGAAAGTGAAGTAAGGGTTTACCGGGGCTATTATGTGATGATGACTGTGTAAACTGCCTTAGTATCTGCCCCATCCTTCCTCCCATCCCTTCTGTACCCTCCTGCTGTCCTCTCCTGCTGTCCTCTACTGCTGTCCTCTACTGCTGTCCTCTACTGCTGTCCTCTACTGCTGTCCTCTCCCTGCTGTCCTCTCAGTGCTATCCCGTCCATACTGTCCTTTCACAGCTGTACGCCCCACATGCAGTGCCTAACTATGTATGGAAGGACACATTCTAAGTATGAAAAGAGACTAAAGTGTTATATGCAGTTGGTCACTCATTGGATTATTCGAAAACTATAATATTAAACGTGTTAGCACAAGTTAGTGTAACTGACCAGCCTCTACTACGTAGGGCGTGACGGCGATGTACTTGGACCTCTGCTTGTGTGGATGGAACCTCTGGCGGCGTCTGGTCTTCCGGAGGGTCACTAGCGGCGGTAGAGAAGCGCTGCAGAAGACACACACAGGCAATGCACTCTCACGTCCTGGTGATACAACTCAACAGCTGTATCACCTGGTTGATACATCTGAACAACTACAAGAACAAGTTGAACTTTATTCTGACATGGGGTTGAAGGAGGCGGCGGTCACTGTTCGGTAAAACAGACAAATGTAATAAACAACTTATGAGGGAATTAGTGACCGATGTGATAAATGGGAGGGAGGGTAAAATGTTAAGTAATTGGATGGGAGAATGTGTAGAATCTAAGAGACTCTTGAACACAATTACAAGGGAAGAACATAATAAATATAAGACAAAATTCGTGCTAGAATTATTGGTGTAAGTCATGTGGTCATATTCAGTAACGCATGTCTACAACAACAACTGCAGGGTGTCCCTCAAAAATGCATATACAGTGCACTACAGCTTATAGCTCAATTGATGTTTCTAGTCTAGAACACTAGTCAGAGGGATAGAAGCTCTAAACAAGAAAATAATCAATAATATATATATATAATCTCACCTGCTAGGGTCGTCTGGCCACTGAAGGTAAAAGAAGGAGTTCTGGAAGCTAATGGCGCCTATCTTCCTGGCGTCGGCTTTAGTATGGAGGTAGCGGAGCAGCTGGGGTAAGCTGGTGTTAGCGTGAGGTACAACGTATTCGTCCAGGTCGATCATCAGGATGTACCTGTACTGGTACATGTAGCGGTACAAGCAGTCGTTCAGCGCGGCGAACAGTCCCTCTGTGCGGATTTCTTTTTGAGATTTGATATCGAGTTTCCAAGGGAGTATGTTGACCAGGCCTTGTTCCACGTACTGTCTGAGGATACAGTCTACATCTTTGCCTATGGTGTGGTTGTACAAGGTAAAGTGTTCCACTCCAAGTATCTTATTTAGTTCCAGGAACTCTATCATCTGGTTCACGTTGTTGTAGTCAAAGTGGAGTGGCTTTATACAGACGGCAAAGCTGTTCTTCACCTCCTCTTTATTTACATCAAGATTCATGACCCGCAGTTTGTTGGTGGCGTTACCTCCGGGGTCCGCCATGATGGACACGCTCTCTGGCGGCGGGATGGGCTGCTTGCCATTCTTGTAGATAATTAGTGGGCAAGCAATGAAACAAGCAGAGAACTTAAGATTCCAGTTCTCTCTTATGATCTTGATGGCGCCGTTGACTATGAGTGTGCTGGAGTTGGAATACCAGTACTTGCACCAGACGCGGTCACTTTTTTTGGTCTGTGTAGCGCCGATGACCCGGATGATCTTGCCCTTGCGGTCATCATAATAAGCGGAGTATACGAAAAACTTGTGCTTGGTGTAAAACACTGGCTGCCACTGACCGTCTGTGGCAGAACTGTTGCTGCCGAAATATGTTATCTCCTTCAGGCCCAGCATGTTGAGCCAGTCTACTTTGGCAATGCCGTGCACCGACTTCACCAGGTTACCAGTAACCCTGGCCATGAGGTGCGTCTCGTCCACGTTTTTCCTGTAGAACCTCTCTTCATTCCCAGTTTTTCCCTTGACGGAGAGCTCCTGCCTCCTGTATGTGTCGATCTCCAGTTGGCCAACCAGCTTCTTGTCGTCCATGAAGTAATCGGGAATGTCACCGATGGGGTCGAAGTCTGAGGTGCGCTTACCCGCGAAGAGCAGCCCCGTGCGGTGCTCATCGATGAAGAACACCTCGGCCACCAAGATCACCACGAACACCAACATGAACACTAGCACGAAGAAAATCGACATGTTGTTCCTGTCTTTGATACGCTGACGCTGCTTCTTGACCATGGCGCTGCGACGCTGTCGGTTGAACCCATTGAGCAGAGAATATCTGTGAACAGTGAGTATCTCTGAGGAGAGAGTATCTGAGAAGAGAGTTAATTTGTAGCCTCAGCGATCTCCTTCATGAAAACAGACTATGACTACTAACGTGACATTCTTGTGACAGGTGTAAAGCATGATAGACGTAACTGATGTAAACTAAATTCTTTATATATATATATATATATATATATATATATATATATATATATATATATATATATATATATATATATATATATATATAGTGTGTGTGAGAGCCTACTTACAGGAGTCAGCAGTCGTGTGGTCTTGGATCCGTCTGCATACAAAAAAGTCTTCCTGAGACGTTAGTACCTACAGTGACTATTTGGTCCAAAGTACCAATATATGGCCGCCAGTAAACAAATTTTTGTACTTATAATTTTATAGTCCTGAAATAACAATGCTAATAAACAAACATAAATATTCCTAGGCCTAGTAGAGCACATATATGTACTATTTAGGGCTAAGATAGCGCGTATCAGGGCTAGGATTGCTAAGAGAGGTTAATTTAGGCCTTATGTTTCCGTTAAAAGAGTTTCCGGTTTGTCCAGATTCAATAATACAAAAATCAACTTTCCGGTGGTCGGCATATTGGTATCTTCAGCTAAACAGTTACTATAAGTACTTTCATTTTAGGAAGATGGGCTGAATCTTAATATCATGCGCATAATACCTGTTAATTGTATAAGAATTTTCTAGACTTAGAGCCGTACGAGCCCCTAAGGGAGCCGGTCGGCCGAGCGGACAGTACGCTGGACTTGTGATCCTGTGGTCCTGGGTTCGATCCCAGGCGCCGGCGAGAAACAATGGGCAGAGTTTCTTTCACCCTATGCCCCTGTTACCTAGCAGTAAAATAGGTACCTGGGTGTTAGTCAGCTGTCACGGGCTGCTTCCTGGGGGTGGAGGCCTGGTCGAGGACCGGGCCGCGGGGACACTAAAAAGCCCCGAAATCATCTCAAGATAACCTCAAGATAAGATACGTTCGTCAATATTAAACTGCATATACCAATCTTTCTACATTGTAAAGGCCACTCTAGTGTCATTGCCAGATTGGCTAGTTGTCGTTCACACCTGTATTTAGATAGTTTATATATATATATATATAAAATACAGTGGTGCCAGGGAGGAGTCTCTGGAGGCTTTCAGAGTTGCCTCTCCCAGCACACAGCGTCAACACAACACTCCCATAGCTGGCCCCACCTTGTGCATAACTTGTGTCTTGGACTCACACTTCACTACATATATACGCTGACACTCACAGAAAGAAAACCATATATAAAACAAAGTTTAAAGTAAAGTTTCACTGGTGATGAATGATTGTTGACCAACTGTATCGGGAACATCATCCATGTTCACACAAGCAATGTGAACATGGAGGCTATGAACACTCAGTGATGTGAACAAGGAGACTTTGTACACTGTGATCATGTCAACATTGCGCGACATTACTCACTTAGTGTGTATAGAGCGCCAGTACCTCATTGCCTCACTCCGCACCGTCATCTTTTCGCGGTCGCTTTTGATGCGCATGCGCGTTGAGGACGGGGATCGTCTGGGGAGGGGGGGAGACCTGGTTAAAGTGACCCTCCAGTAATTAATGCCTCCTAGTCAATAATTCAACTGTGCAGAAATAACATGAGAACACAAACATGTGATGGTGCCACAGGTGGTGGAGGTGGCACAGGTGGTGGAGTGGGCACAGGTGGTGGAGGTGGCACAGGTATTCGTGTCACAGCTGGTTAATGGTGGCACTGGCAGTGTGACAGAGACTACTGGCAAAGTGTGGCATTAGATATAATCATCTAAAGTGACAGGCATCGTACTAGACACTGGTGCCGCTTAATTAGTTACCTTGATGGGAGTAAGGCGGGCAGTGTGGCTCCCCGTGGTGTCTGTGATGAGGGCGGGGAGCGGCGAGTAGCGGGGAGGGGTGAGAAGGGAGGGATAGCGGGGAGGTGCGGACAGAGCCCGTCACCTGACGAGGAGCTCACACCTCGAAGTCGGTCCTTGGGGGGGCCTGGGCGGCTTGTAGCATTGTGTCGTGTCCAGGTCTACACACACCTGTGGAGGCAGCTGTTAAACAGGTGTGTAGCTGTCCGAGTGGGTTGGTGGGTAGCTCAACAGGCAGGTATATTGGTAATTATGTGGGTGATTGACTGATCTAATGGTTGAGTGATTTATTCCGGTCTACTACTTCAAATCTTCTTCCAATGCATGGTCGTTACTGTGAGAGTGCCGGACGCTACCTTGGTGCTGAAGGATTGTACTACGATACTAATGTTGACCGAGCGATTACTACACACTTATCCCCAGACTTTGTTTTGTCATCCATATCACAGCCCAGCACAGCTTCATATTTACCAGTAGTTTTATTGGTTACTTGGGTAACTCCTGGCATCTCAGTTGCTATTGTTACACATCAACAATTTATTTAATCAGTATAATAAAGGCAAAATAATATGTTTTTAACAGGAATTTTGTTATTTGTATTCTAAAAATTTGGCTGATCCCTTCACTAATATTATATATATATTATTATATATATATATATATATATATATTATAATATATCACTAAGAACTCTTTGACCCGGCCAGGATTCGAACCCATGCCGTCCAGGATCACCCCTAAACGTACACAGTACCGTGACCACCGCACCAATGATCGTCTATAAGGCCGGGTCAAAGAGTTCTTAGTGATATATGGCTTGCGCGTTTATGCAGCTTTCTCACATATATATATATATATATATATATATATTTATATATATATATATATATATATATATATATATATATATTGTATATCTCTTGACACCCTGAAGGATTCGAACCCTGTTAGCCTGGGCCTCCATGCCCTTGGCGTGCCCAGTACCATAACCACTCGGCCAACTAACTGCACAAATGTTACTCAAGCGGCCCCAGCATGATGAAGTGATTTGATGAAATATCTGTGCCTAAAGTTGTCACGAGTCCCCATACCTTACATCTAGAGGAGCATGCCTTTCCCCTGGAGGAGCATAACTTTAGACTGATTAACAGTTGATGGACGTACCTTGACGTGGAGGGTTCCTTACAGACGGGGATGGCGTTGGCAGAAGGGATGATGCGGCAGGAGGGTCTGGTGGCGGCAGGGGGGCTGGGGCTGCGGCAGGGGGCGGCGGCAGGGGGGCTGGGGCTGCGGCAGGGGGCGGCGGCAGGGGGGCTGCGGCGGGGGTGGTGGCGGCCCTCCACGTTAATTGTCCCTCCCGGGTCCCTGGCTCGAGACGGCTTGGTCCAGTCCTCTGGGTCTGGGGTCAGGTCAAAGGTCATGTTAATCTAGACATTCCCTGCCACAATCCCCTTGCAATTGCTTCTAGAGGAGCTTGGAAGGAACATGGGTGGGGTCGGGGGAAGACAGGGTATAGTGTGGCGAGGGGGACGTGTGTCTCACTCTGACGTGAGTACAAGAGGTAGATGGACGG
>WNGS01165523.1:18189461-18234112 GCA_020271785.1 Procambarus virginalis | reverse complement strand
GTACACTTAGGAAACAAACATAGGAATGTGCCTCAATGTCAATAGTGACTGGCCAGACAGGTACAAGAGGAGTGTTGTCACATTAAGTCGACTGTCTCTCAGCCACAGCTCAGGATGGAAGCAAGTCGATGAAGAACTCTGTAGGGTAAGGCAGGTCCTAGTCAACAACGGCTTCTATAATGGTTTTGTTGAAGATATCATAAAGAAAGGTGAAACGCCATGCAACCTCTGAAGAGCCAAACAACATAACACTTATACCCTATTAGACTATTTACAAGAACTTCTTTTCGAGGCTCATAAAACGGAGGGAAGGGTCCTGAAAGATATTGTTGATAGGAACGTTATCCTACAGACAAAAATCAGAAAATACAATCGACAATTACTATAAAACCAAAAAAAAGGCAATGAACTCATGAAAAACTCCCAGACAGCAAGCAGAACGGCTTGAAGGAAACCAACGTCGTCTATGCCTTTAAATGCCCACTTGGGTTATCTTGAGGTTATCTTGAGATGATTCGGGGCTTTTTTTAGTGTCCTCGCGGCCCGGTCCTCGACCAGGCCTCAACCCCAGGAAGCAGCCCGTGACAGCTGACTAACACCCAGGTACCTATTTTACTGCTAGGTAACAGGGGCATAGGGTGAAAGAAACTCTGCCCATTGTTTCTCGCCGGCGCCTGGGATCGAACCCAGGACCACAGGATACAAGTCCAGTGTGCTGTCCGCTCGGGCGACCGACCCTGGGGACTGTAAGCCCAAAGAACTCAGTATATAGGCAAGGCAAAACAACTCTTTCCAGGCAATTAACAATGCATAAGCAACAGGGCTCCATCAAGGAACATATAATCTCTTCACAACCAAACCATCACCAGAGAAGTCTTAACAAACAACACAGAAATCATCGATAGGTACAGCGATAGCAGGCGGCTCGACATCAGCGAGGCACTACACATCACGAGGCATATATATATATATATATATATATATATATATATATATATATATATATATATATATATATATATTTTTTTTTTTTTTTTTTTTTTTTTTTTTTTTTTTTTTTTTTTTTTTTTTTTTTTACCTAGAAGGGGTACCACCTCTGGTGCAAGTGTAGGGACCCATAGCCTCGGAGAAGAAAATAAAGAGTACTCAGAGAAGACCTTGTGGATCCTCACTGAACACTGATATTTTCTTCTACCACCCCTATTCTTTTGGTATGTGTGTATATTTATCTAACTTTATTTGAAAATGTCATTACACAAAAAAGTTACAGTATTGATTACATGCAGGGTACAAGCATGTACCCTGCATGTATATATATATATATATATATATATATATATATATATATATATATATAATGTATATATATAATGTATATATATAATGTATATATATATATAATGTATATATATATATATATATATATATATATATATACACACACAGTATATGCTTGAGTCCCTCCCCGCGACCTAGGGGGTGGGGGAGGGAGGGACTCAACTGCTGACTCTCCCAAGGATGCAACAACCCTATAGCAGTAGCCTAACTCCCGGGGAACCTATTTACTGCTAGGTGTACAAAGGCATTAGGTGAAGGAAAACTTGCCCAACTATATCTGTCCCAGTCGGGAATCGAATCCAGGATCCACGACGTGAGTCGAGAACGACAGCAAACATTGTATAGTGGATTAATGTACTAATTAGTGATAAGACAAAGTGCCCAGTTGAATGCCTTAATTGTAAACTATACCAATATATTTATAGAAATTTATATTATTTTTATTTTGCAAATATGGTTGGATGAATTATGTGGCTAACAAACAGGTGAGGAGAGGTCCATAAGTGTGTGGAGTCTACAGCTTCCACCACCTGAGGTAGCACAGAATCTTCTGAGGTGTGAAGACCGCAGGTGTTGTTCTCGCCCAAACACTCAGTCACGCCGCCATCATGAACCAATGGGTTACAACATAGTTAACAACTCGCAGGTGCTTAACAACAACTGGACATCATTTAGGCTGCATAACTACCAACTCGACTTTAATATACATGCTGTAACTGACGTTGGGGCAAGAGAGTGGTGTAAACAGGTCTTCGCACGCTAGTGGCAAGAAACCAGAGTGGAGCGTCGTTTATGAATTCAGACTTAGGGTGAAGTCCTAAGTGCTAATTCTTTGCTACAAACCCAACACATGATCTATGAGAGCAACAGATCCTCTTCCCGTGACGTGACTTAGTGTAGTCAGCTGAGGTGTTGCCTCACACCTGGTGCCTCTTCACCTAACACGAAACACAAACCTGGCAGTTTGGCAGCTGTTGCGGGGTGTTTCCTGGGTGATAATACGTAGTTGTCTAGGGGGGGGGGGAGGTTCTCAATAAGCCTAAACGGCTTCCTGTTTTGGACAAAGGGAACTATTATAGAGGAACTGTAAAACGAAGCCCTAACTAAAGTGAAGGAGACCTGCTGGTGAGTGGTGAGAGGCCAGCAGGAACACTGTGGTGTGGTCCTGGGCTTGTGGTCCTGGGCCTGTGGTCCTGGGCTTGTGGTCCTGGGCTTGTGGTCCTGGGCTTGTGGTCCTGGGCTTGTGGTCCTGGCCTTGTGGTCCTGGCCTTGTGGTCCTGGGCCTAGGTACGTGTCTGGAGTTAATTTGCACTGAAATATCTACATTGGAATGTGTTACTATTATTCATATTTATCCCTTGTGGTTTCCATGGGTTTACTTGCTTTCATTCACTAATAGTGTACACTGTTGCTCTCGGCTGGTTAATATTTTCGGAGAACAAACTATACAAACGAACTTCAGAGATATAGTGTATATTAACATGTTTATTAGTCTCAATATATGGTTCATTAACCCTTGATGAGGAGTGAGGAGGCTGTGTTAACCACTAGACAGGCATCAGTAGGAGAGGGGCACCTCTCACTAACCTACTCTCCCGTCTAACACACTCACTACACAATATTTACACACAACTTTGACGGGTAATAATAAAAATAAAATAAAGTTTTTCCCAAATAATGTGTAATTATATTTACATTCAGTTTTATATTTATAACCAGTATTCTCAGGTATTATTCGACAAAAATATAGCATGTGTAACACGTTGTGAACATTACATTAATATTTTGAGCCCATAATATGAGCCCTCACATTGAGCCCATGTGGTGAGCCCATCCCAGCACTGCACACTGATCAGTACAGTTGGTCAAGAGGTTGGTGCCAGGCGCTCAAGAAGGTGTGTGAGACTGTGGTGGTCTACGGTGTCACACAGTGCCTGTTGACCCCCCACTGTGGCGCCCGTCGAACATTTGTCAAACAGTAAGTAGTGGTGCAGTTCTAGAGCAGTGTGGAGGACAACAGGTGTGGCAGTGTGGAGGACAACAGGTGTGGCAGTGTGGAGGACAACAGGTGTGGCAGTGTGGAGGACAACAGGTGTGGCAGTGTGGAGGACAACAGGTGTGACAGACAGTGTGGAGGACAACAGGTGTGACAGACAGTGTGGAGGACAACAGGTGTGACAGACAGTGTGGAGGACAACAGGTATGGCAGTGTGGAGGACAACAGGTGTGACAGACAACAGGTGTGACAGTGTGGAGGACAACAGGTGTGGCAGTGTAGAGGACAACACGTATGGCAGTGTGGAGGACAACAGGTGTGGCAGTGTGGAGAACAACAGGTGTGGCAGTGTGGAGGACAACAGGTGTGACAGACAGTGTGGAGGACAACAGGTGTGGCAGTGTGGAGGACAACAGGTGTGACAGACAGTGTGGAGGACGACAGGTGTGACAGACAGTGTGGAGGACAACAGGTGTGACAGACAGTGTGGAGGACAACAGGTGTGTCCTCCACACGGTGTGGAGGACAACAGGTGTGGCAGTGTGGAGGACAACAGGTGTGACAGACAGTGTGGAGGACGAGGGGGGGGCGACTTACATAACCTGCAGAATGTAATAAAGATTTGGGAGTCGTTTTTCCTGACTAGCGTGAACTAGAGTATTTTATAATCCCAGTTTGATGGGGAAGTAAAGCTAGAAAGCACTCGCTAGGATTCCATTACCAACATTTATGTAGCTAGGAACATGTACCCTGAGAGCCCAAGTCATCCCAACATGATGTACCGCACAATCACTTCACTCCCAGGCACGCTACAGCCTTTCTTTGTCCCTCTTAATTTTAAATGACATGATTGTAAATTTTCGAATTTGACAAAATTTATAAACTATTATATAAGACGATTGGTCCTCTGCCTCGCTGAGGTCAGCTGTTATTGAGGACTGTGTGTCAGCCTTGCGCGCCTGTTGGAACTAGAGAGGATTTACAGCGTTAAGTATAGCACGCTCAGCAGCGTGCAGTAGACGCTACTTAAATCTGCTTTCTGACCGACCAATAGCAACTGAAATTCTAACAGACAGAGCTAAAAGAACGAGGGGACTACAGAACCGTCACCAGGTGACGCATCCGATATAACGACTCTGTTAACACCGCCGCCATCAGCCGTTACTCCCAGAGACCACATTGGCCAGGTGTGGTACAGTGGTGGTCGGTGGCCAGGTGTGGTACGGTGGTAACGGTTGACAGTATGGCCTGTTAAAATTTGCTACACACACAAATGTTTTTAAAGGCGATCCGTACTAACTTAAACTTAACCTTAACTAAAGCATCTTAACACTACCTATCTTAATCGAACTGCAAGACAGTGATGGTGATGAGCGGGGCGCGCTGTGGCTGTGGTGACCTACTGTGAGTGATGGTGTCTGTAACTGATGGTGACAACGGTGAGAGCTCAAGATGAAGGTGAGACTTACATATGACGGGTGGTTGTTAATGTATAAGGACTGTGGACGCTCCCCGTGACGTTGTCGGGGCAGGAAGTGAGGCATTCCCATGGGAAAGTCTACTGCTGGGAAAGTCTAGTGGTGGGAAAGACTAGGCGTGACAGTAGGAAGTGAGAGAGAGGCAGGACGACAAGTTGTAGACTACATGTGGCTCGTGTATACGGCCGCCTCGTTGGCTAAGGGCTTAGAAATTGTCTTGAGCAATCTGGCCCAGAAGAGTCGCTGTCCCTCGGCGTCGGTAACCCAGGCGAGGTAAGTGCGGGTCTTGAGCAGGAGCCGCAGCTTCTTGGTCTGCTTCTCCTCTGGGATACACTCCAGCAGCACCAGTATGAGCTTGCACTTGCGCTCGTCCAGTATCCTGTTGCTGACCATCTGCAGCTCGAACATGCACCAGCTGCTCTCCACGAAGGCCGGCGTCAACACAACAATCACCTGCAGGAGGCAACGTGATGCATCACTCAAACACCACACCTTGTAATGTTGTGCGGGGTGTTAGGCCTAACTGCAAGTACTGAAACTGGTTGCAGTATTGAGCACCATGTATGTGTGTGTGTAATTACCTAAGTGTAGTTACAGAATGAGAGCTAAGCTCGTGGTGTCCCGTCTTCCTAATACTCTTTGTCGTATAATGCTTTGAAACTACTGACGGGTTTGGCCTCCACCACCACCTCACTTAACTCATTCCAACCGTCTACTCTACCACTGTTTGCGAAAGAAAACTTTCCAATATTTGGTTGGCACCTTTGTGTACTCACCTATTTGTGCTTGCAAGGATTGAGCTTTGACTCTTTGGCTCAACCTCTAATTGTAGCAAGAGCTGCAAACACACATCCGCAGCAGAAGCACATAATGTGTGTACTCATCTTGTTGTACTCACCTAGTTTTGCTTGGGCGGTGTTGAGCTCTGGTTCTTTATTCCCGCGCCTCTACCGTCAATCAACTGATGTACAGATTCCTAAGCCTACTGGACTGTATCATATCTACATTTGAAACTGTGTATGGAGTCAGCCTCCATCACATCGCTGCCTAATGCATTCCACTTACTAACTATTCTGACACTGAAAAAGTTCCCTGTGGCTCATTTTGGTACTCAGTCTCCACCTGTGTCCCCTTGTTCGCGTACCACCCGTGTTAAAAAGTTTATCCTTATCTACCCTGTCAATTGCACATTCCTGTGTGTGTGTGTGTGTGTGTACTCACCTATTTGTACTCACATATTTGTGCTTGCGGGGGTTGAGCTTTGGCTCTTTGGTCCTGCCTGTGTGTGTGTGTGTGTGTGTGTGTGTGTGTGTGTGTGTGTGTGTGTGTGTGTGTGTGTGTGTGTGTGTGTGTGTGTGCGTGTGTGTGTATGTATATGTGTGTGTGCGCTAGGAAGGAATCACCACGAGAAGGTAAGGAGGATGTGAGAAAAACTTCTTGGGTGTAAGAGTGGTCAATATTGGCAATGGGTGAGAATAAGTGAGGCGGTGGAAGATAACTCGTTACACAACATTAAAAGTTAAAAGTTACAAGTCACGAGAGCACATAATGATATAATTAAACTAGTACTAGGCGTGGCTCGGGTGACAGGCCCATCTAGAAGAGTAGAGTAACTAGTAAATGAGGTGAGTAACGGTTGATAGAGAGGGAGGCGGGATATCGTGCTTCGGTGAGGCTAAAACAAGCTGCAGTAGGGAACGAGAGAATGATGCAACATTAACGAGTTATAGGCTGGGCACAACAGTAAGTAATGACAGGTGAAACAAGTAGCAGCCGAAAGGATATAGCAAGTAGCAGGCGAGAGTGAAGCAAGTAGTAGCAGAGTGCTTGAAGCAAGTAACATCTGAGAGTGTGAAGCAAGTAGCAGCCGAGAGGGTGACGCAAACATCATGGTGTCCAGCGCCTCACCTTGCGGGAGAGCTCAATACAGCTGATGATGTTCTCTGTGATCTCCTGGCCCACCGTGAAGTCTCGCTCGTGTACACACACCCGGTACCTGCACGCACAAGGAAAAATAGGGTGGAGCATTTTATAAATATTTGTCACTAAACCTGATGTTTTCTTTATTTTTCACATATTTTTCTGTGATCAACAGGAGGCAAGAGTGAAGCAAGTAGCAGCAGAGTGCTGCTACTTGCTTCATTAGCAGCACTCTGCTTATATACATATAGTATAAAATAAGCATGGTGGAGGCACAAGTGCAAGCTTACCTCCCTCCATCTTCAAGCTTCAGCAGGAGATGTTCGAACACCCACTGCCGGTCACTCTGGGAGTAGCAGACGAAGGTGTCGTAGAGATACTTGTCGCCCTCTGCCTTATGCGTCATCGTCCGTATCCTGATGTTGTAGATGACGTAGCGCACGTACCTGTGGGAGAGAGCAGGCCTCACACCTACTGACAGGTACCCCTGCTACAGCAGGGAAAGTCTCAGGAACCGAAAGTAGACTTACCGCAGGATTGGGAATGTGATCACTATTCCAGCGAAATGGAGATCCTCCATTCCAACGTTCTTATTGACGGTAATCAGAATGTTGGGCCGTCGGTATGACTATACAATAACATTAACTGTGTTTCAACAGCTCAATCTTCTTGTACAAGTCCGTTGCTTTTTAGCCCACTCAGGCAACCCTGGGCCTCCCGGTATCCTCTTGGCCTGGCTGTGATTCATTGTTCTTGGTGAATATCTGATGTCTTGGTGCATCGTCACCAGCTGGCGCTCCACCTGATATCTGACTTTAAACTTCAGGTGGAAGATGTGATCCCCCACTCGACTTACCAATGAGCTCTAAGAGAAATCGTCTCGTCACCTAATCCTCTTAGCTACCAAGGCTGCCCAAGTGTTCCATAGCAGGTAGCCAGTGTTTTATTTAACTTGAAATCAAATGATGAATTCAAACATTTATGGTAAGTACTTACATTAATGATGTTTGTATGTTAAGCAAATACCCTATGTAACAGAAGGTTGATAGAGTTACACCTTGTGCAAGAAAGAAGATAATGACACCCTTGTGCCTTAAGATATACATGGTCTTATATTAATAACAACTTGGAAAGGAGAGGTAATACTCACCACCATTTAGAGTAGACCGTCACCACCGTCATGACCAGAGATAGTGCGACGGAAACACTGATGATGACTATTCTGATGCCGTGGTTTGGGTGGTGACTTGTCGAGCTGTTGGTGTTGTCCTTGCAGGTGGCGTTTTTCATGTACTCGCCGAAGGTCAGCATGTGCCCGTTCTCAGCACAACGGTACGATGACCAATAAGCGAAGCGTGTTCTGTTAAGGGTACTGTTAAAGTTCGTTATGGAACACCCACATTGGAACTCGTTGAAACGGAGGTCCACCATCATCAGATTTTCTTTATTGAAGTCCTGCACCATCGCCTGCGTTACAGTAGTGAGCGAATTTCTCGTCAGTGAGAGGGTCTCTAATTTAGTGTTGTTGGAAAAGTTTGGTTCATTCCATTCTTTGATATTATTGGAGTCTAGAAGTAGGCAAGTAAGATGACTCAGGTCATTCCAAAGCTCGGGAAATATGTTTCGTATATCGTTTTTGGACAAGTCGAGATGTGAAAGCTCTTTAAGCCCCCTAAACGGAAGAAATTTGTATAACTGTTCCTTATATCCCCCTTGTGGCTTGTGCACTTCCCTTCTCCACTCTCCTGCTGGGTACTAGTCCTGATCGTTGACAGATAAAGGTTGAACAACTTATGACTTTCGCGCGCGCGACGCTTAGAGTGTGAATTGTCATGGTTACCCTTGACAAGAGCAGTGGGCATGTCTGAGGACCTGTGTGTTCCAGCGGTTGACGAGAGGGGACTCTTGGGACCATGTAGGTGGGGCCTTGATTAGTTTGGAAAATAATAGTATTGTCTGAAAGGTCGAGATATGTGAGGCTGATGAGACCAGTAAATGTCTCATTACTGAGGATTTGAATTGTATTTCCCTTCAAGTAGAGCTTCTCCAACTTCGACAAATTTCTGAAAACCAAAAATGTAAATAAGTTTGGAGACATACAGATACAGTAACTTCAAAATGGGAAGTTTTAAAGTTACTGTAATTAAACTGAATATTATCAACTCTGCATATTCTGCATAATATTTGACAGTATTCTCAGATTAAAAAGCATATTCTCGACACCAACATCACAGACCACACTTAACTGAGAACAAAAAGGGCTGGTAGAACTAAACCTGAACACTGAAGAGAGGTAATGATAGCAACATACGAATTTTAAATGGGAATCGACAAGCTGTGTAAATAAATAAATTTCAAATTAGAAATTGTGAAATAAGAAGTTACAGACGGAAATTGAAGGCACAAATGAGCCACATAGACGTCATTAAGAAATTGTATAATGTAAGAGTTGTAAAGAAACAGTTAAAGTGGTGTTCTTCAGACGAACTCTCCACACAGTTTCAAAAATAAATACAATAAGATGCATTACTGTATTTATCTACTCCCGCTTGCAATAACTCACTGTATTAATCAACCGATAGCGAAAATAGCACGATTTAGGAACTGAAACTTGACCTTTTATGCACAATTAGGAAAGTATATACTCACACCCGCTCCCACACTCACTCACACCCACACTCACACTCACCCCGCTCCCACACTCACACCCGCTCCCACACACCATGGGGGCCAGGTAGCTGGTGGATAGCGTGCAGGACTTGTAATTCTGTGGCGCGGGTTCGATTCCCGCACCCGGCAGAAACAAATGGGCAAAGTTTCTTTCACCCTGAATGCCCCTGTTACCTAGCAGTAAATAGGTACCTGGGAGTTAGTCAGCTGTCACGGGCTGCTTCCTGGGGTGTGTGTATGTGTGTGTGGTGTGGAAAAAAAAAAAAAAGTAGTTAGTGTAGTTAGTAAACAGTTGATTGACAGTTGAGAGGCGGGCCGAAAGAGCAAAGCTCAACCCCCGTAAAATACAACTAAGTGAATACACCTGCTCCCACACTCACACTCACACACACACACACACACACACACACCCGCTCCCAACCTTCAATATGGTTGTACAGAGAAAGATAATCTAGAGAAGTGAACAAGAAGGGTTAAGAGAGAGGAAAGCTTATTGGGATATACAAAACGCGGGTCTACATAGAGAAAAATGTGAGAAGGGAGGCCGTAGCCAGTGGAGTTCCCCAAGCAGCCCTCCTGGAGCCTCTACTGTTCCTCGTATATATGAACGACTTGTCTGGAGAGACAATGCTTCATGTTGAGTGCAAATGGTACAAAAATAGTGAAAAGGTATATATATATGGAAGAAGGCAGTCAAGTAATGGGGAAAGAAACAAGAGGAAGGAATAGATTCCAGGACCAACGAGAGGGAATGACGTCTTACCTGAAGCTGAGGGGCTCGATGTAAGAGATCTGGCAGTTTGAGAGGTGGAGGACGCGGAGGTCACTTAGGGCATTGAAGTGGGAGACCTTCACCTTTCTCAGTGGTACCTGTATAAGGGCAAATTAATCATTATGTAATAGTTTAACACAAAGACAGAAATTATGCACTAAAAGTGCATAAACTTGAAAGATTAAACTTTGGCCAGAGGTCAGGAAAATGCTTCACCGACGGTTCTTGCAAGTTCATTACACGCTATGGTTGGCTTGGTGCAAGAGAGGGTGACGGTAGAAGCTTCAGTGTGAGTGATGCCACACCAAACATGTTCTTAACAGTTCTGGAAGTGGCGATTGAAGATAGAAAAATGAAGCAACATTACAGTGAGAGGTCAATGGCTCGAGGTTAGGCCTGATTAAACTCTTGTTGTGTTGAAGTAACTGACTGATGCTTGGGATGTTAATGGATGTGTCTTTAATGGTCATGCCGTTGACGAAGGACTGCACTAACCTAACCTAACCTACGCCTAACTATACAATGAACTTTAATTTATAATAATATTAACTAATATATGAGAACAAACCTGTTTTATTACATAGTATATTACAATTTATGAATGAGTTTTGAAGGACGGCCGCCGATTTAACGAGCCTGGCCTGAGGACAGGTTGCCTGGCCCGAGGACATGTGTGGCGCCAGCTGGGACTGACACGTGTGGCACCAGCTGGGACTGACACATGTGGCACCAGCTGGGACTGACACGTGTGGCGCCAGCTGGGACTGACACGTGTGGCACCAGCTGGGACTGACATGTGTGGCACCAGCTGGGACTGACATGTGTGGCACCAGCTGGGACTGACACATGTGGCACCAGCTGGGACTGACACGTGTGGCGCCAGCTGGGACTGACATGTGTGGCGCCAGCTGGGACTGACACATGTGGCACCAGCTGGGACTGACACGTGTGGCACCAGCTGGGACTGACACATGTGGCACCAGCTGGGACTGACACATGTGGCACCAGCTGGGACTGACACATGTGGCACCAGCTGGGACTGACACGTGTGGCGCCAGCTGGGACTGACACATGTGGCACCAGCTGGGACTGACACATGTGGCACCAGCTGGGACTGACACGTGTGGCGCCAGCTGGGACTGACATGTGTGGCACCAGCTGGGACTGACATGTGTGGCACCAGCTGGGACTGACATGTGTGGCACCAGCTGGGACTGACATGTGTGGCGCCAGCTGGGACTGACACATGTGGCACCAGCTGGGACTGACATGTGTGGCGCCAGCTGGGACTGACATGTGTGGCACCAGCTGGGACTGACACGTGTGGCACCAGCTGGGACTGACACATGTGGCACCAGCTGGGACTGACACGTGTGGCACCAGCTGGGACTGACACATGTGGCACCAGCTGGGACTGACATGTGTGGCACCAGCTGGGACTGACATGTGTGGCGCCAGCTGGGACTGACATGTGGCGCCAGCTGGGACTGACACGTGTGGCACCAGCTGGGACTGACATGTGTGGCACCAGCTGGGACTGACATGTGTGGCGCCAGCTGGGACTGACATGTGTGGCGCCAGCTGGGACTGACACATGTGGCACCAGCTGGGACTGACATGTGTGGGCCAGCTGGGACTGACACGTGTGGCACCAGCTGGGACTGACACATGTGGCACCAGCTGGGACTGACATGTGTGGCACCAGCTGGGACTGACATGTGTGGCGCCAGCTGGGACTGACACATGTGGCACCAGCTGGGACTGACATGTGTGGCGCCAGCTGGGACTGGACTTGTCAGAAATAGACACGAAAGCATCACAAACCTCCAGGACGTAAGAACCTAAACAAAAGTTACTCATCCATAACACACCAAATAATAATTTGTTAGGAGATTGTAAAGAAATGTAGAGACAACATCAAGGTCAAGAAATATCATGACATTGTACCTGTGAGAAGCGATAACAAGGACACTCCCATACACAACAACGACAACAGTGACACGCTCTGTGACCAATAACAAGCACACTGGACGTTTGTGACGACAACAACACTCAACGAAAATGATAATCAGTAAGAAAAGCAATAGACTCAGTCACAAGGAACAAAATAATTGAAAACAAAAACCAGACAAAAATAGACAACTACAAAAAACGAGCGACAAAGAAGAAAATAGGAGCGGAGGAAGAGAAGAGAGACAGGGGTAGAGAGAGATATTAAGAACAAGAGACCAAATAATGTCTGAGCTTACTTCTTCGAAACTAAGATTCTGAAGGTTGGCCATGTTACTGAAGTCGACAGTGTCCAGGTCGAAGGTTCCCTGGGCGCTGTTGCCCACGGCGCGGGGGTTGCCACTCAGCGTCAACACCTGTCATCAACACCTCCGGGTCACTCACCACTCACACACAGTCATTGACATGCTACAACACAGGCAGGGGCAAGACTGCCATAANATGATGGAACACCAGAAAGTGCCAATATGCAGTGATGGAACACCAGAATGTATCAATATGTAATGATGGATCGACAGTAAACCACTTTTTGTACTCAATACTGCCCTAGAGGCACTCGAGTGACCTTTACCGCTGATAAATAATTTCTGGGTAATCTGGTATTTCCGTGTTCTAAAGTTGGAAACACCCAACACCCCCCACAGCTCACTAACACCCTGCCCCCCCCCCCACACAGCCACTGACAATGTGTACCATGTACATGGGCGCCAAGCACATGAACAAACGCATGAACAGGCAGAAAACTTTTGGAACACAATGGAGGGAAACTACTAAGACTGGTCGGCGGGCAGGCAAAATCTGGCCGCCCTCATAACGTTGAGTGCACTTCTTGAGCTCGAGTGCGTGCGAGTGGGATTTTCAAGACAACAGAACTCTACCATCCAAGAGGTTGCAGGAAGTCGCCCCCTTGCGCGATGTCTGTGATGTTTCTTAAGACTTTGTTTCAGTAATTCATGCAATTTGTCTAGGTGGATTTGGTAATATTATCCGGAGGTCTTATGGTAATAATTCCTCGACTGTTAATCGCGTCTCAATTGATACACAAGCTATGTTAGTGTATGTATTCGCACCTGCGTGTGTTCTTGTGCGTGTGTTTGCGTACTCGCCTATTTGTGCTTGCGCGGGTTGAGCTCTGGCTCTTTGGTCCCGCCTCTCGTGTCTCTGCGTGTGTGTTCTTGCGTGTATGTTTATGTATGTTGGCAGAAGGTCGAAAAGCTGCATACCTGTGATGTTTATGTGAGTTCTCTAGTTGTGCTCACGGAACCTAGACTTTTCTTTGCATTTATTCTGCACTTCCTGCCATGTCTCTCACTCCAGTATGTTGACGCTTTATTGCGCAGGTTTGGAACACGATCTGCCAGTGTTTTACATGGGAATATTATATACATATTATCTCATAAATATGTAACTGGAAATTAGTGGGCTGTTGAGTGTTGCATCTGGAGGACTGTCAGATGATGGGTAGAGGGACCAGGACGGACTCCCGGTCACAGACAGAGGGAACCATGACCCCGGCCCGTAGGGCATCACTTCTAGCTCTCACTCTGTGGCTTCCACACTTGTACAGGGCAGAGACAGCAGTGCCAGGCGGCCTCCACCACCTCACTTGGCCCTCACTCGACGGTAAGGAGATATTTGGCACCGTGGTACGCTGGGTGCTCCATCACTGTCTTAACACCTGCCCCCTTAGGTACCACCTCTAACACGAGCACTCCCACAGTGCTGGTCTGATGGAGACGTGGGCTGGCTGTAAGGGCTCGGGTTATGGCTGTTGTGGTGGGTGGCGAGGGCGCGTAAATTAGGTAGAGAGGGAGGTGGTGGTGGCACGTTAGGTTATAACTGTTATGAACTAACGTGCTGAGTCACCTAACACCACCACGTGGCCACTGTTAGCAGTAGTCACTGGTGAGGGTGAGTGATGCTGCTGGCTACTGCACGCAGGATGGGAATTTGTTAATGTTTCTTGACACTAGAAGGAATGTGAGGAGATGACCACTGATGCCTGTCCTCATGTTAAGATCTCTCCCATCTTCCCACGGCTCATCTGTGGGAAGGTAAATATCTCCTAATATCTCCTTACCGGCGTGTGCTCCCCAAAAACAGTATTCGCTAATGGATCTACAGACAGGTCTTCAATTATTGCTGGGTAAACAAGGACGAACAGTTCAGGATCGGTGCCCAATCATCTCTCACCGCCCACGACTTGAAATTGGGCGATTATCCTTTGCGAGGTGTGTGGTGTGAGAGCGCATCCACTACGCCACAAAGAGCTGGACAGAGTGTGTTGATGATGGGATCTTTAAGTAATGATGCGTCTCTGTTTTTAGCGCGTGGCAATATATACTTACCTAATAGTGCCTGCATAAAGTTTCTGAGGACAAAGCTTAGCCGTTAAAACATAGGCATAGGAAGCCTTTTCGTTTCACCTTCAAGTTCATTCCGCTTACTACTTCTACACTAAAATCTTGGCTCACACCCCAGTGGCTCATCCGCTTGTCTAGCTTATGTGTATGTCCTCTCGTTCTGTATACCATCTTCTAAGTACTCTGCGTGTCTATACGATCTTCTAAGTACTTCGCATGTCCAGATCATGTTCTTTCTAGCTCTCCTTCAAGTGCCGTTAAGTTCAGCTCCGTCATATTATCCTTGTACTTCAGTCTTCTCAATTCTGGGACTAGTTTTGTAGCAAAACTTTGTTGGATGGCATAACAGAATTGAGACGTTAGGCTGTGCCTCTGGGTCAGTAATAGTTCAGTTACACGGGACTCTTAAGGTGTCTATGTGATCTTGAGGAATGTGAGCGTCGCCTCACTCTCCACCACTGCTCTTACTCTCATCCCAGTTCATCCCGTGCCACTGTCATACCATTTTATTTATTAACAATGATTTCCAGCAACCATTTGTCCCACCATTTTTCCAGCTTTTTTAGGTGGTGCTAAAGTGTGTTAACAAAAAACAATGGATGATTCTAAGTCTTTGCATCGTTTGCGATGATGGAGATGTTGGAACCCACTTCGTCAGTTGGGGCATTCATAAAGCCTCCTTATTCTGACATTTCTTTCACTACAACACGTTTTTTCTGCCAATCAAGAATTGTTGTGCACAGTTTAGTCCATGATGGTGACTTTGTGTGTGTGTGTGTGTGTGTGTGTGTGTGTGTGGTGTGTGTGTGTGTGTGGTGTGTGTGTGTGTGTGTGTGTGTGTGTGTGTGTGTGTATAATATGGTGGTGTATAGGCAAAGGTGGACCATACAACCATCCCTCTCATGTTGGGTCACCGTGTATAAACACTCTTGTATCAGGAGAAAAACTTGCCCTCGAGGAAGCCATGTTGCTGCTCATTGATGATAATTGACTTTAACTGTTCCTCCAGTTTCTGAATATTGTCCCCACTATCTTGCACGGTGTCACTCTCACAAGTATTGGCCTGTAATTTAAGTAGTTTTTAATGTAATTATCCTTAAATCTTTGTACTTTTCAGTTGTTCTGTAGCTGCCGTTTGTAAGTACGTGTTGCAGACGTAGGTAGGTAAGGCGCCAAGCCAGGAAGACCAGCACAGTCTTGCAAGCCGCAGTTATTCTATTTTGTTCACCTGTCTTCAATATGAGAAGACCGTCAAGTACCTCACAATGTTATCACCTGGTTCTTGACCACGGCGAGTCTCCTGGTGAGGCTGGTGACCAGCGCTGGTTCTTGACGGAGTGTCACTGTTTAACTACTTTCCGACTTTTCTACTTCTTGCGTTCTCATAAATAGTTCTCATATAAAGTTATATCTTAACTGTGCCATTCTCTCTATACTTTCTCTGTGTCCTCAAGTTTCGTGTCTAGTTCTTACTCACGCCGTTCGTTGTTGTTGGTTTATGTGTGTATGTAAACGTCCGTGTGTATGTGTTCGTCAGTGCATGTATGTGTGTGTGTGTGTACATGTCAGTGTGTGTGTATGTGTGCATGCGAGCTCTCGGCTGTATGCAATACTTCGAGGAACCGATTAATCAAAGCTGAAACGTCCTCTTTCATCAGACGGATCCCTTCTCGCCTTTGTTTCTCCTTTGTTGAAAGGAAACAAAAAGCACAATATATTGTTATTAAGCAATAGCGAATGTAACGTTTATGTGTGTCAGTCTGCCTCTCAGTGTTGCCCGAGTCAAAAGGTCAACACACTCACCGACTGTCACTAGTGCTGGAGAGTAGTATTATTGATCACCCGGCCACTCTCACCCCCATTGCTTCCTGCTGTGTATATACGCACCAGAGGTATGCTCAGGTACTTCTTCTAACCTTCATGGTGATACGTTGACTGGTCCAATAGCATTAGTTTAGTCGTGTGATACTAATTGCTTCCTTACTCCCTCTGTTGCTACCTCAATATTTAAGTCTCCCATCTAGGCTTACCTTCTGTTCCAGCAATGAGAGCTATTCAAGATCAGTTTTGAACACTCCATGGAAGCTGACAGAGAGTTCCTGCAAATTGTCTTATCATTTCCTGTAAATTCACCTTCCCTTGTTCGTTAGTTAGTCACTTGGTCTTTTGACTCCTTTTATGACTAAGAAGACTTGGTGCATCTCCTTCCTTTCTCTTGTGTCTTCTTTCACATTCTCTCTTAACAAGTTTATTTTCACAGCTTTCACAAATTTCGCTCCCCACGTTTCTTGCCAACTAATGACATTTCTCCATTCCCAGTTGATATTTCAGTGATTTAGGTCCCCCATGACTAGTAGTTCAGCGATCATTGTGTGCTGCTGTTGCTGCGCTCTGGCACGTCATCTATACATGCTTTGTTGTTGGCATCGTGTTCCTCTCTGGACCTTCGCTTGTTTGCTCTTAAATTGTAACACAAGTACAACAAGGCCAGTTAGCGGTGCATAACGAGCTAGATCTCACTACCTTGTTGTCACTGATAGGTAAGTACACACACACACACACACACACACACACACACACCACACACACACACACACACACACACACACACACACACACACACACACACACACACACACGGACAGAGGTGTAAAAACCTTTCGAATGAATTTCGCAGGTCTCCACAACTCCCTCATTACCCCCCCCCGGGGGCTCCACAGGTGATGAAATATACCTCCTCCCCTCCCTCACCCTGCCCCTCACCCTGCCCCCTCACCCTGCCCCTCACCCTGCCCCTCACCTGCCCCTCACCCTGCCCCTCCCCCTCCCTCCCTCCTCCCTCACTGGTAAGGACAAAACAAAGCCAGTGGAGGACGGAGAGAGAAACGTCATTATGCAAATCAGGCAGCACTGTTGTGGGGGGCTGTTGTACCCGCTCTTGGTGCCCCAGCTGGTTTACAATAAATAAAGAGCTTTAAATGTAAAATGTAATAAGTAACATAAACAGGCGAGGAGTCACAATGACGTGGCTGAAAATTTTTGATCAAACCACACACTAGAAAGTGAAGGGACGACGACGTTTCGGTCCGTCCTGGACCATTCTCAAGTCGGAATCGACTTGAGAATGGTCCCAGGACGGACCGAAACGTTGTCGTCCCTTCACTTTCTAGTGTGTGGTTTGGTCAACAAGTAACATAAAGGTTGGGAGTTAGTAATTTACACACCAGCTGGGAAGACACACACACACACACACACACACACACACACACACACACACACACACACACACACACACACACACACACACACACACCTACAGACACACACACCAAACATACACACACACACACCACACACACACACACACACACACACACACACACACACACACACACACACACACACACACACACACACACACACACACACACACACACACCAAACATACACAGTATCTGTAACACACTGGTACGGACTTCATCATGATTTTTTCACCCGCCACAAGTTGGATAAAATACTCTGCCATTAAGTTGTTGTAAAGCACCTTGGGTGGGAGGGGGGGGTGAGGGGGGTTACAGGTTATTGTGTAACATTTTTTTTTGGGGGGGGGGAGTAGAGTGGTATTTTGTTGTGAGACAACTTAGTGGGGTTAGTTTGTTGTACATCGCCTTGCGGTGGTGGGAAAGGGTAGTTCCCTGGAAACGCAAACTGTAACTGTCTCCATTTTCCGCTTGTTACAACTTGTAATAAAGTTGTTACATCTTGGCTTAACGTGTTTGTGACGTATTAGAACGTTGTTACAACTTGCTATACTGGTTGTTACAACTTGCTATATTGGTTGTTATAACTGGTTAGGAGTTGTTAAAACTTGTTCGAACGTTGTACCAACGTCGTAGGTTCGGTGTGTGTTTGGCGGGGTTATTGCATAACACCTTGAGCGGGACGTAGGGGAGGGAGGGTTATTTAGTGTGTAACACCTTGGGGGGGGGGAAGGGAGGGGTAGTTTATTGTACAAGACCTTAGGAGAGGGGTAGTTTGTTGTGGTCCCGGTCCCACCTTGACGGGGGGTTACGTGAAAATCGACTCCTACAATTGTTGTATATAGACCTAAAAAGTATAGCTAGAAAATGCTACATTTCCTCCTTTGAGAGAAATATGACGTCCGCGACACTTTCCTGAGACTCGGTAGACAGTAGTCTTGTGTATAAATTTGCATTAATATTCATTAATAATGCTCAGCCATTAAGCTTATAAATATAGACAACAAACATTTGTTGTTTAATGATTTGTAAATACCAGTATCACGATTCACTAGAAAGGATTAGAATAATTTAATACACACACACACACACACACACACACACACACACACACACACACACACACACACACACACACACACACACACACACACATACACACACACAACTGTCAATCTCTGTTGATTGACAGTTGAGAGGCGGGACCAAAGAGCCAAAGCTCAACCCCCGCAAGCACAATTAGGTGAGTACACACACACTAGCGCGCGCGTGCAGCGCCTCCTGGAGTTGAGCAGATCGAAAGTGTCAAGGAAGATATAGAGAGGCACTTTGTTCCACATATTGAACCTACAAAAATTTGGTATTTGCGATTTTTCCGGATTCATTTATAGGACAAGCACGCACACACACGCACACCCGCGCATATACACACGCTTATACACACTGGCATACGTAGAATATATTCATGGGGAATTACCAGAGTTGAGAAAGAGGCACTATTCAAAAGTGTAACATTTGGAGCCTGTGTACGCAGGTGAGGTGGAGAGTGGTCAGGAAACATTTCTTCAGTGTAACAATAGCGAGCCGAAGGGCTACACGAGGAGATTATCAAGTGTGCCCAATAAGCAAATTGGAAATGAAATGGGACAAAACACAATAACAATTACTGCATTAACTGATAAAACAAATAGAAAGCCGAGGCTATCCAGCTAATCCTCGATCACGTAAACATATGTAGGAGAGGACACATACTCAACCACTATTCAGGGGCAGGGGGCTGATAGCTGAGAGGACAGCGCTCTGGACTCGTAATCCTAGGATCCGGGTTCGATCCCCGGTGATGGCATAAATAAAATTGGCAGTTTCTTTCATCAGCATCAGTTTCAGTTTTTTTCCCTGGTGCCCCTGTTATCTAGCAGTAAATAGGTACTTGGGAGTTAGATAGATGTTACGGGCTGCTTCCTGGGTGTGTGTGGAGGAAAAAACTAGTTAGTAGTTAGTAACAGTTGATTGACAGTTGAGAGGCGAGCCGAAAGAGCAGGGCTCAACCCCCGCAAGCACAATAAGGTGAACACAACTAGGTGAATACACAGAGCAACAGTAGCGTACATAATAAGAGACGTAACGTGCTGAACATAAGTAACTCAATATTTATGACATAAATCAAGCGTCATTAATGTACTGAACATTAGCCTAAGTCCATTGGCTTGTCGAGAGTTGTATTAACATACTGAAATATTCTGTGGTGGTGTCGACTGTGAGCCAGTTGACATGAGAGAGTCTGCCCACACTAGCAGCAGGAAGCGTGTGGTGTGTGGTGGTGTGCACCCGCCATATGCCTGTGACCACGGACGACCACCTCGCCCTCCACCACCTGCTCAATGTGTACCCTTCAAGTCAACTAACTTGCCAAAAAACACGCCAATTTGCACGCTGGTGACGACAGCGTTCATTTTGAGGTGCACTGAGGGTGAAGACGGATTGTACGGCCGCTGACCTGATATTATGACACCCAGGCTGTTATGTCATAGTTGTCCCTCCAACGTCACGCACTACCTCTCCAAATGTCCGTAGACCAGTAAAACAATAAACAGTATTATAGTTCTCAGTATTATCATACACATTATCACCCATAATATTATAATACTCATAACGCCAGGCACATTAGCATACACAGCATCATACCCAGTCGTCAACTTCACCCCGCGCCATACAAACCCAGGCGATACTGCCTGTTATACCCCGGCTCGCCGCTAGAAACTCAGGGTCCCAGTGAGTACGATGAAAGCCGACCGAGAGGCTCACCCTTCAGGGACGAGTGAGTCAGCTGGGGATATGAGCAACTCCCAGGGTGCGAGTCCATCCTTCCACCCATTCAGGGCCAAGTTGTTCGTCGGGGGATGGTAGGAGCTCCCCAGTCACCATCAGGGGCGAAGGACTCGGTGTGGGAACACAAAGACTCCCGTGGGACTGCGAAAGCTGGTCGAGTGGGAGGTGGGAAGTCTGGAGGCGTTCTACATGGTTGAATAATTCACACTTATGAAGGAGTTAACACCATGTGGTGCTGAATTGGTAATCACTTCCTGCCCGGGTGTCCGCATATCATTACTTTCTCTTCCTCGGTCGTTCTCGTCACCTCGGCCGCTCTCGTCACCCTGGGCCGCTCTCGTCGCCCTCGGCCACAGCACTACCTTCAAGCAAGGCTGGGCTCATACCTCAACTTGTCCGCTCGATTAATACATTGTATTTTGACGTCAAAATCTCCAACAGATAAAATGTAATCTATAAATCTCAGCGGCTCACAAAACTTCACATTTCCTATGTGTGAGTCGTCGGTTCGGTTCGGATAAGTCCGATTCGATTAGTTTAGATTCAAGCAATTTAGTACATCATTTTCTGTCCGTTGTAACAAATCTAGAGGACGGACCGACATACCTTCTTCCTTTCTCGTATTATTTTATTATATTATCATTTTAGTTTATTATTTGGGAGATAATAAGAGAAAGATAATGATAGTTAATAATTTAATATAAATAATGTAAAAAAGTAACGACTTCATAACCTGTAATACTTGTACTTACATTTTTCAATCGGACAATTTTTTACATTTTTTATGGGCCAGTTATGGGCCACTGGCCTACCCCCCCCCCCTCCTCACAGTGTTTAAGAGAGAATTTAATGAATAAACACCTCCAAAGGAAAGCTGATCAACTAAGCTGTGACTTATAGGTCAGGCTGCGATCAGCCGCGTCCAATAGCCTGCTTGACCAGTCCAGCAACCAGGAGACCTGGTCGAGGACCGGGCCGCGGGAACGTTGAGCCCTGAAATCAAGGCAAGGTAACCGCTGGGTACTGGAGGTGGTGTTGAGTTAGCACACTCGCCTCACAAGCGAGAGGACCCGGGTTGGTATCGTGTACGGGGTGAGGAGGTGTTGGTGGGTGGTACCCCAGACAATCAAGAGTGATTGTATACCTGGACGTGCAACAACTGTGGTGTTGTGGTGTTAGGAAACCTGGCACTCAAGAGAAAGAAGACGGGAAATTGCACAAAGAATGATGACCCCTTCGAGGCAATTCTCTGTTTATACCCAACCTAATTCATTCGTATACTGTATTAACTTATTGTTTAAACATTCCAGCAGGGCACGCTTCTCTTATGTTGACCCCTCTACTCCAGATTCCTTTTGAGTTCTCTGGCCTCTTACACCGGGCTGACAACAGAGGCGGCTCCAAACTCCAAACTTCTTCCTTGATGTCCTGGTCCATAAGTTTGTCTTCCTATATCAGCGCCATGTGTCTGCCACACCCCTCAACTCTAGCCAAGGTGTTCCCCTCACCTGGCAATACTCTCCCTCACCTGGCTATGTGAGCCATTATGTATCATTGTTAAGATTATAAACAAATAAATAATTATGTTTCCAATATTCACTTGTTCCCTTTCGCTCTCTTGGCGGTATAGACCATCTCTCTCCACATGGTTTCTCCCCGTCGGTATCTTGTGTGCTGTGATCATAACCTCTCCCATCCATATTTCTTGTGTCGTCATTGTGAGAGCCCTTAAAGTATGTTTGTAACTTTACTCCTTTATTTCCGGCAGGAGTCTAGAGCATCCTTCTCAACCCCGAGGCTTGTCTTGGTGTGCTCCCAGCAGTCCCGAGTGAGTAACTCTTTACGTTTGTTAAGGTTGCCTGGTGAGCCCAGGGGAAGTGTGTGCTCTCACACCTTCCAGGTATAATACTCGTCAATACACCACTGACAGGGAGCAGCAGCACCACCACCATAGTCAACCCATGAATGAAGGTCATGTTTTATGTATATAATAAAAGACATTGTAGCTGTACGTGAATTATGGGCCAACGTGAAAATTGCACTGACTTGGAATGTGCAAACCATTTTTTTGTCCATTTCAATAAAAAAAACAGTTTTAATACGGAGCACACGGCATGCAACCATCGTCACAACCTCCAGCTACACTCAGCCACACCCCAACACACACCCCCTTTACACCACACTCCGCCACACCACTACTGATAACATATCCCTTTTCTGAAATATCTTCTCTCACTGTGAGGGTTGAGTTAGTTGACAGGGTGGAGAGTGGTGGGGGTGAACAGGGTGGGGAATGGTGGGGCTCTTGGGGTGGGCCGGGTTGAATGCTCGGGCTATGACAGTGGGCAGGATGGGGCAATAGTTGGGCTTCGAGGGTGGGGAATGGTGTGGGTGTGTGGACGGGGAGAGGTGTGGGTTGAGCACCACTGACCCCGACTATGGGGGAAGGACACTGGTGATGTACTCTGGTCACACCGTCTCACCCTCGCGCTAACTTAAACTTTTTAACTTAAACAAAGATTTTTTAGAGTATTTCACTGTCAGTAGTAGCAGGGAAAGAGCGAGAGATACTGATAAACTGGAGAACATTAACTCCTGACTGTCAACGTCATGAATATGCGACTGGATCTAACGGGCCCCTGTTGAAGAGCAGAGAATAGAATAGGTAGGGAATATCGAAGAATTGAATATTGACTTGGCTTGGCGAATAGCCAAGAGAATAGGTACTATGAGAGAGAACTATCAACATCAGAGGCCTAAGACTGTTCAACACGCTTCCACTGCACATAAGGGACATAACTGACCGACCCCTCACAGTGTTCAAGAGAGAACTTGATAAGTACCTCCAAAGCATACCTGGTCAACAAGGTTGTGATTCATACGTCAGGCTGCAAGCAGCCGCGTCCAACAGCCTGGTTGACCAGTCCAGCAACAAGGAGGCCTGGTCGACGACCGGGCCTCGAATCATCTCAAGGTAACGTCAAGGAGTATAGGTGTCAGCTGGTGACATGACGTTATGTAAGACTTGTTGTACGCCCCAGTGCCGTGTCGTGGTATTGGTCCCAACAGACCAATCACGATGAGTCGCACATATCATCCAGGTAACTATAACAGGGAGAGACAGTCACATACAAGAAAGAGAGCGACACTATCCCAGGGGAACTACTTGCTAAAGACTACTGGAAAAGCCTCGTTAAATTATTTTCAGGTCCCTCTGATTGAGCCCTAATATGTATATGACAATTGCAGTCAGTCAGTCAGAGAGGCCATATTCAGCATGATGGAAGGAAGTCTTAATTGCTATCCAGATAACAGTCGTAAATAATAATTAATCTGGAGCAATCATCGATAACAATGAGAAAGGGAGCCTTGAATGTGGAGTGTCTCATCAGAGGGTAGGTGAGGGAAGGTGTGGCAGCAGGACCCTCACCGGGGGACGGAGAGAACAAAATTGGGTGGAATGTACAGCGGCGGACCCGCTGGAGGGTGAAATTGGACTCTGAATACCGAGATGGGTGCTGCTAATACATCTTTTCCTGCTTGTGCCCGGGGCAGGGCGCCGGGCTGGACGCCGGGCTGGACGCCGGGCTGGGCGCCGGGCTGGGCGCCGGGCTGGGCGCCGGGCTGGGCGCCTCTTCCCGCCTAGAACACACGTTTTTGGAGTTGTGGATTCGTTGTGCGGGAGGCTAAATAGCTTGTTTAGCACAAGTGAGGAGTTAGTATCAATTAGCAAAAAATAAGGAACAGCTAACGAATATTTAGGTTTGGCAGTTCTGATGCTACCCACCGTTAATGGTACCACCCACCGTTAATGGTACCACCCACCGTTAATGGTACCACCCACCGTTAATGGTACCACCCACCGTTAACGGTACCACCCACCGTTAATGGTACCACCCACCGTTAATGGTACCACCCACCGTTAATGGTACCACCCACCGTTAACGGTACCACCCACCGTTAATGGTACCACCCACCGTTAATGGTACCACCCACCGTTAATGGTACCACCCACCGTTAATGGTACCACCCACCGTTAACGGTACCACCCACCATTAACGGTACCACCCACCATTAACGGTACCACCCACCATTAACGGTACCACCCACCGTTAACGATACCACCCACCGTTAACGGTACCACCCACCGTTAACGGTACCACCCACCGTTAACGGTACCACCCACCGTTAATGGTACCACCCACCGTTAACGGTACCACCCACCGTTAATGGTACCACCCACCGTTAACGGTACCACCCACCGTTAACGGTACCACCCACCGTTAATGGTACCACCCACCGTTAACCGTACCACCCACCGTTAATGGTACCACCCACCGTTAACGGTACCCAACCACCGTTAACGGTACCACCCACCGTTAACGGTACCACCCACCGTTAACGGTACCACCCACCGTTAACGGTACCACCCACCGTTAATGGTACCACCCACCGTTAACGGTACCACCCACCGTTAACGGTACCACCCACCGTTAATGGTACCACCCACCGTTAATGGTACCACCCACCGTTAATGGTACCACCCACCGTTAATGGTACCACCCACCGTTAACGGTACCACCCACCGTTAATGGTACCACCCACCGTTAACGGTACCACCCACCGTTAATGGTACCACCCACCGTTAACGGTACCACCCACCGTTAACGGTACCACCCACCGTTAACGGTACCACCCACCGTTAACGGTACCACCCACCGTTAATGGTACCACCCACCGTTAACGGTACCACCCACCGTTAACGGTACCACCCACCGTTAACCGTACCACCCACCGTTAATGGTACCACCCACCGTTAATGGTACCACCCACCGTTAACGGTACCACCCACCGTTAACGGTACCACCCACCGTTAACGGTACCACCCACCGTTAACGGTACCACCCACCGTTAACGGTACCACCCACCGTTAACGGTACCACCCACCGTTAACGGTACCACCCACCGTTAACGGTACCACCCACCGTTAATGGTACCACCCACCGTTAACGGTACCACCCACCGTTAATGGTACCACCCACCGTTAACGGTACCACCCACCATTAACGGTACCACCCACCGTTAACGATACCACCCACCGTTAATGGCACCACCCACCGTTAACGGTACCACCCACCGTTAACGATACCACCCACCGTTAACGGTACCACCCACCATTAACGGTACCACCCACCGTTAACGATACCACCCACCGTTAATGGCACCACCCACCGTTAACGTGACGGATGCAGCCCTGAGAAGCATATTTAGAGCGACAAAATTAGAGGCGTGAGTCTATTCCTTCTCAAATACGTTGCAGATATTTCAATGTAATCTGGGTGGGATAAGATAGTGCCAGCCCCAGCCTCTTGTAATGATACTTTTTGTAACTATTGGGTCGAAAGTACAAATATAAACCACTTATTTTACTATTATTTATAGAGCCTGGAAGAGAATAAAGCAAAAACGAAACCTAAATATTCTTAGGCCTAAAATAGCACATATATGAACCATATTAGGCCAGAGATAGCGTGCATTAGGCCTAGGATTGGTAGAAGTTAGATTAGGTCTTAAATAATACAAAATAGTTTCCGATTTGTCTAAATTCGGTAATACAAACGTTGACTTTCTGGTGGTCCATCACGACATACTGGTAATTTCATAGTGTTTAAATTTATTCATAAAATTCAATTTCATGCAGGTAAGTTGTAGCAAACGGAACTTAAACTTTGACAGCACTGCCTGAAGAGTTTGAGAACTTTGCTCGATTTCAGACTCAAAATTCAGTCAACTGCTTCTGTTGGAATTCAATGTTGAGGCGGCCAAGCCAGCGAGATATTGCTTGTCGTTACCTGCAACACTGCATAGCAACTCTGCTTCATTCCTTGCCAGGAGTTCATGCATGGATGGGAAAACATGTAGTTATTTTTGGTTCACATCGAGCCTGGGATTCACCCTTTTGTTATCATAGCTTCCTTCAGAGTCCTAGACGCTGGAGCTGGTTAAACTCGGCCCTTGAAGTTATTGATCCACTTATTTCGCACGAGGGAAGGTATCTGAGCCATGAGAGCCATGAGCCAGGTATGTGAGCCATGAGCCAGGTATCTAAACCATGAGCCAGGTATGTGAGCCATGAGCCAGGTATCTAAACCACGAGAGCCAGGTATGTGAGCCATTAGCCAGGTATGTGAGCCATGAGCCAGGTATGTGAGCCATGAGCCAGGTATCTAAACCATGAGAGCCAGGTATGTGAGCCATGAGCCAGGTATCTAAACCACGAGAGCCAGGTATATGAGCCATGAGCCAGGTATGTGAGCCATGAGCCAGGTATCTAAACCACGAGAGCCAGGTATGTGAGCCATGAGCCAGGCATCTAAACCACGAGAGCCAGGTATGTGAGCCATGAGCCAGGTATCTAAACCACGAGAGCTAGGTATGTGAGCTAGGTAGTGCAGAAAAAGAGAGAGAATAGGTGGTTTATAAAGAATATCTTGTCCATGGAGTCAGGGGTCAGAGCGAGTCACAAGATATTGACCAGAACTAACCACTTAACTTCCGTGTGAGACAATAGACTCACAGCTTAATTTATGTTATTACGCAGAGTGAGAAACTGTAAATACAGGGGGCCGTGTTTTGTATATTTAGGTGGGTATAATAAGACTACAGAAGGTGGCCAGAATTCTTCAAGAGCTATCCCAGGGAAAAAGTAACGAGGAAACACTGTGAAAGCTAAAACAAGCAACGGGTGAGGGTCCAGACCTACACGTTGTCAGGCTAACTGGCAAGCTACAGAGTGAAAATGTTTAAACAATAACCCAACGAGAGAAGGTTGTAACCTGCAGGTCCGGTTGGGTGTGAAGACACTTCTTCAGCGTGAGAGTGCTGAGGACTCACTTCTTCAGCGTGAGAGTGCTGAGGACTCACTTCTTCAGCGTGAGAGTGCTGAGGACTCACTTCTTCAGCGTGAGAGTGCTGAGGACTCACTTCTTCAGCGTGAGAGTGCTGAGGACTCACTTCTTCAGCGTGAGAGTGCTGAGGACTCACTTCTTCAGCGTGAGAGAGGTAAACAATTGCAGTGAATAAAGGGAAAAATAGTTAAGGTGAACTCCATTCACAATTTCAAGAGTAGAGGCGACAGGAGATAAATGAGAGGCGGGATTAAACGACCCACCACTGAAAGGGCGGTGCCCAGGAATTGAAGCTCTGCTCGTAAAGAATATTTATGAGAATTCACCCACAGAGACTGCGATAACCCTGGTAAACACAAGTTATTATTGTATTATTAACCATAATAACCGCAGTAAGAGGAGCAGCACCAGCTGTAATGATCACAATGAGGCTTGCGTTATCCGGAATAAATTACCCGGATGCAGTTTCAACACTGAATATACTCCGCACGATCCTTCATACAATTTCGGCAATTACTGTCCCCATTTTTCGTGCCTGTGTTTCAGAAGCACACAACGGTGTTGACTCTGGCAATAGCACAAACATTTGCAATACAATCTTCAGTTTGTGTGGAGGGGAGAGGAGGGCGGGGCCGGGACGGCGGGCAAGGGCGCTCGCTGCTGTCCTTCATGCTCAAGATTAAACCTTCAGTATTTTCATTGCTCGTGTAAGTGTGTTTGCTGTTTGCCCTCCCCCTCCTCCTCGTTCTACTACACCCACCGCCCGTCCTACACCCACCGCCCGTCCTACACCCAGCCCGTCCTACACCCAGAAAAGCCACCCCTGCCCCCCCACCTAACCTTTCAAGAGGTGTCGTTTGTTTTACTGCAAGTTTATACTGATTACTCCGTGTCAACCTTAACTGTTTCATGAAACATTTGCTTTTGTTTAGAGACTGAACTACCAGACGACGAGAGATGTGAGAGTTTACTATGGTCAGTAAACCCGAGCAGATTCTCTCAAATCCAAGAGTAGAATTCTGTCAATTATGTTTTAATAGTAAACTAGTTAAGAGCAGCTAGACAATGTAAGCCTTCATCAGTGCCTCGAGGACGACTGGCTGCCGGCGCCATGTAGCCATAGTACTATTACACGTAAGTTCAAGTCTCATTCCGCCAAGAAGAAAAGAAAAAGATGCAAACCTGGAACGATTTCGATGTTCTTTATAGGCGAAGAAAACACAACAGAACTAAGCAAGCGCCACCTCTCTATCCCAAGAGCGACACAGATGTTGAAAAACCGTAGTGATCGAACTAAAGCCACAAGACTCATATCAAATCCATTAGAGGCAAAGAGAGCAAAAGGCCATCGTTGAAAGCAAGAGGAACACAAATAATTCATCTGTAGAAAATCTAGAACAAAAACTACATCTAGCATTGGGCTATTGCGCAAGGGAGAACGAACTGTCACAGACAACAACAAAGAAATTAGTGAAATACTGAGGATACAGTACAACTCAGGTTTCAGTGAACCCCAGAACACATTGAAGATCGATATCATCAAAACAAATTTTTCAGGAATGTGAAACGGACATCGAATCACCCTAACCCGACTGATGTCACCCTAACCCGACTGAAGTTTGAAGGAGCCATAGACAGTATGCCTGTGCACGCCACACCAAGCCCAGATTCCTAGACTTCTGTATTTCAAAAAATGTGAAAAAAAGTTATCTCTGACCCTAAACCTCATCTGGAGACAGCCCAGATATTGGTGTTATCCCCGACACTTAAAATAGCGGATATCGCGCCACTCCACAGAGGAGGCAGTAAAGCAAACGCAACAAAATATTGACTGATAGCACTAACATCACGCATAAAAATCTTTGAAAAAGTGCTAAGAAGTAAGATCACAAAACACATGGAGTCACAATTGTCTTACCATTTTGAAAATCGAGAATGAAGAATGCAAGACAAAGATGAAAGCAACTCTATCAAAACTGTCCCCTGCACGTTGATCAGTCCCTTCACCCTGGCATTTGTTCTTGTCCTACAGCGACTCTTCTCCTTCAGTTGCTCCTCAACTATACCCGCTTCCCGCTCACCCAATGGTTATCTTCACTTTATACAAGTTCAATATATAACTTTATACACTTTATACAAGTTAATGTACTATTTCTTTATTAATTTGCTCATTTCATGTAAGTGTTGACAAATGAGTTCCCTCTATTCAGTGCTCTGATTTAATTTTTCACCAACACAACAAAACACAAGTATATGTAATAGATTGCATTACAAATGAGAGAGTGAATGAATGAACAAGAGTGAGAGTGATATAGCGAGAGAAACGAAATGAGAGGAAAAAAGGAACACAATATTGTAAGAAATAAAAATAAAATAACAATAACATCCAACAGTTAATTGCTAGTAAAAAATAGTTCATAAATATATTAAAAACGTAAATAAAGAATCTTTAAAATAAAATAAATAAATTTAAACAAATATTTTGTTGTGAAAAATCTGTTGGTATATTTGCAATTTAATGAGAGTAACATAATTGGGATGGCTCTGATCACCTATATCAAGAGTCAACAAACATTCATCTGTTGAAAATTATATACAGCGTAAAATTAGTGGAGAGAGAGAGAGAGAGAGAGAGAGACAGGATTGAGGGAGGGAGAGGGTTGAGAGATAGTGAGAGTGTAAATAAAGGTGTGAAGAACGCAGCCCATCCACCTGTTTTGGTAGTACCTATAGTAACGATGAGGACCATAGTATATATACCGACGATCAACGAAATTAGAAAGTAGAAATCTGAATTATTGAGCTGGACAAACAGGAAAACTATGTTTTACTTGTGTTGCTTTGACAAACTAAACTAACCTAACCTTCCTAGGCCTAATACACGATATTTGAGGCCTAATATAATACATATTTGTGCTATACTAAACCTTGGAATATTTAAGTTTATTTTTACCTTAATTTATTTTAAAATAATTCCTTACTAGTCAGTATACTACTATCTAAAAACTAAGTACATACGAATTCGTGACTTTTGACGACAGTCACAATAGGTACTATCTAAACAAGAAGATCGAGACAACAAACTCACTCTCACACAACCTTGAAAGTTATTTAGATATTTATGATGGTCTGCATGCATACTAGTAGTAGCAGTAGACATCCGTCAGTCATAGGAGACAGGAGTTGCGCTCTGGTTGTCGATCTGGAGTGGCCTCTCCAGGGTGCAAAGCCAGGGTAGGTTGATATTATAGTTCCATTAATAGTCGACTCGTAAACTGGGTGAAACTCTGTGCTAACCAGAATATTCTCAAGTTATAACTTTATTGTATTATAAACTGATGGTTTAAAATATAAAAACATGGTTAATTAATTTTTTAAATGGTCGGAAGCCTAAGTTTTCTTTAAAAATGTAATTCTAGATGATACTCAAATAGTTTTTGAATCAAACTTAACCATAGATAAGGAGTAGATAATAGTACTAATTAGATAGGGGTTTTGAGGAGATTAGGTAGAGGGTACATACGCTCTGAGGACAGGTTGGAATATTCTCACAATATGCCCACCTCAAAGACCACGCGAGAGCAGGTGAGGGGCAGACATTGCTAGTGTGGACAGGTTGGTTCTCTGCCATACTGTACACACTGAAGACAAAGTAACACTTGAAGATGACCTGGAAGTGTACCAGTGGAGGTCTCATCATATATACTGACGGTCATATAATGATGGGGTGAAAGATGCTTTTAATATTTGATATAAAATCACAATAACCTTCTTTTGCTACTTTCATTTGTTTTCTCCTGGATGACGCCGCCCCATGCAAGTGGGAAGTATAACAGTATTATGTATTTATTATATGTATGAATTATAATTATAATGTATGCGTTATAAAAGTATCATTAAATATTGTATTATTAATTTCATGCAATGCCGTCGATTTTTCCCCTTTAAATAAAAAAGTGGAAGCGGCGAGTAGAGGCGAGCACACTTGGCTCTGCCACGAGAGGGTTCCAGTTGAGGTCCAAACACAACACTTGGCACGTAAAGCCTCACACCGTTCTCACGCTTCGACAACCGTCAAATTTGAAGTGCTTTTGCCTAACCAGGAACGAACGAGCCTAGCGTATAGACGCCGATACGCATTAGTTCAAGGAAACGGCAATTTTATTTACTTCTAATTTAAAAAAGCATCAACATTTGAACGTTGTGTTCGCTAGCGCCAAGACTAAGATTGCACTAAGCGTGAGGACAGGTTGGGAGACCAACTACACTACAGTTCCCCATATGTAAGTGACTAAAGACATTGACGTTAGGAAAAATGTTTACAATGAGGAAGAGTAACGGATCTAATCAACAAAAATACTGGGACTGAAAACCTATTCCCGCTCCTCATCCTGCTGTATATTGACGTTATATATATTATTTGTAGCTCTGAGAATATTTCCCCACCAGGAGAGCCTAGTTCATCTCTAGTCTGGTCACGTCTGTACCTTGCTGGCTCCGACCTTCAGTAGCTACCATTGGAGCCAGTAACAACACTTTGTACGCCAGTACTACCATTGTACGCTAGTAACTGCAAGTTGTTACACCGTTGGAAACAAGGTTCATAGTGAGGCCAGATCCGCGGGCCAGCAGAGGACCCGCGGATCTGTACGTTAGGGAAGCCAGCCGCCGTGTATGGGGCGTCACGTCACACTGCCTACCTTATGACCAACCTGTGTGTACTTGCGGGGGTTGAGCTCTTTGGTCCCGCCTCTCGACTATCAATCAACTGGTGTACAGATTCCTGAGCCTACTGGGCTCTATCATATCTACATTTGAAACTGTGTATGGAGTCAGCCTCCACCACATCACTGCCTAATGCATTCCACCTGTTAACTACTCTGACACTGAAAAAGTTCTTTCTAACGTCTCTGTGGCTCATGTGGGTACTCAGTTTCCAGTGTGTGTGTGTGTGTGTGTGTGTGTGTGTGGGTGTGTGTGTGTGTGTGTGTGTGTGTGTGTGTGTGTGTGGTGTGTGTGTGGTGTGTGTGTGCGCGCGCGCGCGCGCGCACTAAATTACTATAGTTGATATATAGAGAGGAGAGGCGCGCGTTGCGTCCAGGCCAGTCAACAAGACGGGCCACTTGTGTTCACCGCCAGTGTAAACTCTCTGCAACACTATATATTGTACCATAAAATGTATAAAATAGATCAATAACAATTAAAATCATTTACTTTCGAATGAAGGCAAATAAGCTAGCACAAAAATATGTGGTTTATAAAACCATAACGACATGAGTGAGAGAAAAACTGGGCAGTACTGTGGTTACTCACCTTCTGGTAGTTCCCCTCACTGCTATTGAGGCGGACGTTGATAGGGGGGTAGGGAAGGGGGGGAAGAGGAGGCGGGGGAATCAATATCCGTAATTATTTATCCCTCCAATCTTAATTCAGTCAAACCGCAGGTTGTGTCCCGTGAACTAGGCGTCGACGCCTTTACTAACACTCTTGCATCTGGATCTCAGCCACTGGTCGACATGAGTGCGAGGACACAGGGGGTTAATAAGGTACCGAGGAGCAGAACACGTGAGTTTGGTGCCCCTGGGGGGAAGGGGAGAGGCAGGCAGGAACAGCGACGGCCACACACTCGCCACCTTCCCGACCGACACTGAGTCGCCTGCCCCGTCCTCCCAGGTATTTGTACGCTCCATACAGGTGCTGTGTGGCAACCGTTGCACTCTTGATGATCTTAATGGAGGCTCAACTTACACTGACTACTCTTAATGGCTCGCTGGCTAGTTCATTCTATATGTGGCCGCTAAGTGTTTGATGACACGAGTGTGTTGATGACGCGAGTGAGTGTGTTGATGACGCAAGTATTTTTATGTGTTGATGACGCGAGTGTGTTGATGACACGAGTGTGTGTGTTGATGAGATGAGTGTGTTGATGACACAAGTGTGTGTGTTGATGAGATGAGTGTGTTGATGACACGAGTGTGTGTGTTGATGAGATGAGTGTGTTGATGACACGAGTGTGTTGATGACACGAGTGTGTTGATGACACGAGTGTGTTGATGACACGAGTGTGTTGATGAGATGAGTGTGTGTGTTGATGACACGAGTGTATGTGTTGATGAGATGAGTGTGTTGATGAGATGAGTGTGTTGATGAGATGAGTGTGTTGATGACACGAGTGTGTTGATGACACGAGTGTGTTGATGACACGAGTGTATGTGTTGATGAGATGAGTGTACTGATGACACGAGTGTGTTGATGACACGAGTGTGTTGATGACGCAAGTATGTATGTTGATGACACGAGTGTGTTAATGAGATGAGTGTATTGATGACACGAGTGTGTTGATGACACGAGTATTGATACCACAGGAATGAGTGGTGCTGAATATTTTGTCATGGTGTGATATGAAGAGGTTTCCACACACTTGCAAACAAAAAATGTGAAACAATTTATAGTTCGAAGAAAGGTGAGCAAATTGGAGAAGCGTCTTGGCCCGCGTGTGTTTAAGAAAGTGTTTATTTTAGTGGGGACAATTTTATTTGTTTACCTAATTTATAATTGGACAACCACGGGTGGAAAACGTAGATGAAGATGATTGTTATTTGATTGCAATTCGCGACTTGAGTTTTGCACACGACAGTTTGCATGGAGGTTTATGTAGCAGTGTGCACGTGTGGGTAATGTTGCAAGTGGTTGTAAAGGGGCTCCACAGTGTTTACCATTGACTTAACTGTGACCAGACCTCAGGTGGTGGTGATGTAACCCGACGGTGAACCCACAGTGGCGGTGAGGAGGTCTTCACCTGCTGCAGAGGTCGCTCTCTCCTCTCCTTGGGAGAGAAGAAACGATCAAGTAACTTTCTATTTTGCTGAAACACATTAAACTATGATACCAAAGTTCATTAAGGCTGTTTAACAGTCGTCAACATAGTTTAGGTCGCTATGTTACAGTGTAACAAGCATCGACGTGTAACTGTTTAACTAAATGATTACGTCAAACTCAACTATCGTTGAACTTGTTCCGAGGGTGATTGGCATATCAATTAGCTTAGTTGTGTGGGATGGTTATCTTGGTTAGCTTAATTATGGTTTGGCTAAATTAATAGTTTCAGTTAGGCTAGATTAACAGGCCAGGGTACTTATATATTATCTATTTTCAATTGTACAAGACCCAAGCTGGGCCATTTTCTGGCCATGCCTTGTTGAGGCGTCTTGCGCTTTCTTGGACTGACCGCAGGTTAGATTATAAGGTGACGCTGTACTTGGTACACACTGCGCGAGGTCCAGCACAGTGCAACATGGAGCGCAAGCGACCATAAACACCGCCATACGTCTGCCGGTCGGTACCTGAACCACCATCCTTGCTTTTAATACCATACGTATACAGCTGGCGTTGCAGTATTATACGAGTGACAGTTGAATGACCTTGTTAAGGTCATTCAATGGTGAAGATGTCATCTTCAATCAGCCATATTCTCAAGTTTGTGTTTCTCAGTTTATGCCAGTTTACCTTCGCTGATGAGAGAGTAGTTTGGGTCGCCCTCGGTATTTTGACTGAGAGCTCCTATGGACCTCGGTAATACGAAGGGAAGGGAACTATCAGGAGAAAGCGCTAATCCATTACGACCGTATGGCACTGGGATGGGTTCAGGATAAGGATTTGGGATGGGTCGGGGGGGGGGGGGGGGGAGGAATGATGCACAACTACTTGGACGGTCGGGGATTGAACGCCGACTTGCATGAAACGAGACCGTCACTCTACCGTCCAGCCCAAGTGGTTGGGCCCCATTCCTTTCCCCGTCCCATCACAAATCCTGACCCTTTCCCAGTGATTTTAAAGTTGTTTCTGTGATCTAGGGGCGTGTGTTGTTATCTATAGACGTGTACTGTGATCTAGGGACGTGTACTGTTATCTAGGGCGTGTACTGTTATCTAGGACGTTTACTGTGATCTAGGGGCGTGTGTTGTTATCTATAGACGTGTACTGTGATCTAGGGACGTCTTGTTATCTATAGACGTGTGTTGTTATCTAGGGGTGAGTGATCTGTTAAGGGAAGCATGGTGTTCTGGAGACGCGGGCTCTGACCCTATAACATAAACATTATATGAAAGTGGCCGCTCATCGGAAGGTTGTCTAAAAAACGTTAAAAGATAAAAATGGTCTAACAGGAAATATTATATCTACGTGTAGATAAACGAGATACGTGAAGGAAATATTAAAATTCGGGTAAAACACATTTGCAAGTTTGGAACCCGACTTGAAAGTTGAAGACTTTGTAACACAGCTTCTCTTCCATTAAGACTACCGGGCGCTGGTGGCTGAGGCCCTTCACAGGTGAGAGAGAGTCGCTGGCTCACTGATTGTCTAACTATTGGTCCCAAGTGGAGGACCTCCAGCTACCTGTGGCAGCCAGGGAACTGCCCCCCCCTCCCCCCAGTCCTTGCACAAGTTGCTCACCAGGATATGTGATTACACACGCACATTTACCTAATTAAATCTCGTGTTGATGGTGATTAATTCTGCCGGAAAACTGAGCCTTCAAGCACATAATCAGTGATGGTGTTGTCTGATGAATCGATGATAACAAGGTACAGAGGTAACAAAAATATGACTATTTTATTATTTCACTTAAAATTAAAATATCAGTGCATTAATTATGGATATCTATATAGCTATATTTTTATATAAATATTGACCTTTAATTGGTCTTTAGATTGCTTCGCGGAACTCTGGAAAAGCTGGTGGCGGAAAACATGCCAAGTGGCAGACACTGTACCCAACACTGTACACACTACCCAACACTGTACACAACACTGTACCCTACACTGTACCCTAGTGATCAACATGGTTTGTACACAGTGGTCTTGTATTATTACCTTAAGAGCAATGTGGACACAACAATAGATAATACACAATGGAAAGTTTACGAGAGGTCTAAGTATATAATATCGTACAAAGAAAGTGACGATTTAACACAAGAGAAAAGCAGTCTCAAATCAAAGGATTTTTTTCCAGATTTAAGAGTCAGCCTGAAGTACTTTTTGTTTAATATATGTGGAGGGTGTCTTGAAGTTTCTATAATTTTGGAGGATTAATCTTCAATTAGAGTCAGGCACTTAACGATGCGTAACACTTAACGATAAACATACGATCGTTCCCTCGTTTATTTAGGTTCAGTAAGGCACTTTAACAATTATAAAATATTCTATATTAGAACACAATCATTTGAGAACTGTGTCTTTGATCTTAGTGTTAACTTGGGATCGGACCATTCCGGGACACTAATCAAAGATGGAGCTCAAATTTAATTGTCACGAAGTCTGAGTGTCTTCAAGTGTTACTTGGGAATACAAAATGGATTTTATGCCTGACAGATAGTTATTCTGCGTGACAGATAGTTATTCTGCGTGACAGATAGTTATTCTGCGTGACAGATAGTTATTCTGCGTGACAGATAGTTGTTCTGCGTGACAGATAGTTATTCTGCGTGACAGATAGTTATTCTGCGTGACAGATAGTTCTTCTGCGTGACAGATAGTTATTCTGCGTGACAGATAGTTGTTCTGCGTGACAGATAGTTATTCTGCGAGACAGATAGTTCTTCTGCGTGACAGATAGTTATTCTGCGTGACAGATAGTTATTCTGTGACACAGATAGTTATTCTGCGAGACAGATAGTTCTTCTGCGTGACAGATAGTTATTCTGCGAGACAGATAGTTATTCTGCATGACAGATAGTTATTCTGCGAGACAGATAGTTATTCTGCGTGACATAGTTATTCTGCGTGACAGATAGTTATTCTGCGTGACAGATAGTTATTCTGCGTGACAGATAGTTATTCTGCGTGACAGATAGTTATTCTGCGTGACAGATAGTTATTCTGCGAGACAGATAGTTATTCTGCGTGACAGATAGTTATTCTGCGAGACAGATAGTTATTCTGCGTGACAGATAGTTATTCTGCGAGACAGATAGTTATTCTGCGTGACACATAGTTATTCTGCGAGACAGATAGTTATTCTGCGTGACAGATAGTTATTCTGCGAGACAGATAGTTCTTCTGCGAGACAGATAGTTATTCTGCGAGACAGATAGTTATTCTGCGAGACAGATAGTTCTTCTGCGAGACAGATAGTTATTCTGCGAGACAGATAGTTATTCTGCGAGACAGATAGTTATTCTGCGAGACAGATAGTTATTCTGCGAGACATTGTGACATTTTTTTTTATTTCTTTCTGCCATAGTTCTTATACTATATTTTTCTGTAGAAAGTATCGCTGCTGACAAATGTTTGGGTAGTTTAGTCTGTTTCAGTACTGAAGCAGAACAACTCAGACACAACTTTCTTTTTGTTTTGTTTCATGCACTACAATAAAATTATCTGGAAATATTAAGCTCGATACCTGTCAATTTTTTTTGTATGTTCAGAGCTTTGAAACCCACTCACGTCCTTCAATAAATTCTGTATCTGAAAAGGATGGCTTTATCTTTTCCAGTTTCAATATTGAATTTTAAAAACTTGATTCTGTGAATATATATATATATATATATATATATATATATATATATATATATATATATATATATATATATATATATATATATATATATATCGCTAAAAGAGAAATGTAAGAAAATGCAAAAAGGTCTCATTGAAAAGTAGAGACGCAGTTCACGTTCTCAGAGCCTCATTCCAGAAGTCGAGGAGAATTCAACATCAAAGGGCCAAGACTTTTTAACACTGACCATAAGGGGCATAACTAACCGACCTCGCATGGTGTTTAAAGAGAAGTTGATAAACACCTCCAAAGGATATCCGATCAACCGGGCTGTGATTCATACGTCAGTTTGGTAGCGGCTGCATCTAACAACCTGGTTGACCAGACCACGAACTAGGTGCCCTGGCCAGAGAGCGGTCATGGGGACTTTAAGACTGGGAACTAACGCAAGGTATGTGAAAGGTGTGGCTGCACAAGATGATCGGACACACCGAAACACCCACGAAACCTCCGAGCTCGCCCCCTCCCCCCCTGCTTCACACGCTGGGAAATATTGCATATTTTATCGGTTGCAGGTATTGGCCCTCACGTGGAATACAAGCAATAAATGTAAACAATCCTCTGAACCAGCGCTTCAACGTTCGTTACTTATAAGCAATCATGGAGGAGGCGTTGGGCGTCTCATCTCCAACCTGTACCTCCCTACTTCCAGTTTCCTGCCTCTGTATCTTCATATTATCTTACCACTTATGTGTTATTACTTGCCTCCTACCTGCTTCTTCTTCCAACTATATCTAACGCTACTTGTGTCATCCTACTACTTGTATCATGCCACTACCTGGTTACCTGTATCATCCTACTACCTGGTTACCTGTATCATCCTACTACAAGGATATTTATATCATGTCACTACCTGGTTACCTGTATCATCCTACTACAAGGCTATTTATATCATGTCACTACCTGGTTACCTGTATCATCCTACTACAAGGCTATTTATATCATGCCACTACCTGGCTACCTGTGTCATCCTACTATTTATATCATGTCACTACCTGGTTACCTGTATCATCCTACTACCTGGTTACCTGTATCATCCTACTACAAGGATATTTATATCATGTCACTACCTGGTTACCTGTATCATCCTACTACAAGGCTATTTATATCATGCCACTACCTGGCTACCTGTGTCATCCTACTATTTATATCATGCCACTACCTGGTTACCTGTATCATCCTACTACCTGGTTACCTGTATCATCCTACTACAAGGCTATTTATATCATGTCACTACGTGGCTACCTGTATCATCCTGTAACACCTGCTACCCTTGTAACACCTACTTGATACCACTGTAGGTTTATACTGTGGTGCTCTTAAGTATATTTCCTTATATAATAATCTTTATTTACAGTTGAATGTAACCTGGTACTACTAGTCTGGCACAGAACCAATGGTACGTTCAAGGAAATGTTTAATCTCAATTCAAAGGAGAACCGGCTGCCACCACCCCATTACATTCGTTACTATAAGAGTTCAGGATATTAAAAATTTGATAATTACTAATCAGTGGATCGCCAGTGATTTATGCGGGAAACCACTGCGCCCTTTTTATTTTTGTTTCAAGACTTTGGGTCTTGATGTTAACTTGGTATATGTTTTCAAGCACAGGCATTGATAATTACTGCTGCGACCGGGAGAGATCTCTTCTTTGGATGTAATCAGTTACTGACAGTCATATTAGACAATTTAATGCTGGAAAATTTTGGGAGGTTCTAACAAGGAACAAGTAGTGGAAACCGGGCCTACGACCGGCTATTTTATTTTTTCCCAAGCCGGTCGTAGGCCCGTGGGTTTTCTCGAATTTTTTTTCAATGCCCTTGATGACGTTCACCAGAGATTTGGGGGGGGGGGCAGGGATATTCCTATGCGGGCCCTAAGCCTCTGGCTGGCCCACTAAGTGTTGTTTGTTTCTGTTTTACTTGGGTGGAGTATGAGTATTTATGACTCGTATGGTCGCTTCAGTAAGATTTTGTCCCACGTGTTTAACAACTTCTGCTCTGTTGAATCTAAGTTGAAATCTTAATGGGTTTGCACCTCTGCACTGTGTTAGATATTGTTCCAGTGGTCTGTCGGGCATTTCTCCACAGTGCTGATATTTCCTCTCATCTTCTGGAACCTGTAAGCCTATTTCCACGCACCAGAGATAACAATGGGAGAGAACCAGAGACACTAAGATGGGAATTAACAAAATTTTATTTAATGGAAATTATGGTATTCACCAAAAATCCCTAATCTACTCCTGTCCTACTGCTGACAATGACATGTAAGTTAGACATGGACAATAACATCAGAGACATGAAACGTTACCTTTTGACCAGGTCCTCTCAACCCCTGGAGAGTCCCGGCCCTCTACCCGGCTTCTTGATAACACAGACCTGCTCCAGTCATTACCAACAGTTACTCTAAATTCTATCATCATACCCCGGGGTTTATATACCTGAAACTGCCCCAGCTAATGCAAGCTTATGTAGTTGTTAACTTGTTCCCAATTACAAGTTGATGGCTTGTAGTTTAGCGACTTGTACTGTCAGAACTTGTAGTATCGGCTCACCCAAGTGCATCTTATCTATCTCATTATAACCTCAGTCAAAGCATTCCACTCAGCATTCTATAGGAATTTCAATTACAGATGTTTGACTTGAGTTTTGACCAGATTATCTCTTAACGATTGATCGGCGAGGTCAACCTCTGACCTTTTACTCATACTAGCCAGGAAAAGGAGGAGAGAGGAGAATTAGGGAAGGGTGAGAGAGGAGAAAGAGAGTAAGAGGGAAACAGAGAGAGAGAGAGAGAGAGAGAGAGAGAGAGAGAGAGAGAGAGAGAGAGAGAGAGAGAGAGAGAGAGAGTGAGAGATGAGGTGCAAGGACTAACCCTGACTCAGCATGGCAAGGAGTGTTCCATTAAGATATCTGCAAAACATGATCCGTCAGCACTTCAAAGACTGCAGGTGGTAAAGGTCACAAGGGACCTGACCTCTCCCAGGAGAAGGGGCTAGGTTTTCCTGGGTGCTGCAATCCTACTACCTAGACCTGGCTACCTGTATCATTCTACTACCTAACTACCTGGCTACCTGTATTATCCTACTATCTAGCTACTTGCAGGCGATGAGTCACAATAACGTGGCTAAAGTATGTTGACCAGACTACACACTAGAAGGTGAAGGGACACCCTTTCTACATATCAATCTAGCTACTTGTATCGTCCTACTACCTGCATCATGCTACTACCTAGTTACCTGTATTCAAATTCAAATGCATATTCAGGTAAACGTACATACATAGAAGATAAGTTACAAACATAATGTTGGATGTATAGATAGAGCTTGTACACACAACACCTAAAGTCACTAGCTTCTTGCATTTTATTTTTGTACTGCAGTTCTGTTTTCTGTATCTTTCTGAAACCAGCATCTTTATATTACTGTATCTTGCTGTCTGTATCTCTACAACTGTATTATTTTGTTGTCTGTATCTACTACTGTATTATCTTGTCTGTATCTACTACTGTATTATCTTGTCTGTATCTCTACTACTGTATTTTCTTGTTGTCTGTATCTCTACTACTGTATTATCTTGTTGTCTGTATCTCTACTACTGTATTATCATGCTATCTGTATCTCTACTACTGTATTATCATGCTATCTGTATCTCTACTACTGTATTATCATGCTATCTGTATCTTTACTACATAACCTTCTACAATAAATCTTCCTACTATTACTTTGCTATTAAAATCTTCGTACTATAATCTTTCTACATGTAACAACCTCACACTTCTGAGGTGGCTGTACTCCTGCGTTGCACCTCGCTGGCTTACAGCAGGCACGCTGGGATATTGCTTTTGAGGTGAGGCGTGCGGTTCCTCTCAAGATTTTCAAACACTCGGTAATACCTCATAATATCCAATAATATCCGTCTTGCAGTGCCTCGCCCACCTCCCCCTGCCTCCAACCAGCGACTGCTATCCTTATTGAGCAGGGTCCTTGGGAGGGAGAGGGGTAGTTAAGTAGTGGGGGGGCTGTTGGACCAAGGTATTTCACCTTTGTAATTACTTCTTGCCCGACCTCCACCTACCCCCCCCCCACCCGAACCCCACCCAGTGTCATAGTGCGAGAGCACGAGAGAATTGTGCAGGAGGACGGAAGGTCAGGAAGGACGGAAGGTCAGGAAGGACGGAAGGTCAGGGAGGACGGAAGGTCAGGGAGGACGGAAGGTCAGGAAGGACGGAAGGTCAGGGAGGATGGAAGGTCAGGAAGGACGGAAGGTCAGGGAGGACGAAGGTCAGGAAGGACGGAAGGTCAGGGAGGACGGAAGGTCAGGAAGGACGGAAGGTCAGGGAGGACGGAAGGTCAGGAAGGACGGAAGGTCAGGGAGGACGGAAGGTCAGGAAGGACGGAAGGTCAGGGAGGACGGAAGGTCAGGAAGGACGGAAGGTCAGGGAGGACGGAAGGTCAGGAAGGACGGAAGGTCAGGGAGGACGGAAGGTCAGGAAGGACGGAAGGTCAGGGAGGACGGAAGGTCAGGGAGGACGGAAGGTCAGGAAGGACGGAAGGTCAGGGAGGACGGAAGGTCAGGAAGGACGGAAGGTCAGGGAGGACGGAAGGTCAGGAAGGACGGAAGGTCAGGGAGGACGGAAGGTCAGGAAGGACGGAAGGTCAGGGAGGACGGAAGGTCAGGAAGGACGGAAGGTCAGGGAGGACGGAAGGTCAGGAAGGACGGAAGGTCAGGGAGGACGGAAGGTCAGGAAGGACGAAGGTCAGGGAGGACGGAAGGTCAGGGAGGACGGAAGGTCAGGAAGGACGGAAGGTCAGGGAGGACGGAAGGTCAGGAAGGACGGAAGGTCAGGGAGGACGGAAGGTCAGGAAGGACGGAAGGTCAGGAAGGACGGAAGGTCAGGGAGGATGGAAGGTCAGGAAGGACGGAAGGTCAGGGAGGACGGAAGGTCAGGAAGGACGGAAGGTCAGGGAGGACGAAGGTCAGGAAGGACGGAAGGTCAGGGAGGACGGAAGGTCAGGGAGAACGGAAGGTCAGGGAGGACGGAAGGTCAGGAAGGATGGAAGGTCAGGGAGAACGGAAGGTCAGGAAGGATGGAAGGTCAGGGAGGACGGAAGGTCAGGAAGGACGGAAGGTCAGGGAGACGGAAGGTCAGGAAGGACGGAAGGTCAGGAAGGACGGAAGGTCAGGAAGGACGGAAGGTCAGGGAGGACGGAAGGTCAGGGAGGACGGAAGGTCAGGAAGGACGGAAGGTCAGGAAGGACGGAAGGTCAGGAAGGATGGAAGGTCAGGAAGGACGGAAGGTCAGGGAGGACGGAAGGTCAGGAAGGACGGAAGGTCAGGAAGGACGGAAGGTCAGGGAGGACGGAAGGTCAGGAAGGACGGAAGGTCAGGGAGGACATAAGGTCGGGAAGGAAGCACGGTAAGCATGAATCGAGATCACCATGCATGAATACATGAATATAGAATGAATGGACCTGACGGCTGAGGGGTCAGCGCTCGGTGTTCATAGTCCTATGGGTTCGGGTTCCATCCCCGGCGGAGGCGGAAACAAATGGGCAGTTTCTTTCATCCTGATGTCCCTGTTCACCTAGCAGTAAATACGTACCTGAGAGTTAGACAGCTGCTACGGGCTGCTTCCTGGAAATGTGTGTGTCAAAATTAGGAATAAGGACTTGCCAGCAACGCTATGCTTGCTAGTGACTGACAAGAATGTAAGAACTCTTGTATATATAAATAAATACAATATATTATATATTATATATATTGTATTATATATATTATATATATATATATATATATGTATATATATATATATATATAATTTATATATTAAAAAAACTCTGGCTGCCTGTCCCCCAGACACATTTTTTTTTTTTTTTTTTTTTTTTTTTAGAGACATATACAAGAGTTGTTACATTCTTGTACAGCCACTAGTACGCGTAGCGTTTCGGGCAGGCCCTGGAATACGATCCCCGCCGCGAAGAATCGTTTTTTCATCCAAGTACACATTTTACTGTTGCGTTAAACAGAGGCTACTGTTAAGGAATTGCGCCCAGTAAATCCTCCCCGGCCAGGATACGAACCATGACATAGCGCTCGCGGAACGCCAGGCGAGTGTCTTACCACTATACCACGGAGACTGTGGTGTACTCTCAAATTTTATTATTATTATTATTATTATTATTATTATATATACCTTTGACAAGCCGCCGGCTTCCTGTCCTCGTTGAGGCCACTAGTATTAGTAGCCTTCAGGTAAACACGCTGCTTGCATGCCATTCTCCGAACAAAATTAATGAAACAATCAGTTCAATAGGAAGTTTTACAATAAAGCATTATATGAGGTGATCGTTGAGTGGGTAAGGCTGGTGTTGGTGGCGCAGTCACACCTCCGTGCTGGGCCTCTTCCTCTCTGCGGCTCCCCACATGCCTCCCACCACTCTCACTCCCCGGTGAGTGAGAGTTGTTCTGGTATCCGTCCCTCCACTCCTCACTCCCCGGTGATGAGAGTTGTTACTGGTATACGTCTCCCTCCACTCTCACTCCCC
>WNGS01165523.1:18177862-18188981 GCA_020271785.1 Procambarus virginalis | reverse complement strand
AAACAAATTTTTCAGGAATGTGAAACCGACATCGAATCACCCTAACCCGACTGATGTCACCCTAACCGACTGAAGTTTGAAGGAGCCATAGACAGTATGCCTGTGCACGCCACACCAAGCCCAGATTCCTAGACTTCTGTATTTCAAAAAATGTGAAAAAAAGTTATCTCTGACCCTAAACCTCATCTGGAGACAGCCCAGATATTGGTGTTATCCCCGACACTTAAAATAGCGGATATCGCGCCACTCCACAGAGGAGGCAGTAAAGCAAACGCAACAAAATATTGACTGATAGCACTAACATCACGCATAAAAATCTTTGAAAAAGTGCTAAGAAGTAAGATCACAAAACACATGGAGTCACAATTGTCTTACCATTTTGAAAATCGAGAATGAAGAATGCAAGACAAAGATGAAAGCAACTCTATCAAAACTGTCCCCTGCACGTTGATCAGTCCCTTCACCCTGGCATTTGTTCTTGTCCTACAGCGACTCTTCTCCTTCAGCTGCTCCTCAACTATACCCGCTTCCCGCTCACCCAATGGTTATCTTCACTTTATACAAGTTCAATATATAACTTTATACACTTTATACAAGTTAATGTACTATTTCTTTATTAATTGCTCATTTCATGTAAGTGTTGACAAATGAGTTCCCTCTATTCAGTGCTCTGATTTAATTTTTCACCAACACAACAAAACACAAGTATATGTAATAGATTGCATTACAAATGAGAGAGTGAATAAATGAACAAGAGTGAGAGTGATATAGCGAGAGAAACGAAATGAGAGGAAAAAAGGAACACAATATTGTAAGAAATAAAATAAAATAACAATAACATCCAACAGTTAATTGCTAGTAAAAAATAGTTCATAAATATATTAAAAACGTAAATAAAGAATCTTTAAAATAAAATAAATAAATTTAAACAAATATTTTTGTTGTGAAAAATCTGTTGGTATATTTGCAATTTAATGAGAGTAACATAATTGGGATGGCTCTGATCACCTATATCAAGAGTCACAAACATTCATCTGTTGAAAATTATATACAGCGTAAAATTAGTGGAGAGAGAGAGAGAGAGAGACAGGATTGATGGAGGGAGAGGGTTGAGAGATAGTGAGAGTGTAAATAAAGGTGTGAAGAACGCAGCCCATCCACCTGTTTTGGTAGTACCTATAGTAACGATGAGGACCATAGTATATATACCGACGATCAACGAAATTAGAAAGTAGAAATCTGAATTATTGAGCTGGACAAACAGGAAAACTATGTTTTACTTGTGTTGCTTTGACAAACTAAACTAACCTAACCTTCCTAGGCCTAATACACGATATTTGAGGCCTAATAATACATATTTGTGCTATACTAAACCTTGGAATATTTAAGTTTATTTTTACCTTAATTTATTTTAAAATAATTCCTTACTAGTCAGTATACTACTATCTAAAAACTAAGTACATACGAATTCGTGACTTTGACGACAGTCACAATAGGTACTATCTAAACAAGAAGATCGAGACAACAAACTCACTCTCACACAACCTTGAAAGTTATTTAGATATTTATGATGGTCTGCATGCATACTAGTAGTAGCAGTAGACATCCGTCAGTCATAGGAGACAGGAGTTGCGCTCTGGTTGTCGATCTGGAGTGGCCTCTCCAGGGTGCAAAGCCAGGGTAGGTTGATATATAGTTCCAATAAAGTCGACTCGTAAACTGGGTGAAACTCTGTGCTAACCAGAATATTCTCAAGTTATAACTTTATTGTATTATAAACTGATGGTTTAAAATATAAAAACATGGTTAATTAATTTTTAAATGGTCGGAAGCCTAAGTTTTCTTTAAAAATGTAATTCTATATGATACTCAAATAGTTTTTGAATCAAACTTGACCATAGATAGGAGTAGATAATAGTACTAATTAGATAGGGGTTTTGAGGAGATTAGGTAGAGGGTACATACGCTCTGAGGACAGGTTGGAATATTCTCACAATATGCCCACCTCAAAGACCACGCGAGAGCAGGTGAGGGGCAGACATTGCTAGTGTGGACAGGTTGGTTCTCTGCCATACTGTACACACTGAAGACAAAGTAACACTTGAAGATGACCTGGAAGTGTACCAGTGGAGGTCTCATCATATATACTGACGGTCATATAATGATGGGGTGAAAGATGCTTTTAATATTTTGATATAAAATCACAATAACCTTCTTTTGCTACTTTCATTTGTTTTCTCCTGGATGACGCCGCCCCATGCAAGTGGGAAGTATAACAGTATTATGTATTTATTATATGTATGAATTATAATTATAATGTATGCGTTATAAAAGTATCATTAAATGATTGTATTATTAATTTCATGCAATGCCGTCGATTTTTCCCCTTTAAATAAAAAGTGGAAGCGGCGAGTAGAGGCGAGCACACTTGGCTCTGCCACGAGAGGGTTCCAGTTGAGGTCCAACACAACACTTGGCACGTAAAGCCTCACACCGTTCTCACGCTTTGACAACCGTCAAATTGAAGTGCTTTTGCCTAACCAGGAACGAACGAGCCTAGCGTATAGACGCCGATACGCATTAGTTCAAGGAAACGGCAATTTTATTTACTTCTAATTTAAAAAAGCATCAACATTTGAACGTTGTGTTCGCTAGCGCCAAGACTAAGATTGCACTAAGCGTGAGGACAGGTTGGGAGACCAACTACACTACAGTTCCCCATATGTAAGTGACTAAAGACATTGACGTTAGGAAAAATGTTTACAATGAGGAAGAGTAACGGATCTAATCAACAAAAATACTGGGACTGAAAACCTATTCCCGCTCCTCATCCTGCTGTATATTGACGTTATATATTATTTGTAGCTCTGAGAATATTTCCCCACCAGGAGAGCCTAGTTCATCTCTAGTCTGGTCACGTCTGTACCTTGCTGGCTCCGACCTTCAGTAGCTACCATTGGAGCCAGTAACAACACTTTGTACGCCAGTACTACCATTGTACGCTAGTAACTGCAAGTTGTTACACCGTTGGAAACAAGGCTCATAGTGAGGCCAGATCCGCGGGCCAGCAGAGGACCCGCGGATCTGTACGTTAGGGAAGCCAGCCGCCGTGTATGGGGCGTCACGTCACACTGCCTACCTTATGACCAACCTGTGTGTACTTGCGGGGGTTGAGCTCTTTGGTCCCGCCTCTCGACTATCAATCAACTGGTGTACAGATTCCTGAGCCTACTGGGCTCTATCATATCTACATTTGAAACTGTGTATGGAGTCAGCCTCCACCACATCACTGCCTAATGCATTCCACCTGTTAACTACTCTGACACTGAAAAAGTTCTTTCTAACGTCTCTGTGGCTCATGTGGGTACTCAGTTTCCAGTGTGTGTGTGTGTGTGTGTGTGTGTGTGTGTGTGTGTGTGTGTGTGTGGTGTGTGTGTGTGTGTGTGTGTGTGTGTGTGTGTGTTTGTGTGTGTGTGTGTGTGTGCGCGCGCGCGCGCGCACTAAATTACTAGTTGATATATAGAGAGGAGAGGCGCGCGTTGCGTCCAGGCCAGTCAACAAGACGGGCCACTTGTGTTCACCGCCAGTGTAAACTCTCTGCAACACTATATATTGTACCATAACGATGTATAAAATAGATCAATATAACAATAAAATCATTTACTTTACGAATGAAGGCAACTAAGCTAGCACAAAAATATGTGGTTTATAAAACCATAACGACATGAGTGAGAGCAAACTGGGCAGTACTGTGGTTACTCACCTTCTGGTAGTTCCCCTCACTGCTATTGAGGCGGACGTTGATAGGGGGGTAGGGAAGGGGGGGAGAGGAGGCGGGGGAATCAATATCCGTAATTATTTATCCCTCCAATCTTAATTCAGTCAAACCGCAGGTTGTGTCCCGTGAACTAGGCGTCGACGCCTTTACTAACACTCTTGCATCTGGATCTCAGCCACTGGTCGACATGAGTGCGAGGACACAGGGGGTTAATAAGGTACCGAGGAGCAGAACACGTGAGTTTGGTGCCCCTGGGGGAAGGGAGAGGCAGGCAGGAACAGCGGCGGGCACACACTCGCCACCTTCCCGACCGACACTGAGTCGCCTGCCCTGTCCTCCCAGGTATTTGTACGCTCCATACAGGTGCTGTGTGGCAACCGTTGCACTCTTGATGATCTTAATGGAGGCTCAACTTACACTGACTACTCTTAATGGCTCGCTGGCTAGTTCATTCTATATGTGGCCGCTAAGTGTGTTGATGACACGAGTGTGTTGATGACGCGAGTGAGTGTGTTGATGACGCAAGTATTTTTATGTGTTGATGACGCGAGTGTGTTGATGACACGAGTGTGTGTGTTGATGAGATGAGTGTGTTGATGACACAAGTGTGTGTTGATGAGATGAATGTTGATGACACGAGTGTGTGTGTTGATGAGATGAGTGTGTTGATGACACGAGTGTGTGTGTTGATGAGATGAGTGTGTTGATGACACGAGTGTGTTGATGACACGAGTGTGTTGATGACACGAGTGTGTTGATGACACGAGTGTGTTGATGAGATGAGTGTGTGTGTTGATGACACGAGTGTATGTGTTGATGAGTGTGTTGATGACACGAGGTGTGTTGATGAGATGAGTGTGTTGATGACACGAGTGTGTTGATGACACGAGTGTATGTGTTGATGACACGAGTGTATGTGTTGATGAGATGAGTGTACTGATGACACGAGTGTGTTGATGACACGAGTGTGTTGATGACGCAAGTATGTATGTTGATGACACGAGTGTGTTAATGAGATGAGTGTATTGACACGAGTGTGTTGATGACACGAGTATTGATACCACAGGAATGAGTGGTGCTGAATATTTGTTCATGGTGAATGATATGAAGAGGTTCTTCACACACTTGCAAACAAAAAATGGAACAATTATAGTTCGAAGAAAGGTGAGCAAATTGGAGAAGCTGTCTTGGCCCGCGTGTGTTTTAAGAAAGTGTTCATATTTATGTGGGGACAATTTATTTGTTTTACCTAATTTATAATTGGACAACCACGGGTGGAAAACGTATGGAAGATGATTGTTAATTTGATTGCATTCGCTGACTTGAGTTTTGCACACGACAGTTTGCATGGAGGTTTATGTAGCAGTGTGCACGTTGTGGGTAATGTTGCAAGTGGTTGTAAAGGGGCTCCACAGTGTTTACCATTGACTTAACTGTGACCAGACCTCAGGTGGTGGTGATGTAACCCGACGGTGAACACCACAGTGGCGGTGAGGAGGTCTTCACCTGCTGCAGAGGTCGCTCTCTCCTCTCCTTGGGAGAGAAGAAACTAATCAAGTAACTTTTTATTTTGCTGAAACACATTAAACTATGATACAAAGTTCATTAAGGCTGTTTAACAGTCGTCAACATAGTTTAGGTCGCTATTGTTACAGTGTAACAAGCATCGACGTGTAACTGTTTAACTAAATGATTACGTCAAACTCAACTATCGTTGAACTGTTTCCGAGGGTGATTGGCACCATCAGATTAGCTTAGTTGTGGGATGGGTATCTTTGGTTAGCTTAATTACGGTTTGGCTAAATTAACTTAGTTTCAGTTAGGCTAGATTAACCAGGCCAGGGTACTTAAATATATTATCTATTTTCAATTGTACAAAGACCCAAGCTGGGCGTATTTTCTGGCCATGCCTTGTTGAGGCGTCTTGCGCTTTCTTGGACTGACCCGCAGGTTAGATTATAAGGTGACGCTGTACTTGGTACACACTGCGCGAGGTCCAGCACAGTGCAACATGGAGCGCAAGCGACCATAAACACCGCCATACGTCTGCCGGTCGGTACCTGAACCACCATCCTTGCTTTTAATACCATACGTATACAGCTGGCGTTGCAGTATTATACGAGTGACAGTTGAATGACCTTGTTAAGGTCATTCAATGGTGAAGATGTCATCTTCAATCAGCCATATTCTCAAGTTTGTGTTTCTCAGTTTATGGCAGTTTACCTTCGCTGATGAGAGAGTAGTTTGGGTCGCCCTCGGTATTATGACTGAGAGCTCCTATGGACCTCGGTAATACGAAGGGAAGGGAACTATCAGGAAAAGCGCTAATCCATTACGACCGTATGGCACTGGGATGGGTTCAGGATAAGGATTTGGGATGGGTCGGGGGGGGGGGGAGGAATGATGCACAACTACTTGGACGGTCGGGGATTGAACGCCGACTTGCATGAAACGAGACCGTCACTCTACCGTCCAGCCCAAGTGGTTGGGCCCCATTCCTTTCCCGTCCCATCACAAATCCTGACCCTTTCCCAGTGATTTTAAAGTTGTTTCTGTGATCTAGGGACGTGTGTTGTTATCTATAGACGTGTACTGTGATCTAGGGACGTGTACTGTTATCTTGGGGCGTGTACTGTTATCTAGGGACGTTTACTGTGATCTAGGGACGTGTGTTGTTATCTATAGACGTGTACTGTGATCTAGGGACGTCTTGTTATCTATAGACGTGTGTTGTTATCTAGGGGTGAGTGATCTGTTAAGGGAAGCATGGTGTTCTGGAGACGCGGGCTCTGACCCTATAACATAAACATTATATGAAAGTGGCCGCTGATCGGAAGGTTGTCTAAAAAACGTTAAAAGATAAAAATGGTCTAACAGGAAATATTATATCTACGTGTAGATAAACGAGATACGTGAAGGAAAATATTAAAATTCGGGTAAAACACATTTGCAAGTTTGGAACCCGACTTGAAAGTTGAAGACTTTGTAACACAGCTTCTCTTCCATTAAGACTACCGGGCGCTGGTGGCTGAGGCCCTTCACAGGTGAGAGAGAGTCGCTGGCTCACTGATTGTCTAACTATTGGTCCCAAGTGGAGGACCTCCAGCTACCTGTGGCAGCCAGGGAACTGCCCCCCCCTCCCCCCAGTCCTTGCACAAGTTGCTCACCAGGATATGTGATTACACACGCACATTTACCTAATTAAATCTCGTGTTGATGGTGATTAATTCTGCCGGAAAACTGAGCCTTCAAGCACATAATCAGTGATGGTGTTGTCTGATGAATCGATGATAACAAGGTACAGAGGTAACAAAAATATGACTATTTTATTATTTCACTTAAAATTAAAATATCAGTGCATTAATTATGGATATCTATATAGCTATATTTTTATATAAATATGACCTTTAATTGGTCTTTAGATTGCTTCGCGGAACTCTGGAAAAGCTGGTGGCGGAAAACATGCCAAGTGGCAGACACTGTACCCAACACTGTACACACTGCCCAACACTATAAACTGTACCCAACACTGTACACACTACCCAACACTGTACACAACACTGTACCCTACACTGTACCCTAGTGATCAACATGGGTTTGTACACAGTGGTCTTGTATTATTACCTTAAGAGCAATGTGGACACAACAATAGATAATACACAATTGGAAAGTTTACGAGAGGTCTAAGTATATAATATCGTACAAAAGAAAGTGACGATTTAACACAAGAGAAAAGCAGTCTCAAATCAAAGGATTTTTTTCCAGATTTAAGAGTCAGCCTGAAGTACTTTTTGTTTAATATATGTGGAGGGTGTCTTGAAGTTTCTATAATTTTGGAGGATTAATCTTCAATTAGAGTCAGGCACTTAACGATGCGTAACACTTAACGATAAACATACGATCGTTCCCTCGTTTATTTAGGTTCAGTAAGGCACTTTAACAATTATAAAATATTCTATATTAGAACACAATCATTTGAGAACTGTGTCTTTGATCTTAGTGTTAACTTGGGATCGGACCATTCCGGGACACTAATCAAAGATGGAGCTCAAATTTAATTGTCACGAAGTCTGAGTGTCTTCAAGTGTAACTTGGGAATACAAAATGGATTTTATGCCTGACAGATAGTTATTCTGCGTGACAGATAGTTATTCTGCGTGACAGATAGTTATTCTGCGTGACAGATAGTTATTCTGCGTGACAGATAGTTATTCTGCGTGACAGATAGTTATTCTGCGAGACAGATAGTTCTTCTGCGTGACAGATAGTTATTCTGCGAGACAGATAGTTCTTCTGCGTGACAGATAGTTATTCTGCGAGACAGATAGTTATTCTGCGTGACAGATAGTTATTCTGCGAGACAGATAATTATATATTTTATATATAATTATAATTTGATATATTTTTCTGTAGAAAGTATCGCTGCTGACAAATGTTTGGGTAGTTTAGTCTGTTTCAGTACTGAAGCAGAACAACTCAGACACAACTTTCTTTTTGTTTTGTTTCATGCACTACAATAAAATTATCTGGAAATATTAAGCTCGATACCTGTCAATTTTTTTTGTATGTTCAGAGCTTTGAAACCCACTCACGTCCTTCAATAAATTCTGTATCTGAAAAGGATGGCTTTATCTTTTCCAGTTTCAATATTGAATTTTAAAAACTTGATTCTGTGAATATATATATATATATATATATATAATATATATATATATATATATATATATATATATATATATATATATATATATATATATATATATATATATCGCTACAAGAGAAATGTAAGAAAATGCAAAAAGGTCTCATTGAAAAGTAGAGACGCAGTTCACGTTCTCAGAGCCTCATTCCAGAAGCCGAGGAGAATTCAACATCAAGGGCCAAGACTTTTTAACACTGACCATAAGGGGCATAACTAACCGACCTCGCATGGTGTTTAAGAGAAGTTGATAAACACCTCCAAAGGATATCCGATCAACCGGGCTGTATTCATACGTCAGTTTGGTAGCGGCTGCATCTAACAACCTGGTTGACCAGACCACCAACTAGGTGCCCTGGCCAGAGAGCGGTCATGGGGACTTTAAGACTGGGAACTAACGCAAGGTATGTGAAAGGTGTGGCTGCACAAGATGATCGGACACACCGAAACACCCACGAAACCTCCGAGCTCGCCCTCCCCCCTGCTTCACACGCTGGGAAATATTGCATATTTTATCGGTTGCAGGTATTGGCCCTCACGTGGAATACAGGAATAAATGTAAACAATCCTCTGAACCAGCGCTTCAACGTTCGTTACTTATAAGCAATCATGGAGGAGGCGTTGGGCGTCTCATCTCCAACCTGTACCTCCCTACTTCCAGTTTCCTGCCTCTGTATCTTCATATTATCTTACCACTTATGTGTTATTACTTGCCTCCTACCTCTTCTTCTTCCAACTATATCTAACGCTACTTGTGTCATCCTACTACTTGTATCATGCCACTACCTGGTTACCTGTATCATCCTACTACCTGGTTACCTGTATCATCCTACTACAAGGCTATTTATATCATGCCACTACCTGGTTACCTGTATCATCCTACTACAAGGCTATTTATATCATGCCACTACCTGGTTACCTGCATCATGCCACTACCTGGTTACCTGTATCATCCTACTACTGGTTACCTGTATCATCCTACTACCTGGTTACCTGTATCATCCTACTACCTGGTTACCTGTATCATCCTGTAACACCTGCTACCCTTGTAACACCTACTTGATACCACTGTAGGTTTATACTGTGGTGCTCTTAAGTATATTTCCTTATATAATAATCTTTATTTACAGTTGAATGTAACCTGGTACTACTAGTCTGGCACAGAACCAATGGTACGTTCAAGGAAATCTCAATTCAAAGGAGAACCGGCTGCCACCACCCCATTACATTCGTTACTATAAGAGTTCAGGATATTAAAAATTTGATAATTACTAATCAGTGGATCGCCAGTGATTTATGCGGGAAACCACTGCGCCCTTTTTATTTTTGTTTCAAGACTTTGGGTCTTGATGTTAACTTGGTATATGTTTTCAAGCACAGGCATTGATAATTACTGCTGCGACCGGGAGAGATCTCTTCTTTGGATGTAATCAGTTACTGACAGTCATATTAGACAATTTAATGCTGGAAAATTTTGGGAGGTTCTAACAAGGAACAAGTAGTGGAAACCGGGCCTACGACCGGCTATTTTTATTTTTTCCCAAGCCGGTCGTAGGCCCCTGGGTTTTCTCGAATTTTTTTTTCAACGCCCTTGATGACGTTCACCAGAGATTTGGGGGGGGGGGCAGGGATATTCCTATGCGGGCCCTAAGCCTCTGGCTGGCCCACTAAGTGTTGTTTGTTTCTGTTTTACTTGGGCGGAGTATGAGTATTTATGACTCGTATGGTCGCTTCAGTAAGATTTTGTCCCACGTGTTTAACAACTTCTGCTCTGTTGAATCTAAGTTGAAATCTTAATGGGTTTGCACCTCTGCACTGTGTTAGATATTGTTCCAGTGGTCTGTCGGGCATTTCTCCACAGTGCTGATATTTCCTCTCATCTTCTGGAACCTGTAAGCCTATTTCCACGCACCAGAGATAACAATGGGAGAGAACCAGAGACACTAAGATGGGAATTAACAAAATTTTATTTAATGGAAATTATGGTATTCACCAAAAATCCCTAATCTACTCCTGTCCTACTGCTGACAATGACATGTAAGTTAGACATGGACAATAACATCAGAGACATGAAACGTTACCTTTTGACCAGGTCCTCTCAACCCCTGGAGAGTCCCGGCCCTCTACCCGGCTTCTTGATAACACAGACCTGCTCCAGTCATTACCAACAGTTACTCTAAATTCTATCATCATACCCGGGGTTTATATACCTGAAACTGCCCCAGCTAATGCAAGCTTATGTAGTTGTTAACTTGTTCCCAATTACAAGTTGATGGCTTGTAGTTTAGCGACTTGTACTGTCAGAACTTGTAGTATCGGCTCACCCAAGTGCATCTTATCTATCTCATTATAACCTCAGTCAAAGCATTCCACTCAGCATTCTATAGGAATTTCAATTACAGATGTTTGACTTGAGTTTTGACCAGATTATCTCTTAACGATTGATCGGCGAGGTCAACCTCTGACCTTTTACTCATACTAGCCAGGAAAAGGAGGAGAGAGGAGAATTAGGGAAGGGTGAGAGAGGAGAAAGAGAGTAAGAGGGAAACAGAGAGAGAGAGAGAGAGAGAGAGAGAGAGAGAGAGAGAGAGAGAGAGGAGTGAGAGTGAGAGATGAGGTGCAAGGACTAACCCTGACTCAGC